>CM068952.1:72857270-72870962 GCA_035128595.1 Eptatretus atami
TGGCAAAATGAGTGTCAGCATGCTGGTATACTGTGTCGGAGTGGTGATCTGTCCTGGATTGTGTCCAATAGCCAAGTAAACTGTTTAGGCAGCCCCAATGCTCTGCACAGAGTATGGTCCCAATGGATTGATGGATGGATGTCCAGTGTTCATCCCCCCCTCCCATAATCCTGGGCTGGTTTGGTTGAGTCCACATTTATGTTCGATTTCTTTTCATAATAAAATGATTAATGTTTTTTGTTTTGTTTTATTTTGGGTTGCGTGCAATAGGCCAAACGCAAAGTAACTTCCTCGCGTTGGAATCACCATCATGACTTCAGCAGTTGTTGAGGTAGGTTGGGCTACAGTTTTACATTGTTTTTCGAGGCGACCAAGAAGAAGTACAAATTGGCGATTCAGCGATCTCTCGTTGTGGTACTTTAATGATGTATTCTGGCATCTTTTTAAGTCTTGGTAGTTCAGAAAACGCTTGAGAATAAAAGGTATGGCTTTCAAATGCTTATGTCTTCACTCTCTAGTTGTTTATCAGCATATCATTGTGTACACATTTGAATAGGCAGTCATTTTTTTCCCCATATCATCCCTCGATATGGAGTACTACCATAATCTGATACAGAGCATCGTTGCTGCTGAGGCAATTTATATGGCTATATAGAAGATGGGGCTTGCTTTCTAAAATACTTTCAGAAAACACTCAAAGCGATGAAATGCTTTCAGAAAGTGATTTTTGTAGTCTCTGCCTCGGCAGAATGCGATTTATGGCTCACATTGAAGGCAATACCTGTCTAATCAAGAATTTGACCGATCCTATGCTTCTTCTTCTTAGGTATGGCAAATATGGGGTGCACTAAAGTGGAATGTCTAGGTTCTGCAGCCATGTGACTGCCTCAGGGGTGAGATGGTGGAGGGATAAAAGTCCTCCTGATAGCTGCCACAAGGGACAGTGCGATTATGATGTGCTCCATTGTCTGGACTTCTCTGCAGTCAGAGTGCATCTGGTCTCATCCTCCATAGGTGGAGGGTGCTACCGCAATGGCCCTGTCCAGTGCGGATCCTATTGATGGCTGTCTATTGCTTATGTGGGAGTGTAAAACTGGGTGGAGTAATCGTTTGATCATGTACAACATGTTTATTAGGAGCTGTGGAAGCCTCCCAGCTGGCCCTCCACAAGTTGGTGTTGCTTTGATGGGCTCCGGTAAGGAGCTTGGCGTGGTTCAATGGTGGTTTTTGGAACTTGAGGCAGCAGCATGGATGTTCAATGAGAATGTGCTGAGCTGGAATTTCTGTCACCAAAATGCCGTTGAAGTATCGGGATGACAGCACATCCTTTTGGATGCCTGGCGGAGCAATGTCAGAGAGGATAGGAAGCCACTCAGTCTTTGTTGACTTGAGGATTCCAGACACTCTTCTCATCACAGCGTTTAACTGAACATTGATGGCCTTTGTATGGGCACTCGCCGAGCAGAATAGCACACAAAAGGTCTTGCTTTGAAACAGGTCGGTTTCTCTATGAAAAAGCTTCATACCTTTGAATCGTTGTATACATCGCTGACCATTGATCTTCATACCTACGAATCACTGGATACATTGCAATGCTGACAAATGCCACAGAGACCCCAGTGTCTGTGCTTTTATTTAATTTCCTCACATGCGATAAGCTCTAGAATCTCTTAACCTGAGCTGGATTACAAAATTGAAACTGGAATTGACCTCAGTGTCAGTTCCGACTGCCAAACAAAAAGTGTTCGTTTGTCCAATTTGCACATTGTTTAACACTCTGGGTGTCTCTATGTGGTGTTTAGTATAACCAATCACTAATGCCGTCTGCCGTTCCTTATCAACCTTTTTATTGGAGTGCTTGCTTGAGTGCTTAATAGTGGTGGGTGGAATCTATTCCAAAGTATTCAATTCTAACTATGGAATCAAAAAGAATTGAGTCGTGAACAGGAATCGATGTGGATTCTGAGTAATTTCTAATTTCAAGAAAATACCCGCTATTTTTTCAGGGAAAATTTTTTTCTGGCTACACATGGCCTGGTAATGTATTGATTGAAAAGGAACACGCCCTTGGGGCATCCCATCTATACTAATAAATGTGTGTGTGTGTGTGTGTGTGTGTGTGTGTGTGTGTGTGTGTGTGTGTGTGTGTGTGTGTGTGTGTGTCAGTGGTGTGTATGTCAGTGTGTGTATGTCAGTGTGTGCATGTCAGTGTGTGTATGTCAGTGTGTGTGTGTCAGTGTGTGCATGTCAGTGTGTGTATGTCAGTGTGTGTATGTCAGTGTGTTTCTCCTTCATAACTCCAAAACCATGAAACCCAGAAGCCTGAAAATTTGCATGCATGCTAAAGGCGCTGTCACACCTTGACGATTCAGCCAGCAATGGCAACGTATAAAATGTATGTAAAACGTTGGCTTACGCTGAATATTTGATGTTTTTTTTTAAAGTTTTGGTCGTATTCATAACGTGTTGGTCGTATGCATAACATATTAGTTACGTACACAGAACGTTTCGTTGTCTTATAGATAACTTATACCAACGAATGAATAGCCTGTTGTCGGCGTTCACAACCTATGCCCAACGATAGTTTAACTTAGGCATAGCACGCTGCACATATCGCGACGAACTCGTGGCGTAGCCTGTTAAAACCTGCCGCACGCCGATTTAAATCATAACCGCCTGAAAATTGAAAGTGTCAACCACGCAGTCACACCTTGACGATTTAGCCAGCGTATGCCGACCTATGAAAAATTTGCCGAACCAAGCGGCACACGTCGAATACGTTATGGGTAAGTTGTGTATACGTTAAGAGCACGCTGAAAAACAATGAAGTATGCTGTCATATTTCGTGGTACGTCTCGTACGTCGTGAAATTTCAAGCATGCTGAAATTTGAGGACAACCGCAAAGTACAACGATGAAAGCCAGCATACTACGATGTATGGCAGTGTTTTTCAGTGTGCTCTTAACGTGTACAAAACTTACCCATAACGTATTTGACGTGTGCCAGCGTTTTAGACAAATTTTTCATAAGTCGGCATACGCTGGCTAAATCGTCAAGGTGTGACGGCGCCTTAAGGGAACTCCAAGGAAGTGCAAGAGTTTGGGTAAATATAAACACCCCTTTTGAAGATAATTAATGGCCCTATTTAATTATATCCCTAATCAGGTGCATCCTTGGTCACCTTGCTTTCGATGGGTTCTGAAGGTGCATGCTGGCTTATCTCAATGGGTCCTGAAGCCACCATGTTTTGTGGCCTGCTCAACCATGCCTTGACTTGACATGGAACAGGCCGCAATGATTTCTTTACAATAAAGTTTTTTTTCACTTTCCTCACTCATATTATCAAATGCCTGTTCATCATAGCTACGAATCGCTTGGTGCATTGCAATGCTCATAAACATCCGGAGACGTCAGCGTTCGTGGCTGTATTTAATTTCCGCACATGCCATAACCTCGAGAATCTCTAAAACTAAGCCAAATTACAACATTTAAGCTCTAGAATCAAACTTAGCAGCAGATCCGACTGCTAAAAAAAAGTGTTCATTCGTCCAATTTGGACATATTTGATATCTTGAGTGTCTCCAGGAGGTGTGTGTTTAATATGATTGCTAATCGCTTGCCAAGTGAGCCTTCCCTTATCAACCATTTCGTTGGAGTGCTTAAGCCACTTGGCGATCCCTCTACAATATTTGCACTGTCACTGAATACTGTATATCGATCGACTTGAACAATGTTCAGGGGACACTCGCCTGCGATGGCCCCACATTTAATTTAAAAAATGTAAATGAAACGTTTCGTTACCATTTCGGCAGGATAGCCGAGAGGTACACATGCTCGCTCTAAGCTGTCTATCATGGGTTTGAATCCTGACCTCGCTATAAACTGTCATCCTGGTGTTTCACAGGTAGGGTGATTCATCAATGTGTGTGCCGTTAAACTGGACGTCACATCTGCCGGACCTATCAAACCTGATAGATAAAACTTATTATAAGAGTTAAAAAAAATTCATCGATAACACTAAGGAGTGCATCCTTAACCAGTGATAAATCCAAATTTGTATACAATATTGGAAAATCAAATACGTTGTGGACGGGTTATGACAAAACTTGGTGGATGAGTTGCGTTGGTGACAAGAACAAGCAAATTAGATTTTTGTTCAGGTCTGGATGCAGATCCTGCCTATCAGTGGGATACAAAACATAAACTCTTCAGTTTGGCGGAGGTATGTGCTCTCCAAAGTGCCATTCTAGTTGTTTTTGTTTCTCTTTTGATGAACTAAAATCATATTAGAGGTTTTCCCACTTAGTTTGCATGGTCCCTTCATCCATGTAATGTACAAAAAGACAAAACAGTAGTGAAATGAACTCTGGTGCACATATTTTGATGACAATGGTTAAATGTTACCAGGACCGACAGATTTAAAGTTAAGTGGCTTGTTTTAACAACCTTTGGTTGGAAATGAACAAACTCAAGGGAATGCTCAAATCAGTAACCGTCACTGTGGGTGTTACAGTCAGGTTGGCTGACAACTGACTTAGATGCCAATGACTTGTTAAAGCATTCAAGTTTTTCCCTTGAATTTTATATGATATGGCTGTCATTTCAAGTAGAGGTATTCAAGTTACAGGATTTTACTTTAGTAAAATGGTGGAGTTGGAAATACAATGTGTGAGGTCAGCATACTCAGCATACTCTCTTTGACTGATGGATTGCACATTGATAATGCTGCCTGACAGCAATTTACCAGGCGAGATCTTCCTTTGATGCTGTCCTTTTCCAGATCCTATATGGAGACCATTTTCTCCATAATAGAGTTGAACACCAACTCCTTGTTATGACATTGCTGGGTATACAGATGTATATAACAAAAAGTCTAATCACAAAAAGCTTCCCAGTACTTCTTAATATCCTCTTACTTCAAATAGGATAACCAAGGCATGTCGGCAAAATGGTTTTGGAGCAAATCCCAGGTTTCCGCAGAATAGCAACATATCGGCTTATGCGGCCAATCACAGTACTTAACCACAGCAGCCATATATTTAATGACAACAGTGAACTGAAGTGGCAATTGGGTTTTTGACACTGAAACTGAAATGAATGTCCTTCCACCAATTGGTCAGGAATGTATTCAGGAAATTACCTCGCATCAGGATTAATTACATAGCAAGTAGCTTCCAACATTATTTGTTGTAATTCCTTCCTGACAGCAAAAACAAGTCTTCCACTCCAGAAGTTTTTCATATTCTACATGTAAGTGGGAGCGTTGTCCATACAATGCATATTGAAATCACCCATTCCTTGAAATGTTGCAGATTGGTAAATGCCACAAACATCATCAATATCTTTAGAAAGAAATTCAAAGATTTTAGATTGACTTGGTGAATTATAACAGACAGCAACCAAAAACACATTAACTTTGATGCCGAGTTTAACCAAATATAATCCATCGGATCTAAAGTGACACATTGTAATTATCTTTGCCAAGGACACATCCTTTGACCAGTCAACGAAGGGTTAATCAAAGTCTTGTTTACAATATTATAACATCTAGCTTGTCAGGAGCACTCCACAACCGATGCTTCAATGCGGCAACATTTTTGAACAGTCCCTTGATACTAGTACGGCAGAATGTAACATTGTGGGATGTATCGACTGTTGAAGCATCATACCGGCCTTCAGGCCTCCCATGAGAGTAGCAAGCAATGAGCATGGACAGTAGAAGGTTCGTATTATTGTGACATTAACAAGAGGAGGTGGGGTTAGCCCAACTAGCTAAATTGTTAACTCAGACCCAGTGTTGAATGGAGGCAAAAACCGATGATCACTACTATAAGTCCAGGTGAGGTAACTTCCATCATTAGTGAGCAACAAACATACCTCCTTCATAAAATTTTGACACTCCACATGTTTCATATTGTTATGTGCATGGGATACAGGGTAGTCATCAAAGTGTAAGGCCCTAGCATGAACCATGTGATTGTGTTGGATAGTTCATTTTTAACCTCTAATAAGGTGAAGATGGTCCTGTTTTTAGTATGCCATAGAGAGGCAGTGTTGTGAGCCATACAGGCTGGCCTTAAAGTTTCTTTACCCCTCCCCAGTAAAGCCTCCGTTCTTATACTCTTTTAATATACAGGTTTTATTGTGCAGTAGGGTGCTTATAATAATTGATCACTCATTGTATCTGTATGCGCTCCATCACACAGATACAATGACTGATTAATTGTTGTAAGTCCTGCAACAATAAAACCTGTATATTAAAAGTTTAAGACCGAATGCTTTACAGGAGAGGGGTAAAGCGACTTTCAGGCCACCCTGGTGAAAAAAAAAATCTATCCAGTACTCCATACATGTAACAAGAAGTAAAAAAAGATACAAAATGTCATAGTCCCCGTTGTTTTAGTAATTTTGCTGAACCGACTTAAAGGGCTAACCCATATTTATGTACAACTAAAATGGTCACCAGTATACAAGTTGGCCATCTTTGATCAGATCGCAAAATAAAGTGAGGGGCACATGTATGCCGTCGTGTACTGTGCTTGTGCCAAGTTTGAACAAAATCAGACCATGTATATCTGAGAAATGGTTGGGGACACGTTTGAGTAAGAAAATGGCCGCCAGTCGGCCATCTTGGATTTGATCTCAAAAACAAGGACAAATGTGTCCAAGAGCCGCGTTATAAAGGTTTTGTCTTCACCAGAAGAAGAAGAAGAACAAGAAGAAGAAGAAGAAGAAGAAGAAGAACAACGCAGAGCTCGCTTAGAGCCAGCATTCGCAACGCAACGCGGCTAAAAATGACGACCTTATGTAAGCCACAATTCTTTATCTGTCTACAAAGTTTCAACAACATCGGTAAATGCATGTCTGAGAAATGGTTGAGGACGTGCTTAACTTCGGGGGTGTTTTTTTTTTTACAACTAAAATGGCCACAAGTCGTCCATCTTGGATCTGATGTCGAAAAAGAATGACATGCATATGTAAGCCATCATTCATTATCTGCGTGCCAAGTTTGAACAACATCAGGAAATAAATGTTCGAGAAATAGTTGAGGACGTGTACAACATGGGGGTTTATTTTTAACTAAAATGGCCGCTCGTCGGCCTTCTTTGATCTGACCTCGAAAAAAAATGACACGCACATGTAAGCCATCATTAATTTGTCTGTGTGCCACAGTTTGAGCAACATCGGTAAATGCATGTCTGAGAAATTGTTGAGGACCTGTTCAACGTCGGGTTTTTTTATAACTAAAATTTTTCGGCCATCTTGGATCTGAACTCGGTGGGGGGGGGGATAGCATGCAAATGTACACCATCAAGTTTTGTCTTTTTGTCAACTACGAATAAAATTGGTCCATACATGCCAGAGATGGTTGCTGACACATGGACCGCATGCACGGACACGAAAATTGAGAAACCAAATCCATAAGCCCCCATTTTGGACTAAGTACAACGGGGGCAATAATAAGCATGAGGTTGTACTCAAAAATGTAAGGAAAGTAAACAGGAGCTTCGGTTGTACTCATTTAGGTTGTACTCAAAAATCGAAAGAGGTAGTGTTGACACTGTAAAGGAATTTAGTGAAGCCTCATCTAGAATATTGTGTATAGTTTTAGTCACCACATCTGAGGAAGAATATAACCGGGCGTAGTGGCGTGCGCCTGTAATCCGGCTACTCGGAGGCTTGGGTTGGAGGATCGCTTGATGACGGGGGCTCTGTGCTGGGCCGCGTTATGAGAGGGTGTAGGGCAGCCCGGAATCATGGCAAAACCCAATCCTTATCCCTGTGTCATAAGAGGCAACCAGGGTTGCCTCTTATGCCAAACCTATGCCAAATCCGGCGTAAAACCTATGCCAAATCAGTATGTGGATCATAAAGGATGATCCGCTGTGGCGACTCCTAACGGGAGCAGCCGAAAGACGAAGAACAACATCTGAGGAAGAATATAGCGACCATAATGAAGGTTCAGTTTATGGCTACGAGATTGGTTCCAGGGCGAGCTAGACTAAGTTGTGTGGAGGAGACAGGACGACAGTACAGTACATTAGAAAGTAGGCAATTACGAGGGGATTTGATGGAGATGGTTAAGATAATGAAGGGTAATAGTTGACAAAATAAGTACAGAAGAGTTTTTCGGCAGAATATACAGTGTTAGGACTAGGGGCCATAGCATGAAAGTAAAGAAGATGAGTTACGACAGTAATAAGGCAAAGGTCTTTCAGTTATGCATGCAATGGTCTCCGTGGAAAGGTCGTTGCAGCAGAAAGAGTCGTTAGGTTTAAATTGTAATTAGTTAGGTACCTACATGCATCGGAGATAGAGCTGAGGGGTCCACAGATATTGGCAGAACTTATAGGTAGCTTGTGTGCTTATGCGTGATGGTATCTGTTGTTGGTGAAGGGCAGGGATGATGGGCCGAATAGCCTCCTCCTGCACCAAAGTACCATACATATCTAGGTTACGATGTCCTTGATCTGTCCTTCCAACCTGAACTGGCAAGGGCAAGGCAAGAACAGGTCAAGATCCCCACGAAAATAATATGAGGTCATACGTGACAGCACGGGAAAGTTCATTCCTTTTTCTCCCCCTCCTCGCTCTGAGATCGGCAAGAACCCAGGAACATGATGTCACCACCAGCTATGACAATGTCGTTACCTGGAGTGGGACCTATTGTAGATGACTACCACTGCTGCAGGAATGTGGCGTGTTATTGGACGGACCCGTGGCAAGGAGCAACGCCGCAACACTCGAATTTTCAAATAAGGCCACCCTTGGATGGTGGTGTGATAGCTCGAGTGTCCGCTCTGATTCTGGGAGATCGGCAATTCAAATCCCAGCCGAGTCATACCAAACACTTTAAAAATGGTACATGCTGCTTCCATGCTTGACGCTCAGCATTTAAAGAGGATAGAGCATGGGCAAACAACCATAAGATGGAAAAAATAGTGCAGGCTTTGATGGGCCTAATGGCCTCCCCCTGCGTTGAAGTTCCTTGAAATTCGATTTTAGTGAAGGTCCGAATCCAGATCTGGATACAGGAGTTATTTAATTTTTAACATGATTCTTCGCAATTGAGAGAAAGGCCAAAATTGATATATAGCATGATATTTCAAAAATGCAATGGCCCGATATGTTCTCGTAGATCAGGCACTACGTAGCGGAGGTATGCGCTCCACCGAGTGCCCTTCTAGTTAAAAAATAGAATTCCCAACCTATTCTGCTCTGTTATTGGAGACTTCAGTGGGTGCTTTGGCATTGTGATATTCACATTCCGATTCAATATTAAGGAAATAGGAGGGGAGGAGTAAGAGTAGTGTGTACAGGGGAGAGAGAGAGAGACAGTCAAAATTGTACCATCCTGTATTTGCATATCTATAATAATAAATGTCAGTTTGCGTGTGTGTGTGTGTGTGTGTGTGTGTGTGTGTGTGTGTGTGTGTGTGTGTGTGTGTGTGTGTCCTCCATAACTCCAAAACCATGAAACCTCGTGGCCTAAAATTTTGCATGCATATTCAAGGAACTCCAAAGGAGTGGGTGAATGAAACCTAGGTATTTGGGTGAGGTTAAACACCCCTTTTGAAGATAATTAATGGCTTACATTCATAAAAGGCTTTTCCTTTGTCAGCCCAACTTCACCTCACAGGGTCTTAGCCACCATTTTGTTTCGGACTACTAAAAATGCCTTGCATTGTAAACATAAAATGTACTCTCATGGATTAATTAAAGTATATCATCGAAATATTATTTCGGATTTGGGGATCCGATCTCATGGAATGGATAAGCGTCAAAATCTGAAGTGAAATCTGAAAATTTAAATAAAGTACCGGTTCCTATAGCTAAGCATATATCTTATAAGCTTGAAACAAAGCTGTGCTCCATCCTTCTCCATACTTACACAAGAAAATGTGAAATTGCCAAACCATTAAACTTAACTTTTCCTACTGTTTCGAAAGTGTAATTTCATTGAGTGCAACAAAAATAATCTTATAGCAGGCAAAATTTCCCACAGTGTGAGCAGTGGATGTGGCGACCATGGCTTGGTTCTCCGTGAAGAAATTGCCAGGGTTTGGAAGGCAAAATAAATTAGAGGATTAGAATGAGTAAAGTGAACTCCAAGTACAAGAGAGAATTGAAAAATGTTTTCAGTGGCTGCAAAGCAATGTATCCCCAATCCATGGCAGGATTGCTGAGAGGTACGCACACTCACTCTAAGCTGTCTAGCCTGGGTTTGAATCTCAATCCAGCTATAAACTTTCAGCCCGGTGTTTCACAGGCAAGGTGATTCATTAATGTGTGTACCATCTCGTGGATAGACGTTAACCTGGGCATTGCATCTGCTGGAATTAGTTGGTGGACATTAAACATCTCTTTGCGATGTCCTTCGTGAAGAGTAAGGGAGGCTATCACCGGCATTTTGGCTAATTTCCAAATTTCTGTTCTAACCTACAGGTGCAGTGCATCAACAGCACTGCCACACCTTCAGCCAATGATGCTACTCACAGCCTTGTGCTGCACAGGAATACAGATGACCAGATCCCTATTCCATTTGGATCATACTCTGTACAGAGCATCAGTGCTGCAAAAGCAGTCTCCTGGGCTATTGGGCACAATCCTGGACAGGTCACCACTCTGATGCTCAATTTTGCTGATGTCAAACTCATTTTGCTGACCTCAGAAGGATAACAGGCTAAGACAACCCCACCTGGTATTAATTCAACAGCTAAACAGGATTTGAACTCAGGACTCTAGGATCCCAAGCCCACCACCCTAACCATTAAGCCAACACCAGGCATCCTCAGACTCGTATGTATAGGATTTTATTGTAATAATATTTTAATTCATTGACTGAATATTTTCCATTCAATTGCAAAGATTTAAAAGCAAGTGATTTTGATCTGTACACCTATATAGTTGTTTAGAGAGTGTGTTTCAATTGTAATAACAAAACAGATTTCGAAGAAGTGGAGATACATTCAAAGTACACCGCCCCATGCTAAATAAATAAATACCAAATCCTCCAGCATGCAACATTGCCGGGTGCCTTCGGTGCCTGGCGATGTCTCCATGCAGCACATGGAGACACAATTGGGAGGGAGCCGTGTACAATCATCGATTGATGAATTGATTAATTCAGTAATTAAAATAAATTAATAATAATAGTAAAAAATTAATTTCTTAATCAATTGGCTGATTGCATAAATAAACCACCACTGTTTCATCCGAATCTGTAAGTTTTTGAAAATTAATTAATTCATTGAAAAATTAATAATTAATCGATTAATTGATTAATCAATAAATCAAAAATACTCTTTATAGCCAAATAACTTGGTCACTGTTGTGTCCAAATATCAGCTTCCCAGCTACAAAGGTGCCTGAGATATTGCCCAAAGAGAAAGAAAATAAATAAGGAGTTAATAAATCGATAATAATTAAGTAATTAATCAATTAATTGATTAATCAAAAAATAAGAAATAGTGCTTTTGCCAAAGCACATCTTCACTTTTGTCCCCAAATTTCAGCTTCGAAGCTAAAAGGATGGCTGAGATATCACCTGGAGAAACAAGAAAGCAAGAAAGAAAAACAAACCAACAAACTGAGTAAAAACTGAGTACTCCCTTCCTTCAGCGCCCGGCAATGACGTCATGCATCGCCTTGATATGGAATTGGGAAGAAGCGGTGTCCAATATATTTTCCACATGGCCAACTATATGTTGGCTGCTCTAGAAGTGGAACAGCAAACAATTTACATGTTCTGTCCCATGATGGAACAAGGACAGATGTGTCCAAGAGCCGCGTCCTGAAGGCAATAACAACAACAACAACTTCCGATATTTCGTCATGTGCCTTGATGGAGCCAATAGCGAGACCCGTCATGGAGGCTCCTCGTTCATGACGAGAAAACAGTGTATTTACGAAATTACAATACATTAAATGGAATAATCTTTAAATAGTAACGTGAACTTTTCGAAACTTTAAAGCAAATGTCCGAATATATTTAAAAGTTGATGATGAATGCTCTCAAAAGGCACCCTCAATGTGAGGATGTGTACAGGTGTTTAGTATTTAACAGTCTTAAAGGTTTTGTCTTCACCAGAAGAATGAAGAAGAAGAAGAAGAAGAAGAAGAAGAAGAAGAAGAAGAAGAAGAAGAAGGAGCGGAGCTCTCTTAGAGCCAGCGTTCGCTACTAAAAAGACGTGGCTAAAAACATTCAATATTGTCTACCTGGAAGCATTACAATAATATTGTTGTGGTTCTGTGAAGCCGGTGCTCCCCCAGAGGCAATGGCACACAACATATCGCAGTCCCGAGACAGTTATTTCATTCGTATTTGTTTTAGATAGCCCTTCCCTTATGTCTAGTGGGTTAATGGGACAGAATGTGTTGCGTGGGCTTTTCGGCAGGTCTTTGTTCCCATTCTTTATTTACTTTACTTCGCACACACCACCTCTCCTTCATGCATGCCTGCACGCAAGCAGCTCATTTGCATAAACACGCCCTTTCACATTCAAACCTTGCAATCAAACGTTCACAGACTCGAACCACAATACTACAACCTTTATACGACCACCGATCACCTTATAAAAAATCATCACACCATCGAACCCCAACTAAAGCTCGCCTACACTCACCACTGATGCTACAACGACGATGCCTCAACCAACCACACATGCCATAACCAACCGCTACGCAACACCACTGCTCCCATCGCTCGACACCATCACACCATCGAACCCCAACTAAAGCTCGCCTACACTCACCACTGATGCTACAACGACGATGCCATCAACCAACCACCATGCCATACCAACCGCTATGCAACACCACTGCTCCAACGCTCGACCACCATCACCACCAATGCCGCACCTCCCTTTTCTGACAAACGGAAGAAGGTTTCGAGGGTCCGCTGTATCATTATAAATGCTCGGGTCTGGACGTTCTGGTGTCTAGCTCAGGGCACGAGTGTGCGCTCGGTGCTGTTCGACATTGTAGGGATAGCCCTAGCATTCCGCTCAAGTGCGGCCCTCATTGGGTGTCCGGCACATGTTTGTGGCCAGAGATCGCCAACAGATACCCTCGCCCCATGTAATTCTTGGAGCTCCATCGCATAACAAAGTTCAGAGCAAGTGAGGCCATTTCCGGTGGAAATCCTCGCCTGGGTGGAGCCGAAGCCGTTGTAAACATCCATGCGCCAATGAGGGTGCTGTAGAACACCCATCGCTCTACCTCTTCCACCCTCAAGTGCTGCCCTCCCCACAGCTGGGGGGATTATAAAAGATAGCTCTGTTCTCTGGCCCATCCATGCTCTGTGGCCTCAGGACCAGGAGTTCAGGAGAAACTTGAGTGTTTCCTCTCTTGGTGAGCCTCAAATTTTATTGATCCGTAACAATATGTTCAATTTCGTTGATGTTTCTGTTCAATATATTCCAGCTTGATAAATAAAATGTTTGTCTCTAAATATGTGGTTAATTGTGGTAGTCCAATAGATGTACGTTACCTCCCGGACAAACTCCGGGTAGAGAGAAAGGGTGGAGGAGGGACCCAGCGTTACGCCGGCAACGCCAGGTACCTTTGCTCGTATACAATAAGGAGATGCCCCTTGTGACATAAAATGTTTTTTTTCTTGTTTTTTGACTTGTTTTTGACTTGACTTTTTCTGAGCCAATCTGAAAGTTGATATCAAATTAAGAAAGCATT
>CM068952.1:72871554-72883950 GCA_035128595.1 Eptatretus atami
GAGCTTTGTCATGACAATGCGAGTTAGTAAACCGTCGAGGAAATCAAGAATGGTGAATGATAACGTCAAAAGATCCTGTGTTATAGTGGGGCAACTTAGCTAAATATAGCATAACAATTGTGCATTTTGTGAGGAAAGCACCAAATTTGGCACACTAGTAGCCTATCATATTATGAACAGATTTTGATATTGGGCCATCTCAAAATTTTTGATGGCGGTGGAAAATGGCTGCCACAGCCATCAGCGGCTGAATTTGAGATGGCCCAATATCCAAATCTGTTCATAATATGATAGGCTACGAGTGTGCCAAATTTGGTGCTTTCCTCACAAAATGCACAATTGTTATGCTAAGTTTCCCCACTATTAGGGGTGAAGGACATTACAAATTTGAGTCCATGGGAGGATGATAGAATTTTTCCATTTGGATGGATGATCCATAAACGAAATTCACCATCCCAGAAAATGGGGTTCTTCATTGCAGTTTTGACTTCCGCTTCAGGGTTTGCTCCACATGGAGGTGGAATCTGCTCTGTCCACCTCAATCAAAGCATTTAATGTTTTGAACCGGATCCGTCGAGTTTTACTGTGACATTTTTGTTCGTGTTTTCGTCCAATTTTCCATGTTAGATCGAACCTTGTTGTGCCGTGTTGTCAAATTTGTATCCCTGTTAAAGTCTGGCACACTAGTCTAAGGCTTGATTAGTCGGCTTGTTACCTCCACCACCAAACGTGGTCAGAGGTTATGTTTTCACCCTTGTCTGTCTGTCTGTGTGCAGGATATCTCAAGAAGTTGTGAACGGATCTGGATGAAATTTTGTGGACAGGTTGGGTGTGTGACAAAGACAAATTGATTATATTTTGGTGAAGCTCCAGATCCGGATCCGAATATTATAATTGTTAAAGTGATTCTTCACCATTGAGAGGGCCAAAAACGATATATAGCACGATATCTCAAAAAGTTGTTGACAGATTTGGATGAAACTTGGTGGACAGGTTTGGTGTGTGAAAAGGAAGAACTGATTCAATTTTGGTGAAGATCCGGATCTAGATATGAGAAATATTTAATTATTTAAGTGATTCTTCACCATTGAGAGATAGGGCCAAAAACGATATAGTACCGTATAGCATGATATCTCCAAAATGTATTGGGCCCGATATGTTCTTGTTGATCAGGCATTTTATGGTGGAGGTATGCGCTCCACCGAGTGCCCTTCTAGATTTAAGTGTGATGCTTCACCATTGAGAGATGGAGCCAAAAACCATGCATTGCATGATATTTCAAAAAAATATGTACGGGTTGTGACACAACTAGGTTGATGAATTGCTTAGGCAACAATAACAAACCGATGAGATTTTGTTTGAGGCCACGATTCAGATCCGGCCTCTCAGTGTGATAGACAACGTAAACTGTTCAGCCTGGCGGAGGTATACGTTCTCCTGAGTGCTGTTCTCGTGAGGGTACCGAAGGAACCATTTTGTTTTTGTTCTGTTTATTATTTTTTTCTTGTCTTTCTTCCGCCGAATTTTTCAGGTTTATTAGCCCGTCCCTCACACTGTGAGAGACGGGGTTTTGCAATCACGTGCGTGTGTGTGTGTGGTGTGTGTGTGTGTGTGTGTGTGTGTGTGTGTGTGTTGTGTGCGTGTGCGTGCGTGTGCGTACGCGCGTGCGCCTGTTGTGTGACTGTCCGGGTCGTAACGTTTTTACCATTTGAGCTTTTGTCATCAAATTTTTAACAAAGCTATATTATGAAAATATGGAGAAGACAAATTAATAATTTGGTCAAAAGTTCAAAGGTCAGCATGACATAAAATCATAATTTTTTCATCTGATAGACTTGACATTTTAAGAATTTGCATATTGGGTCAATTAATTTAATTCACCAATTAAAAGAGAGAAGCTGATTGTTTTTTGAGATCAAAGGATCAAAGGTCAATGTTGCATAAAATCCTCGATTTTCAACTGATTGACCTGAAATTTAAAGAATTTGCATATTGGGTCACTGAATTGGTTTACCAATCAAAATGTATCAGCTGATTGTTTGTTTGTTTTTCGATCAAAAGGTCAAAGGTCAAGGTTGCATAAAATCATCACTTTTCATCCAATTGACTTGAAATTTGAGTAGGGTTTTTCATATTGGGTCACTGAAGCCTATTTATTGCTTTTGAGGTCACAAGGTCAAAGTCATCTAAAATCGTCAATTTTTTGTCATTCTTTTTAGCTGTTTTCATCATGTTTAGCATATGGAAGAAGAAGAAGAAATCTGAACACAAAGCGGATGCGGATGGCGTTTATGCTTTCAGATGCTTTCTAGTTTGTGATTAAATTTGTTTTCTCCGCAACCGCTTAAGCGATCGATGTGAAAATTTCAATGTAGGAGGCATACCCATGGAAACGTTTTTAATGATAACTATGATGTTATATAGGTCATGTGGTACAGTAGCCATGTTGGATTAATTTTTTTAAGGACATATTCACATATATTTTTAAAATACATACCTATACATATATGTGATTGATTACCCATGTGGAATAAAGTTTGATAATGATGACATCATTGCTCATGTCATGTGTCGGCCACATTGGATTGAAGCAAAAACCATGAGAAATGTTCTTCTCTGAAACCGCTTCACCGAAGGATGTGAAACTTTGATTCACTATGTGTCTGATCAAAGCAGGGTTGGATCAAAGCGGAGCAACTTGGGGCCTGACCATTACTGCTCACAGTTATAAAGCAAGCTTCTCATTGTTTTGGGGAGCAATATGTCAAAGGTCAAGGTCATGGTCATCGCAAAAGTGAAAAACACATTTGTGGCCACAACTTTTGAATAGATAATTGTAGATACTTCAAACCATTGCCAAAATGTGACTCATCAAATTACCTTTCAGAATTGTGCTCTCAGATTTAACGTGTGACCTCTAGTTTCATATTCATTGATGCAATTTGACCTTAGTGTGTTCAAAAGTGGTCGTTGAATATCCTAACTCGAATGGCACTCGGTGGAGCGTATACCTCCGCCAGGCTGAACAGTTTCGATTTTGTATCCCACTGAAAGGCCAGATCTAAATCCGAACCTCAACCAAAATCAAATCGGCTTGTTCTTGTTGCCAAACCAACTCATCCACCTAGTTGTGTCATTACCCATACATAACTTTTTGAAATATCGTCCTATATCTCATGTTTGGCCCCATTTCTCAATGGTGAAGAATCAAAAAATTCTTGTATCCAGATCTGGATTCGGATCTGCACCAAAATCTAATCATCTCGTCCTTGTCACACAACCAATCTGTCCAGCAAATTTCGTACGAATCCGTGCAGAACTTTTTAAGATATCCTGCTCACAGACATTCAAACAAACAGACAAACTGGCATGGGTGAAAACATAACCTCTGCCCACCTTAGGTGGTGGAGGTAAAAATCAACAAAACTACGGATAAGAGCAATGCATTTGACGTAATGGGTGCATGGATGATACGGGTATATGGACCATAATAGTAGCGTGTTCAGTTAACGATGGTGTTTTTTATTCAGAATGGGTGCGCTAGGCGAGACTATGTGCTCTGAGTGCCGTTCTTGTTCATGTTTTTTTTTTTTCATTGCTGTTTCATCCGCAGTTTTCCCTTCCTCTTATTTTTTGCCGCCTTCTTGGCTGTGATTAAGCTTGCATCCAGCTTGTTCACCCAGTGTACCCCCTCCTGTTGACTTGAATGAGCTTGCATCCAGCTTGTTCACCCAGTGTACCTCTCCTGTTGACTTGATTGAGCTTGCATCCAGCCTGTTCACCCAGTGTACCCCTCCTGTTGACTTGATTGAGCTTGCATCCAGCTTTGTTCACTCAGTGTACCCCTCCTGTTGACTTGAATGAGCTTGCATCCAGCTTGTTACCAGTGTACCCCCTCCTGTTGACTTGATTGAGCTTGCATCCAGCTGTTCACCCAGTGTACCCCCTCCTGTTGCTTGATTGAGCTTGCATCCAGCTTGTTCACGCAGTGTACCCTCCTGTTGACTTGATTGAGCTGCATCTAGCACTGTTTCACACCCGTGTACCCCTCCTGTTGACTTGATTGAGCTTGCATCCAGCTTCGTTCACCCAGTGTACCCCCTCCTGTTGACTTGATTGAGCTTGCATCCAGCCTGTTCACCCAGTGTATCCCCTCCTGTTGACTTTCTCATTCTTCCTCTAAGTGTACCTCTGTTGTGTTCCTTTCTCTTGCTGTTGGTGTGTTTCCCCACTTTCCACTGTGCTCTACCTCCTCCATGAGCCTCGACTTTGTGCACAAAAACATTCCATATTTTTCCTTTTTGATGTAGTTTCTTTAACAAATTACGTTTTAGGCAAAAAGGAAACGTTTTCGTTTGTAGACGAAAAGTCATAATGCCTCTATCTTCTCTTGGGTAAGACTAATGATTTTTTTTTTATTGCACAATGACCTTTCTGAGTTTAAAGCAGGCATAATTATTATAATTGCTTTTGCATCTCCTTAGGGAATAGTTTATATTCCTTCACCAGCCTGGAAGAAATGGGTGCTTATCCAATGGAACAATAGGGCAGCAAGCAAAGAGGAGGCAGCATAAGATAGCCATCTTACGCTTGGGAAACGTTTGTAGGAGGCACGACCCATGGAAGCTTGTTCCTTACAAATCGCTTGAATTTTGAGTCCTCCTTGGCCATAGAGGAAAGTTCAACATCTGATGCTTATTTTATTCCTCGAGGAAAACTATTGAGATTTCTGCCCCCTTCGTGTTTTTCAGCCACAATATAAACATGTGCAACAGGTAGACGACATATTCGGGATCTATTCCTATCATATGATCATCTCAGTAATCATAAGGCCTTCAAAGGGGGCTGAATGGTCTTATAAGGTTCACTTTCTTTAATTGTAGCAACCTCCAGCACCTAACTGCCCTAACGATGGATGTTTGTGTAACAGATGCAAGGTGTCACTAGTCTGGGTAAGAATAGGTATAAAACTGAATTATGTACACAGCTTCGCATTAACAAAGGAAATTCTCCAGAGTAAAATAATAATCATCTGCATTTTATACTCAGCTTTGTTTTGCAACCATTCCCACAGGAAGGATTCCAAGTATGAAGGTCGTGGATGTCGCATTTTGCAGCAAATGGACAAGAATCACTTGAGGGACCATTTACTAAGCTCAGCTCTCTCTTGCTTTGAAGGACTCACGCCTGAGATGCCACTTCACCTTCATTCCCATGGTGGTGAGCATACCTCTCTCAGGTTGAGAAAAATCACTGTTCATACACTTATGACTTATGCAAGTGTGGAGGAGATTTAGAAAAGTTAAATGAAGAACAATGAATTCTTTAAAATAATGGAAGCAAGGACTGGGAGGATGGGCGAGAGGTACGCACACTCGCCTCTAAAGCCGCGTCAACCTTGACTTTAGCCACGATGCAACTAATCAAAAGTATGTAAAAGCTGCGCGTACGGCTATACTATTAGTTTTTTTTTTAATTTTTGGCATATAATAACGTGTTGGACGTATGCATAACGTATTAATAAGCGTACACAGAACGTTTTAATCACATATAGATAACTTATACCAACAATGTGAGCGTGTTGTCGGCGTTCCACAACTATGCCCAACGATAGCTAACTTATCATAGTGCGTGCAGCGTATCGCCGCATCACTTGGCGTAGGCTATTAATAGCACTGCGGCTCGACATTCAAAATCTATAACCGCACTAGACATCGTACAAGTGTGAGCCGCTGTCACACCTTACGTTTTAGCCAGCGTTATGCCGACGTATGAAAAGAAATTTCCAACCAGCTTCACACGTCGAATACGTTATGGGTAAGTTTTGTATACGTTAAGAGCATGCTGGCATATGTCGTAGTACGCTGGCATACATCGAAGTACGCTTGCATACGTCATTGTACGCCGAGTACGTCGAGAAATTTTCAGCATGTCGAAAATTTATCGACGTACTCAACATATGACACACATTCCGCATACGCTGGCATAAGTTGTAGGCACGCTACGCGATCGTTGACACACGTCGACATACGTTACTTGTACGTTACTCATAAGTCGAAACATGTCAAGGTAATGGTTAGCGTCAGTGTTCCAGACTCCCTGGTTTTTTTTTTCGGTATGACGGTTATGATTTAAATCGTTGAGTGGCAGCCTTTTAATTATATTATATTATAGCCACACAAGAAATCGAAGTGTCAACATCACCGTCTTACCGAAGAAAATAAAATTAAAAAAAAAAAAAAAAAAAAACAGGGAGTCTGGAACACTGACGCTAACCATTACCTTGACGTGTTTCGACTTATGAATAACGTACAAGTAACGTGTGTCGACGTGTGTCAACGATCGCGTAACGTGCCTACAACTTATGGCCAGCATTATGCGGAATGTGTGAGTCATATTCCTGGCAGTGAGTCACTGGCATATGTCGGGAAATTTCAAGCATGGAAAATTTCTCTAACAGCTCGGCGAACTACGACGTTTGCCAGCGTACTACGACGTATGCCAACGTTCTACGACGTATGCCAGCGTACTACGACGTATTCCAGCGTGCTCTTAACGTATACAAACTTACCCATAACGTATTCGACGTGTGCCGGCGTTTTAGCCCAATTTTGCACACGTCAGGCATACGTTGGCTAAATCGTCATGGTGTGACAGGGCCTTAAGCTGTCTAGCCTGGGTTTGAATTTCAGCCCAGCTCTAAACTGTCATCCCGGTGTTTCACAGGCAGATCGGTTCATCAATGTGTGGTCGTCTCTCAGATGGACATTAAACTGTGTCAGGGTCACCTGTAAGCTGTCGAGCCTTGGTTTGACTCTAAACCCAGCTATAAACTGCCATCCTGGTGTCTGGCAGGTAGGGAAATTCATCACTGTGTGTGCCGGTAATAGGATGGATGTTAAACTGGGCGTCCCTTCTGCCGGCATGAGTTGGTGGATGGTAAAGATCACACGGTGTCCTTCGTGAAGAGTAGGTGAGCTTGTCGAAAGCACCATGGCCAAATTACATATTCCTGCCATGACTTCCGAAGCCGGATTGGCAACCCAACTCGTATTGCAGCCTAGTAACTGCTTTGGCAGCACCAACACTGCATACATAAAGTATGGATGACGATGACAATGACGATGACGATGACGATGATAATTATGATTGGAAGCAAAGGGAGGGTAGACTAAAAGGATAAAAAGGAGGGAAAAGGGGTATAGTGAAAGAGATGAGTAAGATAAGTTGGGAAGAGTGGGGGAGTGAGAGAGAAGAGAGCGTATGTGGCATACTTTGGGGTTGGAGGAGTGGGAAAGGAGGGAGTCAAAATGTCGACATTTTTGTGTAAGTAATGGCATTTTAAAAGCTCAGAATTTAAAAACGATAGAGCACAAACAATCAATCAGAGGTTGGCAATCATTGTGCAGGCTTTATGGGCCCCATGGCCTCTTGCGTTCCTTGTAAGGGACTTGTGTTTATTCATTTTGCAGTTTCACAAATGATCATCAATCAAGTGCTTTCCTAAAATACTTCATGTTGATTGCCCCAGGAAGACAAAACCATAAATATCTGAAATTTTGCACACATCTACATGTATAAGATGCTGAAACATGTTTTTGTACAATTTCACAAGGCCACAATAAAGTTTCCACATTATGGTATGCAGAAGTGTCATTCGTCAGTCTATGATTGATACATTGATTGCGACATTGACAATTACTGTTATAATTGGCAGGATGTTCAAGAGGTGTGCAGACACATCTCGAAGCTGTGTAGCCTGGGTTTGAATCCCAGTTATAAACTGTCATCCTGGTGTTTCACAGGCAGGGTGATTCATCAATGTATGTGCCGTACCTCAGATGGATGTAAAACTTGGCGTAAAGTAGTTAAAGATGTAGTTAAAGGACAGTAAAGATCCAATGAAATCATGTCATGAAGAGTAGGTGAGCTATCATCGGCACCCTGAACAAGTTCCATATTCCTAGCCTACAGAGGGCATTGCATCAGCGGCACAGCTGTTCCCTCAGCCAACGATGTTCCCCCCAGCCTTGTGCTCCATTGGAAACTAAAACAGCGCAGCACTTGGTAGAGCACATAACTCCACCAGGCTGAACAGTTTATATGTTTTGTATCCCAATGATATGCCGGATATAGATTTCAAGGGGTAGACAAGATGGCGAAAGAAAACCATTCCTTTCAGGCTGTGAGGTGCATAGGGCTGCCAAGGCAGTTTCATTTGGTGAAGCAGTACATTCCTGGATGGGTCACCACTCTGACACAGGATACTCGAATGGCTTATTGTCCCAGTAAGCTGGTACTCGTTTTGCCAACCTCTGAGGATGATAGGCTGAGTCCACCCTGCTGGTGTTATTTCAACAGAATGACAGGGGCTCAAACTCAGGACACTAAGATCTTAAGCCACAGTACCCGTTCAAGCAACACCAGGCTGGATAATATAGATAAGAAAAATTTTGGGAGGGTTGGTGGTGGTTTAATGGATGTAGAGAGGAACATTGCCTTGGATACGGGCAACAGAGCATGGCAACATGACCTGAGATGGTGGGGAACAGCTGTCTTGAAGACTTGGAGGGAAGAATAAGATTGAAGAGCCTGTGAAATGTGGTTCCATCGGCGGGAAAAGAAAGGAAAAAATGAGTGCAGGTGAGCAGTGGTTCTGGATTTAGGCATTTAACTAGGAGGAAATTTGCTAGTTGCTGGTGGACCACGTGTGTTCTGCAGATACCTGGTGGGGGGGGGGGCAAGTGGACAAAACACAGAAATGGCAGAGGGTGCAATATACCAGAAATGATGCGGAAGAAGACAGAAAGACCACCGACCTGCAGCGATGGCGAAGTAAAAGGCCCATAGATTCAGCTTCATCGGAGAGATTCCAATGATCTTGAAAGCCTTTGTTTCCACGGAATCAAGCTGAGAAAGACGTGAGGCAGGGGAGCTAGCCCACAGAGGAGAGCAGTACTCTATCAAGCTGCAGATAAAACCTTGTCAGTCGATAAGAGCTCAAGTGTGCCAAGGAAGGACTTTGCATGACAGAGGATGCCCAGTCAGCGTCTGGCTTTGAAGGCCAACTTTGAAATCTTGGGTCTCACTCAGCCATGACGAGAGATCATGGCTGAGAGTGAGACCTAATAGTTTGAGTCACTGAATCTCTTCGAGACTTGTTGAGAAAGTAGATAGGAGGGTTTGCAATATGGTCCTTTCATTGAGAGAGAGAAGAGAGAGAGAGGAGAGAGAGAGAGGAGAGAGAGAGAGGAGAGAGAGAGAGAGAGAGAGAGAGAGAGGAGGGAGGGAGGGGGGGAGAGAGAGAGGAGAAGTGGAAGAGAGAGGAGGAGTGGAGAGAGAGAGAGAGAGAGAGAGAGAGAGAGAGAAGAGAGAGAGAGAGAGAAGAGAGGAAGTGGAGAGAGAGAGAGGAAGTGGAGAGGAGAGAGAGAGAGAGGAGGAGAGGAAAGGGGGAGAGAGAGAGGAGGAAGTGGAGAGAGAGAGGAGGAGTGAGAGAGAGAGAGAGAGAGAGAGAGGAGAGAGAGAGAGAGAGAGAGAGAAGGAAGTGGAGAGAGAGAGAGGAGAGGAAGGAAGAGAGAGAGAAGGAGAAGTGGAGAGCAGAGAGAGAGAGAGAGAGAGAGAGAGAGAGAGAGAGAGAGAGAGAGAGATTTCTGAGGATTGAAAGACATTTCAAATGTTTGACCAGCTTGTGGTTTTGTCGAGGTCTGACGAGAGGAAAGAGGTTTCAACCTGCCTATCTGAATGAGGAGGGATGTCATGGCAGCAAGTAGAGTCATCAGTGAAGGTTTAAGAAGTTTTTTTCAGGGATTCCATGAGCTCATTGATGAAGATTATGAATAAGATTTGGCCCAGAACACTGCCTTGGGGTACTCCACCCAAGACAGGGAGAGGAGATGAAAGGGTTTCATTGAGAGCCACGCATTGGCTACGAGAGTGGAGGAAGTCAGTAATCCAAGAATGCAGTTAGCCTTGGATTCCATAGACTGACAGTTTGGAGAGCAACACAGGATGCCAGACTGTATCAAAAGCTCGAGATATATCCAGAGAGACAGCCCTGATCTCATGTCTGATATTGAGGAACTCCATCCATTGTTGAGAGACGATAAGCAGCATGTCCAAGATAGAGTGACCAGGTCTGAATCCGAATTGATGATCTGAGATGAGGCTGTTAGATAAAAGCAATGATTTTATGTCAACTGTGATGATGGATTTTATGACCTAGCTGATGATTGGAAGTAAGCTAATAAGTCTCTAGTTAATGGGATCTGTTTTTGCACCATTTATGTAATGCTGTGATGTTGGCTAATTTTCGAGCAGATTGAAGATGGCCGAGGGTAAATGACAGGGTAAAAATGGTAGTGAGAGGAAGTGCAAGAGCAGCAGAACAGATTTTTACGGACATGTCACCTGATGCCATCTGGTCCTGTGGCAGAGTTAGAGTCGGAGTCAAGGGTTGCCAAAGCTTTTCCACCTTCTAACGTGAAAAAGATACAGAATTCAGGAGCAGTTGGGTATGACTGGGAAGGGTGGGTACAGGAAAGGAGGGATGAGGAAAAATATTTTGAAACAAGCACAGAATTGAGGGATTTGACCTTCTCACGAGCGGAGTCGGCTGTGGTACCATTTGATGTGAGGGAAGGGATGGAAGGGGAGCATACTCCAGGAATGGACTTTACAATGTGCCACCAGGTTTTAGAGGAGGGAGACAAGTTTGAAAGTTCATGCTTAAGATTAGACACACACTTGTTGCAGGCTTTGTGGAATGATCTGAGGTTGCCTTTGGTTGGAATTGCCTTCCAGGAGGAGAATGCAAATTTTTTTAAAGCAACTGTCTCACCACAGGATTCAGAGTACCAAGAGCAGGAAGATGAGTAAAATAATTGAATAGGAGATGGGATGAATCTGGGCATAAGAGAGAGCAGGTTTCTATGGAAGAATTCCCAGGATTAATTAATATCAGCGGTGGTGGATATAGGAGATCAGTCCTGAAGTGAGATGGCTGCTTGTAGTCCTTGCCAATCTGCCTGAGTGAACTGACAGACTCGCCGTGCTGAGGTTGTTCTCTGAGAATGGTGAAAGGGATGTTGATCTTCACAAGCACATGATTAGATGAGCCAATTGGGGCAGAGGACAAGCAAGATACATTGGCAGGGAAGTTGGTCATCACCAAATCCAGAAGGTAAGATTTTACATTGAGAGAAATCCGGGTGGGAAAATTAATGGATTGAGTCAGTCCCATAGAGTCACAGAGGTCCTTTGCAGAAGTGCCATGGCTGGTGAGAGAGGTTCCAACACCCAGACAATTTGCATGGTGACAATTGATAGCACCAAGTATGAGGATGAGAGTTAGGATGAGTGGTTAAAAGTTTGTCCATGTCATCTGAGAGAGAGATGTACTGTAGATGGAGTCGTCACTGTTGGGAGGATGGTACAACACACAGACAAACATGAGGGGGGAGCGTTGGGGAAGTCATAGCCAGAGGTACTCTTGGGGTTTGGGAGGTGTAAGAGCAGTACATGGATAGTGAGCAATGGAGTTTTTGATATACAGCAAAACTCCGCTGGCAGGACGAGGTTCAGATTGATCCAATCAGAGTAGATAATAGTCAGAGAGAGACACTAAGGAATCAGAGAAATCCCTGGTAGGAGGAAGGATTGTTAAACAGATGATGTTTGCTTTTCGGCAGTGGCCTGGATTGAGAGATCTGTCAGGTTGGAAACAGAGGTCCGGATGTTTGATGTCCACACAGTTAGAGAGATATGAAAGGAGGCATTGTATTGTGCAGGGTGGGGGGAGGGGGCTTTATGGGGGCAAGGAAGGTTTTGGGGTGGGGTGGGGGGAGGTTGAGTGGTGGTGTTGGGGTGTGGGGGAAGGTCTTAGCAGGTGTAGTGAGGGGGAAGCAATTGAGAGGATGGGATGCAGAGGGAGGCAGCAAGGAGGTATCGCCTTTAGGGGTGGGGTAGGGGTGGATGCTTTTCATGATTCCATATTCCCAATTTTGATAAACAGAGATAAAGATCATGGATTGGGTTAGAACGCTTGTTAAACATATGCCAGAATCCATCCCAATTTTAAGATATCCTGTTCACAGACAAACAAACAGATAGGGGGGGGGAAAAATAAGCTCTGCCCACCTTCGGTGGCAGACAGAAGAAGGAAGAAGAAGAAGAAGAAGAGAGAAAGAAAGAACTAAAGAAAGAAAAAGAAGAAGAAAGAAGAAAAGAAGAATGAAGAAGAAGAAAGAGAGAAAGAAGAATAATGAGATAAGGAGAGAAAGAAGAAGAAGAAGAAAGAAAGAAGAACAAGAAAAGAAGAAAAAGAAAGAAAGAACAAGAAAAGAAGAAAAAGAAAGAAAGAAGAACAAGAAAAGAAGAAAAAGAAAGAAAGAAGAACAA
>CM068952.1:72884141-72902402 GCA_035128595.1 Eptatretus atami
TGATAAAATATTATAATATTAAAGCCACACAGCAATTTTGATTTCTTTTCTTTTTTCCTTTCTGTTTTTTTTTTATTTTTTTTCATTGAGCAAAGGGGGGGACAAATTACATTCTGAAAACAACATTATGAGAAGAGATGAGAAACCAGGTAGTAAGGGTAACAAACTTTGGTCTGGCTTGAAACATTGTCAAATTGGTTTTTTGTTGACATGACAGTTTATCCAAAAAAAGAAAATAAAAAAATTTTTTTAAAATAAAATTTATAAAAAATATTTAACCGACTGTTGGTTTCATCACTTACAGGTCACTAAAATTCATTGGACAGATTAAGGCTAAACAGTGGGTGACACCATAATGGAAAAAATTTAACTAAGAAAGGAAAAGAATATGAAAGTTCACAAAATCAATTTTTTTTAGGAACACAATGAAGACTTCACTTCCCCACTCTCCATTATAAAGCAGTCCGAATAGTCGACCCTCAGTTACCGGCGGGTCAGAGGGGTTAGAAATGGTGTTTTCGTGTTGTTTTTTGCGTCCTTCCTTCCATGGTTTTATTGTTGGATTGCGCACTTTACGAGCCAGAATCCTCATCCTGAAACTGTCTGCTACTTTCATGTGTGCTGCATGGGGCAAATTTGGCTCAATCACCAAACACAGGGCCAGCGTCTTCCTAATGATGGCATCTGCCTTGAGCAGAATAATATCACTGATACAAAGATTGGGTTTCTTGACTTTCTACCTCCACATCCGGCGGGGCTGCAGCTTCGGAGATATTATTTGCGCATCATTGTGACCAAGAGAAATGTATTCCTATAAATGCTGTAAACGTCGCAGCTGAGAGCCAAATATGTCGTCTGGAGTAGGGATGACCGTCTGAAACACCCAGTTGGTGAGCGCGAAGACGGCAGGTGTGTCCGCTGTCTTTATTGTAAAAGAGAAAGACGCTTCGGGCGGTCGGTACGTTTGTCGATATTTCTGGCACGTTTGGATCTGAGAGACACTGGATACAAGAGAGAGCAATGACAATAGCACATACCTCCACTAGGAAGGTGCGAAAGGCAATAGAGAGCCACGTGTCGCTACCATCGTTGAGAGAAACTTTTGTTCTCCAAGAGAATCAGGTCAGGAATTCTTACGACAGTGACACCAATCATTCGTTTCCCACCACCACCATATGCGACATTCGACACGTTGAACGTTCCACTTCGAGGAACGTTGTGTGTGTTGACATATTGTCCCAATGAACGTCCATTGGTTAAGTGGCTAATACGCGATGCTGCAAACAAAACTCTGGTACTTGTTTAAACCAAACTCTACAGCACACAAAGTAGTAGGGTTTAATGGGGTTTGGTTCAGAATCCAGAGAAATCCTTGGCCAAACACGTCACAATGACTCCATCGCGGTTCAGACGCGAGGCGATATGAACGAGTGCCAGGTCTTTGCTGGGTTAATGTCGGTTGTGACGTCTAAGTTTTGTTAGAGTTCTATTGAGAAGGTGATTTATACTTTGTGGTGGATTTATTTTTGAACACGTCGTTACCACAAATAAGTCATAGAAAACGCCAGTGATTGTGATTCGTTGTTTTTAAACATATATGTGAGCACCACACGACTGTCCTGTGTCAAAAAGTGATCGTGGTGAGCTAGAGTTCGGATGTCCAGCCTCGTCAGTGATATAACGCCAGACCACAGACTGATTCAACAGCCAGAACAGTGACACGGAGTTCTTAAAGCAGGAGGAATACTTGTTTCTAGCCGACGGTCTGTTGTGCCATTATACCCCGAGGAGACTATTGACGAGTTCTGACCTTAGGAAGTAGTACGTTGTATAGTAGTTATTTAGAGAGACGAGAATCATGATTATTTGGTCATGCCCATTCAAACACCACACACATATTTTCAGGTTTTTCTTGGATGGACATGTATAAAATATAGGAAGATTACCATCATGTCTGTTTTTCCTCGTGTTCTGAGTTTTCAAGGGCTCGGCATGTCCTTTGAAGAGTTTAGCCATGAAGTCCATGTCACTGCCAGCTTAAGGTCTGGTTTCTTATACAGAAGCTTGCCCAAAGGACTTTTTAAGTGGCTTTTTGATTACAAGAGCGTCGATTGTTGGAAGTTTTTAAATTGTTCTCTGTAAGGTGTGGGTGTAACGGAGCACCCAATTGACCAATTGTCTTCCTGTGATGAATCCGTCCTCCAAGATTTGTGAGAAAAACATTGTTCTCTATGGAAGCACCCCCCGCTGTCATCATTCCTTGTTCGCTGGATAAGGGTGGGGACCCCCATCACTGTTGACCCCATCGTTTAGGTTCTGTGGTCACAGCAGGATCTCCCGAAGAGCTGACCTGAAGGTACATGACGATTAAGCAGATTGCGTCCTTGACGTTGTCACCAATTAGGTTATGTGAGCGACTTATGTCCCATTTTTGAGAATGTGGTGTTGTGTTGTGATAGGCCTCCACTTTCTCACGCTATGACACCGTCCAGACATAAATCACCATTACCACCCATCCAAGGTCCATTCGCTGTGCCATGGAGCATTAGTGATCCATTTGATATTCTTTGAAACTTAAGCAGCTGTAGGAGCACTCGTCCATATTGAACAGCAAGAGGTCGCTTCTGTCAGGTTCGGACATTTCAGCAATAATACGTGTTGATGAATTGGAGCCTTGTGACCTCCAGTGTTGGCATCTCTGGAGCAGGAATTACAAGGAATAGCATTACACCGGTTAACTCCCAGAGTTGGCAAGTGGATGATTCCATAAAAAGATCCGTATGACTAATTCCTGACATGCTACCAATGGAGCCATAGTTCCAGAAGCAGGTTTTGAGGTTTCATAATACTTTAATTTTAGGGGACTAAATTATTTGAACACGTTGAAGAGTCAGAGCTTGCCGTGGCCAAGAGGACCAATTGACTGGTCATCCAACACAGCATAAGTTTTTAGAAGAGTTTTTTAAAATTAATTTTAGCTGTCATCGGGATGTCAGCGGTACTCCTCTGATCATGTTCTAGAAGACTTGCACCGCCATGTCCTGAATTGCTCAGGCGTTATTTTGTGAAAACCAAGTTCTCGATGAGACAGATAGTTTACACAGTCCTGAGGGTATAGGCATCACGTTGGCGTGATTGATAGGCTTGGAGTCTCGACCCCAATAGTGAAAGGCTAGACACTGGTAATTTTTGCCGATGTGTATTGTATGTCCTTAGACATATGTGGAGTTGTGTTGGATGTTGTGGATGGTCAGAACCTGAAACGAGCAGTTTCATGCAAGAAGGCCAACAAATATATCTGAGTTGACGCAGTTCTGAGGATCGGAATGGGCAAAAAATTTGCTCCAGAGCCGATGTGCAGTACTTATCAAGAGTTACAGAAACGTTTGGTTTGAAGTTATGCTGCTCAAGGGTGGTTTGGTTAAAGGTGTGTGTGTGTGACTGTGTGTTGTTGTCTGTGTGTATGCTGTGTGTGTGTGGTGTGTGTGCTACGAGTAGGGTGAATATAGCTGATTCTGGCCTCACTTTTCCCCATGTAAGTGAAAGGGGGTGATTTTCGCGATTTCATATTTTTTTTTCCCTAAAAATAAACCCCTTTTTTATCCCAGGTATAGTTTATTTGTCTTCCCCTTTTAACCGAGGGGCACTCTTTTCAAATTAACCAATGCAATAAGATAGAAGATTTGTTCAAGGAGATAAAGTAGTTAATGTTGATTTGTTAAAGGTTGATTCCTAAAGAAATTCTGAACATGTAAGCCTAGGGGCACTCTTTTTCAAACCAAGCATATTGCTTTAGCTCATCATTGAACCTATAAAGATTTTGTTCATTCTCAAATTTCCTTCAATAGTTTAATTTTTCTTCCTTTGCCACCAATTAAATTCCCCATCTAAAATATTTTTAAAATAAAACATTCGAATCTATATATATTTTTAGATACCCCTTTTGGCTGTCATTATGAAAATGATGATAAACTTTCTACTTAATGCCTCTGATATAGACCACCTCCTGAGCCTGATTATTTTTTGCTAAGCCACGCCCACTTTTCATGCGGGTAGTTTTAGAAGCCCCACCCACTTTTCTTAAGCCCGCCACTTTTCAGGAGTATTTTCATAAGCCACGCCCATTTCCCTAACCCCACCCACTTTACTAAGCCCCGCCGACTGCTTACATCATTTCCAGTCATCTCTGACTCACAAAGAAATCCTAGAAAATTCGAGAATGTTATGGTTTTGAAAAATTTCCCAACGAAGATCTTGCGCTGGGCTTGCCCAGGGAATTTTCAAAGAATCTCCATTTTTGAAAAAATATTTCTCCATTCTCACAAGGGCTTGCCTGGGCTTGCCTGCGGGGTTGCCCAGGAAACCATGCCAACAGTCTTTCTCTATAAAAGCCTCAGAATTAAAAGCCCTCCATTTTAAACATATTTTTTTATGACGAATGGCATTGCCTGTGTTAGCTTCCTTGGAGTTCTATTACTTGTATGGAATAAACCTTCATAGTGATGAACTGGATTCAAACCTCTTATCTATTGAGGTAAGATTTAGATTTAAAAAAACATCTGTCCAAAAGTGATGGCGTGCACCTTTTAAACACCTTATTTCACAGCACTTTTTGCCTGTACTCATTGTACTCATGGGTCAAGTTGAAATAAATGTATAAAAATTGTTTGGAAGATATTTGTAAATAGGTTTTCTGTGAATTGCTTGGAAGATATTTGTCCTTCACAATCAACTTCATGCGCTAGAAATATACTTTTCGAGGCCATATTTGATGTTTTTTCTAATGCAGCAGTTTCTGAGAAATAACCTTTTCTTTCATGAATGATCTTCACAGGTGAACAGAAGCTCATGGAGAATATCCCCTGCACCTTGTGCTCTCACAGCTTCACCACTAATGCTGCTTTAAAGATTCACCAACCAGTTTCTAGGAATAACAAGTACAAGTGCACCCATTTTCATACACAGGATGGGATAAAAGCAAGTTTATGATGTGCACTCAGATTCACCCAGGAGAGAAGCCGAACACCTGCAGTGTGTGTATGGTAAGGGATTCTAACATGCAGAGTCATGTCAGGTACATATGAGAATTCACCTGGTGGAGCACCCTCACGTTTTGGTACAAATAGGGAGATGAGCCCTCACTAAGCATCATCTTGGTGGTGTTATTAAAATACTATACAGATTCATTCATCCATTTCATGTGCAACCTATGGCTGCTGCTTTGCATCACTGCTGGGAGTGTGGCTGTGCCATTGATGCAGTGCCCTCTGTAGTTTATGGCAGGAATTTGGAAGTTGTTCGACAGGGGGGGGTGGGTGGCGGTGATAGCTCGTCGACTCTTTGCGAAGGACACAGTGGGATCTTTAACGTCCATCACTAATTCCGGCAGACGGGACGCCAAATTTAACATGCATCGGAGGGACGGCACACACCTTGATGAATCACCCTGCCTTGTAAAACACTGGGATAAAGGTTTACAGCTGGGTCGGGATTCGAACCATGGCTGGATATCTTAGAGGCGAGTGTGCGTACCTCTTGTGCAGACCATCCTACCAGCCCAATTGATGGATGGATGCACAATGGCTCAATCATCCAAAAACAGCCTTTCGGCGAGACATCATCATTACTGTAAAAACAATGAACTTTGTGTAGAATGTTGGTGAAGAAAAGAAAATCACATTGTGGACATCACTCGTCTCTATCCTCAGCTCAGATCTGATGTCCAAATGTCTCGTATGTGACATCTTGAGATCGGTACAGCAAGAGAATTGCTTTCTCATCGCTCGTCTTTCCTGCTTTTAAACTTTCACCTGCACATGAAAAGGAAGGTTTAACGAATCATTTTTAGTTACTTGCCAAAGAAAATACACCGTACATCGGAACATCGATTATGATGAGACTTGGTCTTTCACTTCTGTTATGGCTGTTCTGCACCATTCCTCACTTGCAATCACCAATTACACCCAAAGCTTGAGATCAGAGTAAACATGCGGTGCGAAGGCTCCAGTAAGTTCCCATGGGATCCTGGGTTCTATGTCAGGCTGACTCGCAAGTCCGGTGTGACAGACGAGACATCTGTTTAACAAATTTTCACGGCTAGAATTCCACCCGAGCACGTCCAAGCGCTTAAAACATTCCACCGCTGCACACAGTGGAGCTCGACTCTTGAACAGCGTGCTGTTGAGTTATGAACCTGGGTGCGTGCTCTAAGTGCCTATTAGACCAGTATGTGTGCCCGCGCTCACACGCGCCTTATTTGCTTATTTGTGTTCACTTTTTCTGAATACTCCCCCCCCCCCTACCATTGATGTCATGCTTCCAAAGTCAGTAATAATCGGGTATCTCAGCAGGGTCGGTGTTTGGAGGAAACGCTCAAGGAATTTAAAAGAGCGTGTTCTCCAGCTTTAAACTTTAGAAGTGAAGACATAACTACATTCAAAACAAGTCAAACGTTCTCGACCCCCTTCCTCCATGCTCTGCTCCCCACCTGCCCACTCCTGCTGCACACCCCCTCTCTGCCTCACACCCTCCCTACCATCTCCCCCAACCCATGCACCGGCAATGCTTCCCACAGTACACTTTGCAATATGGGGTTCAGTAATGGAAATTGCAAAATATGTCACATTTTGGTTTCAAAATCAATCAATCAATCAATCAATCAATAACCCTCCATTAACCAGACCCGGTGGCATAATGGTTCGAACTCTGCCCGAGTCGTACCAAACATGCCAAAATAGTCCAAGCTGGTTCCTTGCTTGACACACGTACATTTAAAAGGATAGAGCATGGACAAACAACCACAGGACAAACAACCATAGGACAAGCAACCATTTTTGCCCAAAAAGCCCCAAAAAAGAGGACCGTGTTAGTTTCGCCAAAAAAGGCCCCAAAACATGTGATTTTTTTTCCCAAAAGGCTCAAAAAGAGGACTCCATGTTATTTTTGCCCCCAAAAAACCCCAAAAAGAGGACTTTGTGTTAACAACCATAGGTTGTTTGTAATAGCACAGGCTTTGATGGGCACGATAATGACCTACTTCTGCATCGAAGCTCCTCGTCCTCGGAAGTAACAAATTACTCTGATCCCTAAAGTGAATCTACATTATGTGACGACTTTTTCTGGACAAGCAAACGTGGCCGCACGACGCAAAGCGAGCACAACGACTGAACGTTACAACAAAAGGATCGAAAGAGATTCACTGCAGGACACGTGGTTACATCATTGTCAAGGGAGTAAGCAGGACAGTGGGCACAGGGAGAGGCTCCGCAGGTGTTGGTTGCGCAATGGCAGGACTTCTGAGCAACGGGCATCGTTCACAGTTGGCTTGACACTAAATGGAGGGAATTCCGAGCTGAATTAAACACCACACCTCTCCCCTCTTACCGCCCCCCTCCCCAATTGCCCCCATCCCCCAGCTCACAGCGTTCGTACATGCAATGTGTGCTCATCGTGCGCAAACATCTCACCAATCTTTTCGCTTGACATGCGGCCAGCGCTTAACAAACACGCCTTTTTCGTCTAACCACAAAACGTGGCCTTACTACCACGTGTCAATGTCAAGTAACACTCAACGACAGAGTATAAAAACAAGACGTGTCAATTCCGTGCGGGTAGGGTTCCACCGGTACTTTCCTGCGGCTTGGGGTTCTCCAGACGTGCAAATATTACATTGCTGCACACTTTAAGGGGACTTCTCTTGGGGTGTGGGGGGAGGAGGTCTCCCTGGCCCTTAGGTCGCGGCACAGGAGAGAAAAGCTTTGCCCACGCACTAGGGTTGGGGAAGGAAAGGGGGATCGGGTTCGCAGGAAAGTCTGGAGGAAAAGGACGAGAGGGTTAAGGTGGGGAAGAAGGCATAGGCCTCATGGTTGGAGGATCCATCGAATCTGGCCCTCAAACTGCTTTCTATAAACCACCAGTCTGTTTCCTTTCTATGATTCTGTGACAAAAATCTCAAGCAAATAAATAAGCCATCTTGGCAAAGAAACAAAATTTTCCGTTTCGTAGTCTGTATCCAGAATTTTCAGAAACTAAACGTCAAGAATAATAACAATCACAAGAGTGAGAATTGCTTTGCAATAAATGTCCTGTACCAAGAGGAGGATTAAGATTTTTTTGGGGGGCCCTGGGCACAAAAAATGTTGAAGCCCAACTGGCCCAAAATAGAGGACTCCGTGTTATTTTCACCCAAAAATGCCCAAGAAAGAGGACTGTGTTATTTTCTCCCAAAAAAGGCCACAAAGCATGTGATTTTTTTCCCAAAAGGCTCAAAAAGAGGACTCCATGTTATTTTTGCCCAACCCCCCCCCCCCCCCAAAAGAGGACTTCTTGTTATTTTCACGAAAAAGGCCCAAAAACATGTGATTTTTGCCCAAAGGCTCAAAAAAGAGGACTCCATGTAATTTTCACCACAAGGCCCCCAAAAAGAGGACTCCATGTTAATTTCGTCAAAAAGGCCCAAAAAGAGGACCATGTTAGTTTCGCCCAAAAATGCCCCAAAACATGTGATTTTTTTCCCAAAAGGCTCAAAAAGAGGACTCCATATTATTTTTGCCCAAAACCCCCAAAAAGAGGACTTTGTGTTATTTTCACCCAAAAGGCCCAAAAACGTGATTTCTCCCTAAAAGGCTCAAAAAGAGGACTCCATGTTATTTTCACCCAAAAGGCCCAAGAAGAGGACTCCGTGTTATTTTCGCAAAAATTCCGCCAAAATGATGATGTGTTATTTTCATACTTACTTAACCAAAGTTGCTTTAGATCGACTGCAAAAAATCCAGAGGAATTCCCACGTTTTCTTGCTCCCCCACCCCCCCCCCCCCCCCCCTTGGTAAAAAGCCATGTTAAGATGTTTCATTACCATTGAGCTTGCTATCGCTTGCCAAGCCACCTTCCTTATAAACTATTCCGTTAGAGTGTTTTGCTTGAGTGCTTAAGCCACTGGCGAGCACTGGACAAGCTGATTGGTAATGGAACACACATCAGTAGGGTCAGCTCTTTGCAGGGTGTGTTCACCGACCAAGTTTTTTTTTTTTGTACACATAGACGAGGTTCGTGGAAGAGCTAAAAGTATGTTGTAGAGCACTGGACCAAGTGACTTAAGCACTCAAGTAAGCAGTCCAACGAAGCCGTTGATAAGGAACAGCTGGCTTGGCAAGCGATAGCAAGCTGATTGGTTATGGAACACACCTCAGCACATGTGCGAGACAGAGGACACTTTTCTGGTTCTGCTGTTTCTGTCATGAAAAAAGTTATTTTCGGGTGATTTTCACCATTTTCACCGTTGTTGATCTTTTTTCGCTTCTCCGCACCGCTCGGGTAGTTTTGTTTCATCCTCGGGACATGTGCTTTGATTTTTAACCAATGGGGACCCTACCGATGTGATATTTTCCAAGTCCAAAAGGGGCATAACTCTGTAAAAAAAAAATTGACGAAATGCCCTGAAACTCACACTTGTTCTGTAACTTATCAAAATATAAAGCCATGTACCAAGTTTCAGTTGAATATGTTGAAGGGTATGGGAAAAAAGGTTGAAAACCACAGGTGGGACGGATGGATGGATGGGCAGACGGAAGGCAAACCTATAGTCCCCTCTTCTGAAACCGGTGGGGGACCAAAAAATGGAGGTATTACAGAGCAATATGAATATGGGGAAATTTGACATTATGGATCAAATTAATTTGGATATTCTTTTATTTATAGAAGACCATATCATGGCTTATTGTTTATCTAAAAAATATTTCAGCAACAATGACATCATCACTCACTTGTCACATTGCAAACATGTGGAATAAATAAATGAACAAACAATTGAAAAAAAATGACAAATACTACTCCGATTACTACGACTCCTACTCCTCCTACTACTACTCTGACTACAACTCTTACTCCTACCGACTTTAAAGGACCTAATTATTTTCACCTTCTGGGTTTGGCCCAATATAGTGTTTGGCCTAAGTCTTTCACGAACCAGGTATGGCGTTCAACTGAAGTGCATGAACTTGTAATCTGTTTCAATGCCCCTTTCCCTATCCCCTCTCCCACCACTACCCCCCCCCCTTCCCATGTGGAAAAATCAATGCCCCATCCTATGTTCAGTGTGCCGATGGTAACTCACCCCCTCTTCGTGAAAGAGACCATGAGATCTTTAAGGTCCACCAACAACCAGTGCTGGTAAAGGGGTACTCCAATTTAATGTCCATCCGAGGGACGACACACACATCGTTGCCTCGCCCTGCCTGAAAAACACCAGAGAGACAGTTTATAGCTGTGTCAAGATTCCAACCCAGGCCAGACAGCTCAGAGGCGAATGCGAATATTTTCAATACATCTGAATAGTACACAGTACTGAACATTTTTCATTTGAAATTACTCACTGTACTATCAGCAGAGTTGCAGACATTCAGGATAATGAACATATAACCAGGACCAGAGGAACAAGATGGTGGCCTTACCCCTTACCTTTCCTGAGAGAGGGCATGTTGCCCCACCTTACTAAAAGCCAGATTGATTTATAAATACTTTATTCACAATGAAATGTTAAACGAACGTTCAGGTGATTTAACAACAGTATCATATGGATTACCTCCAAGAGTTGTAGGGGTTCTCCGGGTCAGCGTGTTACCATTGATGAAATTAACATTCTCAATGCTTCAAAAACGCCCAACTCCCAAAAAGCCATGAGCACATTTCTCATGTCTCAATTGTGATAAATGTATGCTCGCCGGCATAACCTTTTGTGTGTCATAAAAAACATCTGCATTGAATTACCTCCTGTGTTGGTGGAGGCACATTGGCCACACAAAACACTTACATTTTAACTTTCCAAAAGAGAAAAGTACAGCTTACTTTTAAACTTCCAAAAGCGAGAAAAAGTAGCTTTGCATCCAGCATAGCGTGCCGAGCGCAATGATCGCGCCTGCAGACCTAACCTCTACAGATGCACCAACTACAGGTTGATCATACAGCCTAAACACAGCATGACGTGTTAAAACACATCACCAAGGAGATAAGTGAAAGTATCGGCAGGCAGCGTGACCTCGTATATCTGCGCTCTCATGCTGATGTCACCTGCTGCGTCTCGTCGTTGTGATTAACAATCAAGGCCTGAACGTGCTGTTCACTCGTGTCAGTAAGTGTCGTGTGTGTGTGTGTGGCTGTGTGTCTGTGTGTATGTGCCTACTGTATGTATGTAGTATGTATGTATATTTCATCCCAACTCTACTACCATCTATCATCATTGATGACTCGGCCCTAACAGTCTAAACCAGTACGGATAGACTCGATATGTGAGCGCCCAAATAGTTCAACGATGAAGTATCGTACCCGTCTGACTCGAATCATAATACGCAACGCGACCGTTATATTTTCATTTCACAGAGACTACAACCTATACCTCACTCTACCACATACTATTTCACCAACACATGTATACAAGATGCTCACCAGGGAATAAGCCGAAGACATGCACGCCGTCCGCACACTAGGACACGACCACTCGTCCCTCCACGCACAACAATACGCGACATGGCGACGTACACTCGGAAGCTCTTCCGGGTAAGCTATCAGAGCCGATCATCCACCGGCCACTGACGAATCGCGAACGACTAAACTAGGCACCCATCACAATAGCGCTAGCGCTCTCCAGATGAGCCACCGGCAAACACGCTGACAGTCGTCCTTTCAATTGTCATGATCCCTGAATCAGCTTCCCAGTACAGAGGACACTAGCTCACTGATCTCTCCATCAATGTAAGAAAACCCAGGAATCGATTTACAACGGAGATCACTTCTAAATGACTCAACTGGCAATAGTACACTCTCGCCACACTTAGTCCAATGACAGCTGCTCAGCGGGCGTGAGAAGGGCATCGCACGTCATGCTGACCATTGGATCTTTCTCTATCCGTACTGTTACCTATCGCCAGGACTGAGTAGAACATGGCTCTAGCACAGCCTGCAGAAGAACTATCTAAATACTTAGTGCGGCAGATAACAGCCAATTTGAGAGTAATCGTGCTAAAGATCATCAGCACTACAGTCATCCGTCCGCATACCAAATTGCACCGATTGTATGTTCTACCAGGGGCATCTCATCAACATCACATCTTGACCTCAACTCCATTGAGCTCCATCTCTGAAACACTACCCTAACTATTCTAGAGACAACCAAACATGATGACAAACGAAAAAATACTCACACTCGAAAACGTTTTATCAAAAAGCACACAAGCGTCCCAACTGGTGGCCGTCACGGACATATCAATGCTTCGAGCACATGCACTGCGTCCCTGAGACTCTCCTGCCTAGGTCCTATGGCTAAGGTCTAGTGCAACTTACAATCTAACAATTCCTGGACACCCACTCCCTGTTCCGCCTGATAGTAACCTGAATGACGCACGACTCGATACGGGAGGGATCTGTTTCCAATCGCCGGCATCCATTATTCTCTCGTCCCTTACCAACTTCAATAAGTTGTTCAACACCCCACTTCTCTATACCCCTAACGCTGTTATGAGCATCTCCTTGATTTACGTCATCCATCACTACTTAACGAGCTCGGACTAGTGCTCAACCGCCACACATCTATTCAAATCTAACCAAGTTGCAAGATTAGATACAATACAACGTATTATTGTTTCAAGTATCGGACAAAGGTCAGCTACATGTTGATTTGTGTATAATACGGTGTCATGCGTCATCCTCAATGAGTAGAATTTTATGCCTCGAAAATGGCGTTCATAGCGATGCACCTCATAAGCGTGAGTCACCACTCCTCCTTTATCATACAATATCAATTCCCAATCCACCAATCTCAAAATCATCACAGAGCATATGTGTATATATGCAATCGATCTCTACAATAACCCACGTAAATCATTGTGTCATCATTACATCCACACTCATCCGTTCGCTTACCACAGCGCGTGCTCGATATCACAATTTATACTCAGATATGCACACGCAATAAATTCTCCATCTCAATACACAACCACTTATTGTCAAAACACTTAAGAAACTATGATCCTGAATCGTCTTGTATTCATATCTTCGTCTCAGCGTGCTCGGCCGATATACATTCCCTCATACTTCTTGTGTCATTATGAAATGATATACTTCTCTTAAGGATCTCTCGATCTGACCACTCCTGAGGTGCAATATCATTTTTGAGATTGTAGTAAATTATTATTCCATTAGTTCAATTGATAACCATCAATTTTTCATCCATTTAAGGATATTACTATTATTTTCTTACATCCTCTACTACTAGTTTTTTAAATTGATTCGCTTATTTGTTTATTTACCTTTGTTTTAGTTATTTTTTCAATAAGACTTATTTGATATTTTTCACATTTCATTATGTTTTCCATTTATATCCGAAGTACTGGAGATTTTCTCCACTATCTTTGAGCGAGCTCATTATGCAGGGAGTTCGAACCAGACATACTTGCGTTCGGATACAACTGCCGCATCCTCTATACCTTGATGTCTCTGAAACACAAGACGGCCTCTGAGCCTTCTCTGCAAAATCACTTCGAAATGCTTCTCTCTCCCCCTCGTACTCATGGCCTAGCTGCTTAAAAACCCTTAATCCTCATATTGTATTCTACTAACACTCTCTAATGATTTAATATACTCAACTCTATTCATAGCAAAAAGTAGCTCCCATCATTCGGTACACAAAACCAATTCCTTCTATTCACAGCAATTACTCTTTCCATCGTAATTTTTTCAACAAATAATACTCCTTCATCATCAAAGCTCCTAATGCCCTTGTTCTAATTTACTTCCTTCGACTAATCATATCTTCTATTGTTTATACACCTCTTATCTCATTGTATTCATTCTCCCATACCCTAAATACCTCTCGTCTCTTATTCATCAAACAATTTATCAATATTCTCTAAAGTTATTGATTTCGTATTCATGTACATATTTATGCGTTTATTCCCTTCTAACCTTTTATCCAATCTGAGCACCCATACTTATAAGCATATGCCTATTGCTCTCAATCAAATTAAACTCACTCATTACTTTTCCACCCAACTCATCCTATAAACTTACCAATAACCTTTTATTCTTTTTTGAAAATAACTCACGCTCTTCTTACTAATTACTTTATCATATACTCCATTATTTCTTCATATCTTTATAAAACATCATCAGTATATCTAGAATAAAACTCATTCATGTTCCATAACAACAATGAAAAACATTTTCACCATACTCTCTTTAAGCCATTATCACAAATAATCAGTGAACATCAATTATCTTTGATAAATCAAGAACTTCAGTGTTCCAATATAACAATTGGTCTATCCATTACAATCAGCTTCCTTTTCCATATTGAATAGCAGGGAAAAGTTCACTGAAAAACGCTCTTCTCTCTTAAAACTTAGGGTTTTATTTATCAATCTAGAAGCTTCTTTCCAAGACTGTTGCAAATCTAATATGTTGCCTGTTTCTAACATTTCTCCATTGTCTTTCCAAGACAGCATTTATCAATCCAATTATGAAATTCTCCTTCAAGATTTTACTTTTGTATTTGTTCTCACTATTGTATTGAATTTAATATACTTTTCATCCAAGACTTTGTTTAAATTTTAAAACCTAATGAATTAGCTTACTCAATCTCTTCTCTCAAAAACTCTATTCAAGCTTCTCTGATGCCAAGAAACATATCCCTCTTATCTAGAATGTTGTTAATAAACTTTTTTGTTGATTTGCATTTAATATAAAACTTTTATGATATTCACTTAACCATCTTTCTTGGGGTTTCTTTCTCACATGCAAAAGCGAAGCTCTTTATCTTATTATGAAGATCACTCGGGTTACTTCAAAAATCAACTCAAATAATATTCTTCTTCTTCCTCATTCCTAATTCCTCTTGAGAAGCAAATAACAATATTCATCAAAGCCTTTTCATAATGTCTTTTCTTTCCACCCCACTCTAATTTACCATTAAGGCAGAGATTGAGACATGCCCATCCTTACAAATTATTGCATCAAAAACATCAAGAATAATTGAGCGGTGGCTTTCACACTGACTCATAATTTGGAAATATTTATTATGCTTTAGCATACCTTTTTGAACTCAATACTTGTGATATTCGCCCCTCGTTAGACCTCTATCGATATCACTATCTACATCATCCTGATTAAATCTTATATCTTTTTTGTGATTTTCCAACATTGCACCTGCCAAAGCTAAACCGGAGCTGAAACAAATAAGTGGGGCTCAGCAATCTAATCCATAACAATTCTTATATGAGAGCAGTGATTCTAAAAGCTTCCAAATCACAATATCTCAGCTAACCTATAAAACATCTGTTTTAGATACAAATTCATGATATTCTCAAGGTTCCTTTATCTTAAATTATTTCTCCAAATTTTCCTTGTGCGACTGTTTCATATTCCTTATTCACATCTATCATCTCCTTTTCATGAAAAGCGTCATTAATTACAACTTTCTTTTAGAAGAAGTCGGCTGTCTTTTACAATCTCATCATAGACTCCATTATAATCATAAGGATAAAATTTCCGCTTACTATGTACAGAATTTTCTCTTTAACTTTGAATTTTTATTCCTTGTTTGAATTTCCTCTCTAGTTAGTAATTCCTCTCTTTAAATCAGACATTTCATTTTAATCAGAATTTCCTTCTTTGTTAGAATTTCATTTCATGTCTTGAATTTTCTTTATAATATAGAACTTCCATCCTTCAGGTTAGAATTTTCCTCTCATTATTTTCCTCATTAATTAGAATTTCCACTCTACTTTTGACAATTCTCTCTTTCAACCTGAATTTCCCTCTTTAGTTGAATTCCTCCTTTTGGAAGAGCTAATGAATTAATTTGGAAAAGAGCCCGCGCGGAGCTTATCGCATTTGATGCGAGACTCGGCTTGAGCGTGGATGTTCGCCGCAAAAAACTTTGCAAGAATCTAGGAAACCTCAATACGAGGTAAAGGATTTTTGTGAATATCATTTTGTAAATAAAATACTACTTTTGACTTGTGTGATTTGTCTATCAGAAATATCCCTTGCCGTGTTTGAAGGTTCAATTATAAATCAATGTGTTCTATCATAGTTGCTGCTTTGTGAAGAAAGACTGGATAAAGGAAGGAAATTTACTTAATTAGATTACCAACTAGGACCATGAGCTGCGGGGACCCTCTTACTATTACCAGTAAGCATCGACATATGCATCCTAACTTTAGACTCCTCAAATTTCCTCCCCTCACCAACATATGACAGATATTCTGTCTTTCTAAAATTCCTAATTTTCTTTCTTGTTAATTTTCATCGTTCATTTGTTTCCTTCATTAAATTTAGTTAGGTCTGTTATCGAGCACATCCTTTCTCTAATCGTTTTACAAACTTCTTGTGAAGCTTTTTCCTCCACTATACATGTTCCAACTTCTACGTATACTATTCATCCAACCGTATGATTTGATCATTAATAACGACGCAAATCCACAAAGGGAATTATGTTTTTGATATTTATTTGTATTGTGATTCTTCTGGATTCGGGACGAAAGCTAGTATTTATCTTTTTTCTAGGATACATTCAAAATCAGGCGTATAATCACACAAGAGATCATGGGGTAGCATCGATAGTATTTATCTATCATTCTTCAAAATAAATTCTTTCACCAGTTTAGGCATTGTAGATTACAGGGTAACTGATCTTATGAATTACTACAATATTTGAATGATTGTTCTAGATCGTTCTGTTTGTTATTGAAATGAATTAAGACATCGCCTGACACAGGATAATATTGTTGCTGTCCTGAATACCTGAGAAGAGATTAATCTTGATAAACTTCTATTGATGTATTGGTGTAATGTGAATTCTTTACCAACCACTGAAATATAATAAAGTTACAATGTGCTGTTTCTTCATCTTTTATCAGTTGTTTGAAATTCCTTTAGTATCTTGAACTCTTGTGTCATCCCGTTAATCCACTATATACATAATTAGACAACAGAATTATTCGTTTTCTCCAAATTTAGGAATATCTGCGTTAGTGGCATGAGGGAATTCAAATCTTTAGGATGTCCAAGGTCATTCTCATATTCATATATTGTTTTACTCTTCTGGAATTACATTTTGGTGGATGTAAAGTGCAGCAAGCCAACAGACAGAGCAAACACGACTTTAATTATCATATGTTCTTAATATTAACAACTGCTTCTTGTTAGCTTTATTTCTTTTGGCTAATTCCAATCTATAAGACAAGACCACATTTTTAAGAGGGTTATGTCTTTAGAATTGGTGGCGTATATTCTTAAAAAGATGATTTTTTAAAATATTAATCCACATTGCACCTACACACTGTTATTCCATCAACACCTCCTCTTGTCTTGTAATTAGTCTTCCATAAACCCCACTATTCAAAAACATCTTGAAATGATGTTATAAATGAAGATCTGTTCGTCATATAAGGATTTGTTTTCATCCTTGTCTTTCCATATTCATTTTCACTTTCCCGAATATAAAACTTTAAAGTTTTCACATTCTTTTAATGTGTTTAATAAACTTTTTCACATCATCGTTCACTATTTGCAATTGATTCAGCTATTACTGATGGGACCGCGGTTCTCCAAGAGTTGAAAATCCTTATTTTATATATGCCCTTTAAATGCCCCAATCAGTCGTTTTCAATATAATAGTCTCCCTTTACTTTTAAAGTCATGTTTTCTTTCGTGTTTTTGTGATCTTGAAGTTTCAATCTGATAACTCCACTCTTCAAACCACATCTTTTGAGAGTCTCACAATGTTTTTCTTTTCCAACTCCCAAGAGAGGAGCATATTTCGATGCAAATACGATAATGTATGTTTGTGGTGATTGAAGCGTGTTTTTTGTATTATTTATATTTCGTCGATTACAACACATCCCCGCAGTACGTTGTATTCACCATATTGCTATATACATGAAAGCTTGACCTCTTTAACTAAAATTTTTCTTGATGAAGACTTTCGTCTTATTTAATAACGTGAATACTATGCTTACTAAACCAGTTTATCCTACAACTTTTCACTTAATAAATTACAATGTTTCAAGACACAAAAAGACAAGTTTCAATCAATCTCTTCGTATTGAAAAGATACTGAGAAATATGTCAAAGGATGTAAAATTGACAAAGAATAATATAAACAACTATTGGATAAAAACAATCTATGCGGGATAAGATGATTCTTCAATTTCCTTCAGTGGAAGAGCTTTTAGTATACGCTGGAAGAACATCAATTATCTGTTCTCTGTT
>CM068952.1:72917176-72932111 GCA_035128595.1 Eptatretus atami
CTTCGGGAGAATTTGATCAATGCAAACAACCTCAGCGGTATAGTTCGCTGGAGCTATCGTTTTTTTTTTTCTTGAAATGATTTTTTTCATCAACCGCTGCCACAACGGGAACCCAACGGGTTCAGCCAATACAGTGAGTGCTGTCAGTTACCTACACACCACCCAAATAAAGGTATGTGTTAGAAGAACGTGTTGCATGCTTGGAACAAGATCGCCCGTAGGACCGGTACTTCGCTAGTGTAACAAATTTGGCAAAATGGCTTCATGTTGTTTAAGCATTTCAATTTAGAACCTTTGTCACAATGTGCGTACGTAATTAAATATATCACGTAAAATGCTGTTTTGCTGAAGAAAGTTGTTTTTTGGTCGTTTTTCACCCTTTGTGTGGAATCAGTGTATACCTGACACCTTAAGCTTCATATGGAGCACATAACCTACCTAAGGACAAGCATGGCCCAAGACAGGTGGTCTGTGCTGGCCCTCATGCACATTCACTACGACTTTGATGTTGATGAGGACAGGATGGTGGATCAGTTTGCCAGGAAGCATCCTCGAAGTCTGGAACTTGTAACCCTGCTGAAGGACTAAGCGAACAATAAGTATCTGCCACGATGTATTTAAAAAATTTGATCACATCATCGCACTCTGATGTATGCGGCCTATGCTTACGGGTGAGATTGTTATTGAAAAATCGTGCTTTTGATCATTTAATTAGTCTCCAATGCATTGTTCCTCGACTTTTCTTCCCCCCCCCCCCTTTACCAGCATTGACCACAAGGACTACTTCGACAGATTTTAATGATAAACTTACTTCATTTCGTGTAAAATTATAAAAACAAAAGGGTATGTATACACATCTTTTCTGTGTATTCAAATTATGTGTGTTCCCTTTTCTGACGTGGTGTTTCCTGTCAAGAGTTCCTTGGTGAATTGAACTTAAACTCGAACTTTGATCGGTATTCGACACGTCAGTTTATAGATTCGTATTTTATATGCTGCCATGTTGATACCATACCGAAATATGGCCTGAAAACACATCAAAGACCCATTGAGCTCTGTATATTCGACCGTTTCACTTTCCACGGTAAAGCAATATGCGGTGTGCAATGTGCATCCTACAACGGGCATGATGATGATGGTGCTGCACCATCATGCTCTCAGCAGTTCAACTTTTTGAAACGTTGCACCCCCCACATCGAAAATCCTGCGAACGGGCCTGGGTTTACTCAACTTTGGAACCAGGTCTCCCAGAGAAGATACAAAAAGCTGCCACTGCCGGAAACCGGAAAGCACAAGTCATACGCTCTTTTGCTCCGATGAATGGTTAACACTAAAAATGTCACATTCTCCTTGTTTCCCACGGCGGTTAGCATATGCCACTCAATGTTCTGTTGATCTCATCCATTGTTCTGTCTGTTCGCCGATGCCAATCAACACCATCCTTCACAAACAAGACTCGTTCGTCATTCCGTTTTACTTGGTGCTATAACTGGGGTGACATAGAAGGAGTTGATGAAACGAAACCCCGTGACCTTCTTTATGGAATAACGCCATTTCATTCCAGTAACAAAGACATTAATACTCATGCTTGCAGATGTCACACTGACTGATACCAGGAATGTATCAGTGTTGAAGGGAAACATTGTGAGATTCTCCATTCATCACTTTATTTTTATTTTTTTTGTTACACTCAGTGAACGTTTTCACAAGTTCACTCGATGTACTTTTGCTTCACCCCACGTAAAGTTGGAAAGTCGTAATTCAAGTAGGCTACATGTCTACATCTGCTTTTTCTTAACCGTGTGTGTGTGTGTGTGTGTATTTGCCCGATTGATACGAATAAAATTATTCGCAGTGTTTAGATTTGCACGTAGGTGGCTTTTTCAACGTTAGAGCAACAATGGAAAGATTGTCATAAATTGTCACAAACCCGTGGTCTTTCTGCCACTTTGGTCAGGTCTAAAGAGGGCGCGTTGAGGATCATTCACAAGGACGTGCCAAGTGGACGTGCCTATGCCTCCTTAATAATCTTGATTGCCCGAATCAGCTGGTCATGCTTTAAATGGCTAAAGGTGATCAGACTTTGCGTATGGGAGATGCACGAGTCAAAATAATTGATTTTTCAAAAGGTAGACATCCGAGTTCAATCTCAGAGAATTAACGGAAACAAAAATGCATTAAAATATTCTAAGAACGAGGGAAGATTTGAATGCGCAACAATGGGTAACTCCAATTCCTACTGCAGAAGAACACAGAGTGATCAGATGAGAATCTGGATCCAATTAAAGCAAATGAATCACAAAACTCTTCGCGTAGAGGCTGAGAAGTGTCAGCGTAAGGTGTTAAGTTAGCTTACGGCAAATCATGTACACAGCAAAGCATCGTTCAGTGAGCATGGATGGAATGAATGAACACTGGCAATTCTGTAATCTACTGGTATAATATAAACGTACAGCTGCAGCATATTTCCTAATTGTACACACAACCACAATGCATACAGTTATTACAGAAACACCTGATGTGGAGAAACGTGGAATCAATTCATGCCAGTTTGTTCGATCGAGTACCATTAAGTGTTGAAATGTCTAAGGCTTTTGTGGATGGCAGAGTGGGGGTGAGGATTTGGAAATTCTATCTCATAGTTTGTGCAGAGTCCAATGTGAAAACTATGGACAGTCAAGTCCGTTGGGATCTCAGCAGCATCTCAAACAGGAGACACAATGTATGCCTGCAGAGACTGCAACAGAGGGAGCTACAGTCATGCACCCAAAATCAGTGCAACACTAAGCAGGTGGTCAAGCAGAAGTGCGTGCCCGGCATAAGCCGTGAAAAACTTAGACACAGCAAACTCAACCGAGGGACACAGGCCTGGTGTAGAATACAGCCCAAGGGAAACTACATCAGAAATTGCTCTGTAATACCCACTTATCATCTCAAATGCCACATCTGTCACGATGACCTGCACAATCTTTGACCAGCTGTCCATCTACTCTGACTGCTTTATCCACAAATTCACCTCTTCTGGTCTTGTTATACTTTCCTAGAATCCTCACCCATTTCCTCTTATCTGGTCAAATCTGCTCTCTCGAGTGCCCGGGTGGCGGGCCACAAGCTATGAGGATCACGCCATGCATCTTTCATACCTTGGGCCACCTTAACCTCTCGCCAGTGCCCAAAAAATTTGTTGCGGGTTTGTGTTTCCCCACCTCTATCCAGGCGTCTGAAAGTCTGGATTTAAACAAATAATTCAGGAGTTCTCCCAGGTTGTTTCACATGTGATATCCAACATGCTTAACCTCACCAGTGTGCCATGATTCAACTCGAGTGGTTGAACGGACCAGAATACCAAGACGGAGACCACCAGACTCAAGCATGGAAACAACATGATAAGACAACTTTCATGTAAATATATTTAAATGAATATAAATATATATATACATTAAAAATATATATATATATACATTTATTTATTGCAAACATTACATACACTCCATAATGCTACAACCACCCATCCCCCCACCCACCCTCTCCAAGGTTCATAACAACATGGTCTCTTCATCCATGTTATGCTAAATTAGCATTTACGAATTAATCTTGGTGTATCTACATTCTACAGTAAACAATGGAGAGAGTTACATTTTCTCATGAACTCTGCATATTGGTCAAAGGGTTGGTCGGAATGGAGCGACTGCATGCATGATTGTGTCCAGATGTGTTTGACAGAAAATGACAATATGTCTGCAACAATTACATCATTACATCCGAGGTACATCACCCTTGTCAAGTCAGGTTTCAAATTCCCTGCAATGTTTGGCTCCAGGGTCACTATAATGGTCGGTTCCAACGTGCACTTTATGGAGTAACTTAAGGAGCTTGTTTAGTTTATTCTGTACTTGTTAAAGTTATAGAGTTGTATAAGAGTGTGCGTGGGACGGGGTGGCACATAATCTGCGGTTACTTACATCCTGGTACAGCGCAAGTTGACTTTAGTATCCCAGTGCTGCAGTTAATTCAGATGGACGTTTACCCAGTCGTTTATAAGAGCTTGTTAAAGATCCCACTACCGCTAAAGAGCATGTTCAAGAAGGTGATGTGCATTTAGGTCAAGAATGTTATCGAACTTCTCGAGCAGGTTTGCCAGTATATAACTCGTCACAGTAAACTTGGCCAGCAGAACTACAAATATACGAGTGTTGACTCTTAAATCCATGCCTGAAGAAGTATAAAAATACATGGTGCAATGGTTATAGAGAGTCTGTTTAGGAGAGAGCGTTTCGAACCCCGGCTGAGTCATACCAAAGACTTCGAAAACGACATGTGCTGCTTTCTTTCGTAACATCAGTGTTTCTAAAGAATCAGAGTTGCTGATCATAGTGCAGGCTTTGATGGGCCCAATGACCTTCTCAGGCATTGAAGTTCGTCAGAAAAATCAGGATGATTGTTCAGTTGAATATTTCAGTTTTTGAAAAGAAAATGGAATTTTGAAAACATCAGATATGCTCATTTTAAACATTGCGTTATACAAATACAACTTAAATTGATCTCTATTTAAAATATCTAAAAATCTACATGAATAAATGTGTGTGTGTGTGTGTGTGTGTGTGTGTGTGTGTGTGTGTGTCTCCTCCATAACCCCAAAACCATAAAACCTAGCAGCCTCAAACTTTGCATGCATACTAAGAAAACACCAAGGAAGTGCAAGAGTGAAAATTGGGTGTTTGGGTTAATTAAAACAGCCCTTTTGAAGATAATTAACGGCCTTATTTAATTACATCCATCATCAGGCGATCCTCGGCCACCTCACTGTCTGGGGTCTGAAGGTGTTTCCTGGGTAGCCTCGCTGGGGTCTGAAGGTGTTTCCTGCGGTAGCCTCGCTGGGGTCTGAAGGTGTTTCCTGGTAGCCTTGCTGGGGTCTGAAGGTGTTTCCTGGGTAGCCTTGCTGGGGTCTGAAGGTGTTCCTGGGTAGCTCTTGCTGGGTCTGAAGGTGTTTCCTGGGAGCCTCGCTGGGGTCTGAAGCCGCCATGTTTTGTTGGCCTCCTCAACCGTGCCTTGACTTGGAACAGGCCACAACGATTACTTCACGATAAGGTCTTGTTTTTTACTTTCCTCACTCATATTATCGATTGCCTGTTCATAATAGCAATGAATCATTGTGTCTATCGCTTTTGTAAGTACTATAGTTTTCAAATTAGGAGCTTTTAGCGATTTCATGCATTATATGATACAATTTTCCACGATCTACTCTTACAGACTGATTATCGAATATAATCGAAATATTATTTCGGTTTTGAGGATCGGATATCGTCCGGACCAAATAAGTGTCGAAATCTGGAGTGAAAACTGACAATTTAAATAAATAAATAACGAGTCTTATAACTAAGCCGATATACCTATTTATTTTAAGCAAGCAAGTCTGTGTTCCCTCCTTCTCCAGAGATACACAAGAAAATGTGAAATTTCCAAAGCATTAAACTTATCTTTTTCTCCTGCTTTGAGAATTATATTGAGTGAACAAAAGATTTAGGAATGTGCCAAAATTAACCAGCTTTATTGAGCTATATGATTTAATGCATTCACTGCTGGACCACGCGTCCTGTCTCCCAGAGGGACTGCCTATCCATAGCGTCTGCCAGATCTGTCAATATTTTCGGAGGTTTTGCAAGGTGCTGTACAGGGGATCAAAGCAAATCTGGTGGAAAACGGACATTTAAAAAAAAAAGTTATAACATTTGCGAGGACCCCGAACCGATGTACCACGTGAGGCATGCACAGACGAGCAGGCAAGATGGTGGATTATCTCCAATGTTTATATCATGGGCGAAAAGGCTATATTCCCTCTTTCTCCAAAGATACACAAGAAAATGTGAAATTTCCGAAGCATTAAACATATCTTTTTCAACTGTTTGGAGAATTATATTGAGTGAAGCATAAAATTAGGTACGTGCCAAAATTAACCAGCTTCATTGAGATATATGATTGAATGCATTCACTGCTAGATCTCGCGCCTTGTCCCCCCAAGGGACTGCCTATCCATAGCGTCTGCCATATCTGAGTCTATATTGTCGGAGGTATGGTGAGGTGCTCTACAGAGGATCAAAGCAAATCTGGTAAAAGAAAAAAGAAACGGATGTTTTAAAAAAAGAAGTTATAACACTTGCACGGACCCCGAACTGATGGACCACGTAACGCGTGCACAGACGAGCAGGCAACATGGCGGATTCTCTGCAATGTTTATTTCATGGGCGATTGAACTTTGCAATGTCTCCTGGGTTGTTCTGCATGAAGGTGCAACTCTTTTGAGGATAAAGTCATTATTTGAACAAATTCATTTTATTTCATCAATTGCTGTGTGTGCGGTGAAGACAGGTTTTAAAGTAAAAGGGATCTGATAAGATATGCAGCGACAGCCTGGCCAAACATTCCTTATCAACCAGATAATTGGAGGGCTTACATGAGTGCTTAAGCCACTTGCTGAACACCTTACAGTCAATAGCGGTACCACGCTACGTCCTGTGCAAATTGTTCATTTACTGTGACCTTTTTCGCCATGTCAATCAAAGTGAGTGGTTCGTGCTCCGTCTCCTGAGCGAGTGGTTCATGCTCTGTCACCCTGAGAGTGTTCATGCTGCATCACCCTGAGTGAGTGGTTCGTGTCTCATTGCATGAGCGAGTGGTTTCTCCTACTGACGAGGGTTCGTGCTCCGTCACTCTGAGCGAGTGGTTCGTGCTCCATCGCCTTCAGCAAGTGTTCGTGCTCTGTCGCCCTGAGCGAGTGGGTTCGTGCTCCATCTCCCTGAGCAAGTGGTTCGTGCTCCATCACACTGAGCGAGTAGTTCGTGCACGTCACCCTTAGTGATGGTTCATGCACCGTCACCCTGAGCGATGTGTTCGTGCTCCATCAACCTGAGCGAGTGGTTCCTGCTCCATCGCCTTGAGTGAGTGGTTCATGCTCCATCGCCTGAGTGAGTGGTTCTTGCTCCTCGCCACGAATGTTTCATGCTTCATCTCCCTGTGAGTGGTCATGCTCCATCTCCATGACGATGTTCGTCTCCATCTCCCTGAGCGAGTGGTTCCTGCCACCGTCACCCTGAGTGATAGTTTGTGCCTCCTCCTGATCGAGTCGTTCATGCTCCATCACCCTGAGCGAGTAGTTCATGCCCCATCACACTGAGCAAGAGGTTTGTGCTCCATCACCCTGAGCGAGTGGTTCATGCTCCATCTCCCTGAGCGAGTGGTTCATGCTCCATCTCCCTGAGTGATGGTTCATGCTCCATCTCCCTGAGCGAGTGGTTCGTGCCTCATTTCCCTGAGCGAGTGGTTCGTGCACCGTCACCCTGACGAGTAGTTTGTGCCTCCTCACCTGATCGAGTCGTTCATGCTCCATCACCCTGAGCGAGTAGTTCATGCTCCATCACCTTGAGCGAGTTTGCCTCATCACCTGGGAGTGAGTGGTCGTGCTCTGTCACCTGAGCAAGTGTTCATGCTCCATCCCTGAGTGAGTGGTTCGTGCTCCTTGCCCTGAGAGGTTTCATGCTCCATCTCCCTGAGATGATGGTTCAGTGCATTTCCATGAGCGATGGTCGTTGTTCCATCTCCCTGAGCAGATGGTTCGTGCACCGTCACCCTAGCGAGTAGTTTGTGCTCCTCACCCTGATTGAGTCGTTCATGCTCAATCACCCTGCCGCGATAGTCATGCTCCTCACTTGAGCGAGAGGTTTGGCTCCATCACCCTGAGTAGTGTTCTGCTTGTCACCCTGAGCAAGTGGTTCATGCTCATCTCCCTAATGACGTGTTCATGCTCCATTCTCCATAGCAGTGGTATCGTTCCATCTCCTTCGAGTGGTTCTGATTGCACTCACTAAGCGAGTAGTTTGTGCCTCTCACCCTGTTCGAGTCGATGCTGGCTCCATCTAACTTGAGCGATAGTTCATTCCATCACCTGAGCGGGGTTTGTCCCACTCCCTGAGTGAGTGGTTCATGCCTCATCTCCTCATGAGCGAGTGGATCATGTTCCATTCTCCCTGAGAGAGTGTCTTGCTCCATCACCTTGACGAGAGGTTTGTGCTCCATCACCCTGAGCGAGTAGTTTGTGCCTCCTCACCCTGATCGAGTCGTTTATGCTCCATCACCTTGACGAGGGTGTGTGCTCCATCACCCTGAGCGAGTAGTTTGGCCTCCTCACTCTATCGAGTCGTTTATGCTCCTCACTGATGCACCAAGTAGTTTGTTCTCACCCTGAGCAATAGTTTTGCTCTCCTGAGCAATGTTCATGTTCACCCCTGAGCGAGACGTTTGTGCTCATCACCCTCAGACGTTAGTCTCCACACCCTGATAAGTTGAATATACCCGATTTCTTGAGCTGTTTGCAGATTAATGTGTTTTCTAAATTACCGAGCCAATGTTTTTTCCACTCATCACACGCAAGCAGTTTATAAAGATACTGGTTGAACATATCCCAGAAACGTCTACATAAATGCAACATTGTTTCGGGAGTGAAAGCTGCTTGATGGTTTCTGGTTTTTTCGATTATCCATGTGTGTGTGTTGTGGTGTGTGTGTGTGTGTGGTGTGTGTGTGTGTGTGTGTGTGTGTGTGGTCTGTGTGTGTGTGTGTGTGTGCACACCTGTTCATAACGCATAATCTCTCTCCCTCCCTCCCTGTCCTTCTTCTCTCTCCTCTCTCATTCTATCTCTATCTCTATCTCTTATCTCTATTCTCTATCTCTAATCTCTATCTCTATCTCTCTTTCCCTCTCTCTCTCTCTCTCTCTCTCTCTCACTCTCTCTCTCTCTTTCTCTCTCCTCCCTCCTCTCTCTCTCTCTCTCTCTCTCTCTCTCTCTCTCTCTCTCTCTCTCTCCTCTTCTCACTCTCTCTCTCTTCTCTCTCTCTCTCTCTCTCTCTCTCCTCCCCTCTCTCTCACCTCTCTTCCACCTCTCTCTCCACCTCTCTCTCCACCTCTCTCTCCACCTCTCCTCCACCCTCTCTCCACCTCTCTCTCCACCTTCTCACCTCTCCACCTCTCTCTCCATCCAGTCCTGCTCGAACCTTCCCATACAATGCAGCACCATCCTCCCACACCTTTTCACTCTCTCTCTCTCTCTCTCTCTCTCTCTCCTCTCTCTCTCTCTCTCTCTCTCTCTCTCTCTCTCTCTCTCTCTCTCTCTCTCTCTCTCCACTCTCTCACGTCTCTCTGTCCAGTCCTTGGTCTAACAATTCCCAATACATGCGCACCATCCTCCCACACCTCTGTCTCTCTCTCTCTCTCTCCTCTCTCTCTCTCTCTCTCTCTCTCTCTCTCTCTCTCTCTCTCTCACTCTCCACCTCTCTTGTCCAGTCCTTGCTCTAACCATTCCCAATACAGGCCAGCACCATCTCCTACACCTCTGGTCTGTCTGTCTCTCTCTCTCTCTCTCTCTCTCTCTCTCTCTCTCTCTCTCTCTCTCTCTCTCTCTCTCTCTCTCTCTCTCTCTCTCTCTCTCTCTCTCTCTCTCTCCTCTCTCTGGCCATATCTGGAGGTGGTTATGTTAGATGGTGTTTGTCTCCGGATGTGTCTAAGCGATATTTCTCTCTGACGCTTGGCTCTGGATGCGTTCAGATGGGAGTTTGTCTCCAGGCGTGTCCGCACAGTGTTTGTCTCTGGGCCGTATTTATAGCATGGCTGGTACAAAATGGATTTGAGACATTATTTACACAATCATTTTGATGAGACAGTATGAATCGTAATTAACCCTCCACCGCATGTCTGCCTTCCCTTCCTCTCACCTCACACTGTCTTCTCTCCCCCCACCCCTCCTATACCCAACCTTGCTCCCCCTCCTCCCCTCTCTTTTCCTCTCCACCTCGTCACTCTCCCCCCTATCTCTCTTCCCCCCTCTTTTCTCCCGCCCCCCTTTAGTATTCCCGTCAGTGAAGCGATGCGTGGTATTTGCTAGTTGCTGATATAATACCACCATTTGTTGTGAAACTCAAGATGGATTTAAATAGTATGATGGTAGCTTCCCAAACAATGAAATGTTTTCAAATAAAATATCCGTGCGTTGAAAACCAAGTCAAACTCCCTTTCTTTAACTTATTATTACTGCTTGCCAAAAGAAAGGATGGCATTAAATAAAAATGATTCTGCTAACTCATCTGCATCCACCTCAAGATGATGAAGATCCCACAGTATGCTTCTGAAAAATGTGCCACGCGCAAATGAAGGTCGTTCGTCGATATAGCTCCATCAGAAGGATGGCATCATATAGGGTGGCAGATGTAACGATGCATCCAACATCCTGCCTGCGATACATCAGGGTGACATTGTATAATTAATAGTGGTAGCCTCATCGTGAAGGCACTTGACAGGAATTGCAAATATTGCTTCTTCAAAAGTGGTCCTAAAGATTTTGATTCTATGTTTTCAGAAAATGAGCTTTGCTCATGGATTTACCATGTTGTTATCAAACTGTTGGTAGATACAGTATCTTCAATGAGGGTTAATAAAAGACCAGGGCAGGGTGAATCTGTTTGCACTGCTCTTTATGGAATTTTTTTTAGGGCAGTCTACACATTGTGGTTGACTCTCAATCTCTAAGGGCAGTCTGTGACTTTCAAAATGACGTAATCTGCCCCAGAATGCATGGCACACATGCACATAACCCCTGAGCAGCAATGTTGATTCAGGCATGTTTCTGTATTACCTGCATGTGAGATAAGGTTTGTAAGCTGAAATGGTTCACAAGGTTTCTAAAATAAGACAAAAATACTTGGAAAAGTACCGAAAGAAAGGGATATGCCTCTGTACAATGAAAGAGTTGGAGAACTTTCTCAGTTCGCCAAAAGTGCTGAGATCTTGCAGCTACCCATGCTGAAAAAAGTCCCGAAGATGTGAGTCGGTGCAAGGCCCGAAGAATCGTAGATGGGCATGTTCTGCCCAAACCCCTGATGGATCGCTACCAGCGAGTGGACTTTGAACCTTGCAAGAATACCTCCTGTGAACTTGGTTATTTATTTAATGGAAGTCTGCAATTGGAAAGACGATGCTGTGTATCATTACCAACCAAATAATGGCTCCCAACATTTCGACAAAAGACATCGTTATGACGTGAAAAAACAAATATTGTGCCAGCTATTATTTATGTGAGAGTGAGATGTACCACGCAGACTTCCCTGATGGAGACACCACATCCGGTTTGGGTGCTTGTGAACAACAATGGGAAGATCATATCTGGGGCTTGTGAATGCACAGTGTAAGTTTAGAATCAACTTTAAAATGATGATATTTACTATTGATCATGTTGGGGTAAGCATGGTGTTGGCTTAGTGGGAAGGGTGGCTGGCTTGGAATCTTAGGGTCCTGAGTTTGAGTCCCATGGGCTGCTGAGTTAACACCAGGTGAGGTTGACTCAGCCTGTCATCCTTCAGAAGTCGGTGAAATGAGCACCATGGTAATAATAAGGGCACTGCATCAGTGGCATAGCCACATCCCTAACTAATGATGCAACTAGCAGCCGTAGGCTGTACATTAAAGTGTGTGTGTGCGTGCGTGCGTGCGAGATATCCACTGCTGTCGATCGCTCGTATTAACAGGAAATTAAGCGAAGTTGACACCTCTCATCCACAGATATTTCTTGAATGTCCTATATTTCTGTGAGTCTGATTTGCATCCAGGAACACAATAATTATGGTTAACCATTTTGAAATTAATACCAGGTGGGGTTGACTCTACCTGTCGGCCTTCTGAGGTCGGCAAAATGAGTACCAGCTTGCTGGTATCCTGTGTCGGAGTGGCGACCTATCCAGGATTGTGCCCAGTAGCCAAGGAGACTGCTTTGGCAGCACCAACACTCTGCATAGAGTATGGTCCCAATGAATGGATATAGATAGTCCATTATTAGTCTTTGTATAGATAGTCCATTATTAGTCTTTCTATACATAGTCCATTATTAGTCTTTTTCTCCATAGTCCTTGGTCCCTTGGTCCATAGCATGCGTTGGCTAGGCTGTATTTGGCCCATGTAATGTCTTCCCCCCTCCCATTCTGTTACTTTCAATTATCCCTCCATTGCCCCCATTTCAACGGTCCACCAATAATCTCCCCTCCATCAAACATCCTTTCAACAGTCCCTCTTTCACCCCATCAGTCTTACATTCAATCCCGCGGCCGTTCCGTCATCCCTCGGTCATGTGGGGTTCCTTTCCATGTTCCCTCCATCCGCGCATTGCTTGGTCACCCATCGGGTGCTCTTGCATGCCTGCTCGTGGCGCTTGGTGTTCATCGTGGCCTGTGAGGTGTAGCACCTCTCACGGGCGTGGTACAGTGCAAAACTGTGCGACTGGGTGTTTTCCGCGCGAAGGAGGGGGTTGGTGGCTCTTGTTGCGGCTTTGTGCACGTAAAGGGTGAAGCGGGGGCTTCGTTGAAAGTTCCCTGAGAATGGCGTGGCAATTTCCACAAGTGACATCATGTACCCGCCCCCATCGGCTGTGGATCAATGGGAGGGGGAAGAAGACTTGTGGGAGGAGGGAAAGAAACCTGTGAAGAAGAAGCAGAAAGGCAGAGAAGGACTTGTGACAAGCTCGCGCGAGCAGGGACGGATCGCTCCTGAGCAGACGGCTCAGAAAGCAGAAAGGGAAGAAGCAAAAGGTAGAAAGCAGATGCAGAAGGCTGAAGGAAGCAGAAAGAAGAAACGAACGGGACAAGTTCACATGAGCAGAAGACTGAAAGACTGAGAAGGCTCGTGAGGAAAGGAACAAAGCATGTGAGGGGAAAGGAAGGAAGGTTTCACGAGCAATTGGTGTCGAGCCTCTGTGGAAAAAAATACACTCCTTCCACGAGTGTTATCCTGCCCTCTCCATCCTGTCAGCCATGAAGGACGAGGAAGGTGAACGGCAGCATGTCATGATGGGGGCCTGAGGAAGAAGAATCTGGGATAGAGGAGGGTGAGTCGCCTATATAGCTCGCTTATCGGGGACGCGTCTACTGGGTCTGGGCACCTCATGGACATGGCTGCATGTCCCCATTGCCACTGCTCATCTTCCATCACATTCCTTCACATTCTCTTGTATATATATTTGTGTGAGGTGAGGCAGAGAAATAAAGACTGCTTTTTTTTCTTCATTCATTATTTTTATTTTATTTTAAAGTTCTTCTTGTTTTATTCTTTGGTCCTGAGTGAATGATGGCCAAGTCTTTTCATTAGTAAGATTGAATAAGATGAATATGTGTTATGGTTAAATTTACTCTAATGTGCCTTTTTGCTTTCTTGCTTTTAAATGATTGCTTGTTTGTGTGTTTGTAATAAATAATTGTTTGTTGTTATTTCTGTCTCGGTTGTCTTTTCCTTTATTGGTCTGATGCATTGCACAAGTAAGGTTATACGGGATGTTATACCCCAATAATTTGTTTTGTCAGCCAGCGCACACTCACTGTAATGCTCAGCAGTAATCCGAGTGTGTGTTGAGGGCACTGACCACAATTATCTGCCCATCCACAGGTAAGGTATCACGCAAGGTAGTGTAACCCTGCCCAGATTGGCCGTGCCAATTGGCGTTCGTGGTTGCTTAGCAACCTGTCGGTGTGCGGAGTTGTCTGTGCCCGGCGGCCTCAGGGCCAGGCGTTTGGGAGGGACACAAGTGCATCCCCTCGTGATAAGCCTCGTACCCTATATCTGTGACAATATATATATATATATATATATATATATATATATATATATATATATATATATATATACTAGTGGTGTGCTTACACATTGTGTAAGCATACGAACCATCTTTCCCATAGTTTCGGGTCACTCACCTGCATTTGATTTTTCATTTATTTTTATTTTCATTTCAAGCATTCACAGGTGCTTTTCAACAGTTCTGTGATTTTTCCTGGTGTATTGGCTTCGATGTCCGTCTGCACACAAAATCACTGTGCTTCCCCATTGTCTCGGGTCGCTCACCTGCATTTTTTTTCATTTATTTATATTTTAATGCATGGATGTTGTCCGACGATTCTGTGATTTTTTTTGCAGTGTACCAGCTCTGATGTCCATCGGCACGCAAAATTTCAGCTCTCTCCGTCATTCAGAAGGTACCGATCTTTAATGTCAGTCAGTGAATCAGTGGTTAGAAAGAGATGTATATCATTTATTTACACCATGCGCACGAATTGGCGGGGTTAAGCAATTGGCTCACTTTGTCTGTCTGTCTGTAGATGTGAGTTCTATAGACGTCATCAAGGAACAACTCAATTTAAAATCAGTTTTATATTTTGAACGGTGTAGAACACAAATCAGAACATGACTCAGAACACGAACCTGTAGCTTAGCAGTACTTTAGCTCTCGATTTGGCAAACTGTACGGAATCTCATCCCGATTGCGCATGCGCAGACCGGAGCGAGATAATTGTTTTAATTTGTCAGTCAAATAAAACTGGAAATCATTCCAAACAGGGAACTTACTGTTTTTAGGCATGTCATAAAGTATACAAACAACAAGCATGGATACCTTATATAACATGTTAAATAAGGTGGGGTAAAAGACGGTGCCTCAATCGCAGTAAATTTCCCAAAAAAGTTTTGTTTTTTTCTCCAGCCTTTAAAACTTTTATTTTATTTCAATTGAATTATAGACTTGAACACTGTCGACCACAAATCGTGGTGTTGGCACTTTGAAAAACCTTCCGTTTAGCAGTACTTGGACATATTTGTGACATATATATCTATCCAAGTACTTGGACATACTTGGATATATTTTAAGATTTTACATCATCTCGACCATTCAAATTTAACACTGGCTCTGTCAGAAATGGGAATACCCAGATTCAGACAAAATGGCAGCTCAACGAAATTATATGGATCCTGCTCGGAAACAAAATAAATAAGAGGTTAAAATACCCTTCCCATGTCCATTTTTTCTCAAGGCTGCATGGGGTAAGGTGCTATATGAAGCATATATGTATATATATATATA
>CM068952.1:72944286-72975695 GCA_035128595.1 Eptatretus atami
TTAAAAGGATATATTAAGTTCTGAATCAAAAACAAAGGTTCTGTAATATTCACAATGAAACAAAGGATTGTGGAGACCAAATACTTTTGTCAATTTCAACTTATTTTAGAGAAAATTGTGAGTTATTTGATAAAAGTGCAAGGGTGCCAATATTCTTGGCCACGACTGTATATGTTCCTTTGGTCATCCACTGGAAGAGGCTCAGTCTCTTGAATATCTAGGCCTCACCATCAACCTTGACTTTTGATGGGCTGATCACATAGCAAAGCATCCAAGTCTTTCCTTAGAAAATCAAAGCTACTGTACTCAGTTTACAAGGCCCTCACCCGTAGCTCAACAGAATACTGCTCTCTGCGATGGGCTAGTGCCCCAGCATCACATCTGTCTCTCCTGGATTCTGTGGAATCTAAAGCTCTCAAAATTACTGGAATCTTCCGTGAGGAGGCCAAAGCACAAGGTCTATTGCTTTCACATCGCAATCAAGTCTATGGTCTCTGTTTTCTGACACCTCTTCTCCAAAATTGCTCCTTCTGCTCTCTTAGGATCTTCTGACCCTCTCTGACTACTCCATTATGCACACGTTCTTCCAGTAATCCCCTCATGGTTAAACTTCCAATTTCCATGCTGACTGCACAACTCTTTTTTTTTAACTTGCTTCTTCCACCTATGGAACCACCTTCCAGAAGCTGTTCTGTCTCATTCTTCTCTCCAGGACTTCAAAAGCAAGCGGTACATCTCACCATCTCTTGTCATCCCCAATTCTGACCCTTGATCGTTATTACCCTAATTCACCTTCTCTAATCTTACTTGCTAGTTTCAGTGTTCCCTACCCTCCTCCCTTTCCCTGTCCATTAATTGTCTTGATCTTTGTCTCACTGTCCATTCTACCTTGCTCTTCCATGAGCCTCGCTCCTGCAACAAGAAAAGAAGAAGATATTTTCACAAGAATAGGCCAACACAAAAATAAATTCGAATGTTTTCTTTTTTGGGAAAGTTTGTTCACCATAACACTAACGAGGAACTTAATGGTCAATTGGCTGAATAGTATAGAAAAATTTGGTCATTATGTAAAATTAAAGAAAGTTTTACCTACTCAATGTACTTCGCCGTAACTTGGTGTGTTAAATTTTATGACCTCACTGGTTTTGGCCTTTAGAGTTTATGTAGCTTCCATCTTGAGTGACCTTTGCCCTTTGGAGAGCGAACTTCGTGAAAAAACAAGTAAATGGAACTTTTAAAACACTTACTGTTTCCCTAAACGTGGATTATTTTAGTGTAGTGTTTCTTCCTCCTCCTCTTAGGGCCCTGTCACACCTTGACATTTTAGCCAGCATATGGCAAGGTATCAAAATGTATGTAAAACGCTGGCGTTAACGCTGGCGTACGCTGAACTATTGATGGTTTTTTTTTTCCAGTTTTGGACATATTCATAACGAGTTGGACGTATGCATAACTATTAGTAACGTACACAGAACATTTCGATAACATATAGATAACTATATCAACGAATGCTGAGCGTGTTGTCGGCGTTCATAACCTATGCCCAACGATAGTCTAACACACTAGAAATCGAAGTGTCAACATCACCGTCATACCGAAGAAAAAAAAAAAAAAACCAGGGAGTCTGGAACACTGACGCTAAACATACCTCGACGTGTTTCGACTTATGAGTAACTTACAAGTACGTGTGTCGACGTGTGTCAACGATCACGTAACATGCTACAACTTATGGCCAGCGTATGCGGAACGTGTGAGTCATACGCTGGCATACTTCGAAAAATTTCAAGCATGGAAAATTTGTCTAACAGCTCGGTGTACTACGACGTATGCCAGCATACTACGACGTATGCCAGCGTGCTCTTAACGTATACAAAACTTACCCATACGTATTCGACGTGTGCCAGCGTTTTAGACAAATTTTCATACGTCGGCATATGCTGGCTAAATCGTCAAGGTGTGACAGGGCCTTTACACTCGATTCATTGTGCATGCTATTACAATCCATGACCTATTGAAAAGAATGTGATCGAAAGGTTGAGAGTTGTTTAGGATAACAAGAAGATAAAGCACGACAAAAAAGCATGCCCTACATTGCCATGTCCTTTGCGAGACACAACCGCATACCCCCTACACCGTCCCCCCCCCCCCCCCAAAAAAACCCCCCATAACAAAACAGCATTTTACAGTCAGATTCTAACTGCAGAGATAATTAAATCAAAGCCGAACATGACAGATAATGTTAAATGTGCTGTCACTAAGCTGGTGATTGTGCCACAGAACTCATCATGCAAGCTGGTGTATGTGCATACCAACTCATAACACTAGTCCTCTGCACTCCAGCTCATAACCCTGGTAAATGTGTACCCCCATTCATAATGTCGATGCACGTACATCCCAACTCAGAATACCAGTGTATGTGCACCCCAACTGCAAAATGCATTACATGTGCACCCAAACTCGTTATCCTGGTACATGTGCACCCCAACTCGTTAACTTAGTACATGTACTTTGAAACTTTTAAGAGAAAATGTAGAAGGAATGACAGTCATTCACTCACCAGCTCTGTTCGACTGATCGATCATAGGTTGGACTATCCTCCGCCTGGCGTTGATGAACCTGAAAACACAGTTTGTTGCCTGTGATGCCACAATATCTACAACTTTTTATAATGCTGGATGTTGAATTCAAACCAGCCATACATCTGCTTCATTACACCTCTGAGGGATATATGGAAAGTTCCTGACATGAAATAATCAGTCAGCTGACAGATATAAGGAAATGGTGAAATTTTTCCACATCTATTCTGTATAATTATTTTAACTGAATACATTGTAAGAGCATTTTAACTTTGAAACTAAACAATCACCATGATTATATTTTTGTAGTAATAAGTCACACCAGCAAAAATTCACATATCTGTCATATATACCCTTTAGGGGCTCAATCAATCGATGCATATGTTTGGGATGATCTTACACTTTTGCCATAAATGAATTTCTAAATGTGTATAACACTTTTCTAAAGATTGACTCCAATTATAACACGTTGGTGAGGCAAAAAGTGAGTGATCTGTGACTACCTGTTTTCACAAAAGGGATTAAGAACACTCTCACTTGCTTTAGCTCAATATCTCATGAAACCTTGAGATAATTGCAGTGAATGCTATGATGTGAAAATGTCAAGAAAAGGTAGATTATGCCAATTATACATTCGCTATGCAGCGATAATGAGGCTTGATCTTTGACACTGCGAAAGATCTGGCCAAAGAGTTATAAACAGCAGCTATTGGGATGGAACTCAAAGACAGACTATAATGTCACAAAAAATGGCTACAGGTAGCAGCAATATTGAAACTATAATGACCATGATGGATAAATCTTCATTTCCAGCAAATGAAAATTCATTGGAGGAAGGAACAACTGGAAGATATAATTAGATGTGAATCCATCAAAGGATATGCCTCTGCCTGTGTGAGATATGCCTGGTGTTGAGCTTAATGATTATGGTGGTGGGCTTTGGATCCTCGAGTCCTGAGTTCAAATCCTGCTCACCTGTTGAATTAATACCAGGTGGGGTTAACTCGGCCTGTCATCCTTCTGAGGTCGGCAAAATGAGCGCCAGCATGCTGGTATCCTGTGTCGGAGTGGCGACCTGTCCATGATTGTTCCGAATAGCCATGGATACTGCTTAAGCAGCACCAACGCTCTGCACAGAGTCTGGTCCCAATCTCCTCCTCCTGTGTTAGTTGTCAACCCAGTGTTACTTTTGATCTCAAATAAGGTCACATGAAAAATTAAAGGTCACCTGAGAGAGAATGTGAGAAAGAAAAGAGAGAATAGAAGAAGAGTGACAACATCAGATGTATCCAACTCGAGTTATGGTCTGAAAAATGATTTTCAAAGGACACATGGCCTTTGACCTGTTGAACCCAAAATGTAACAAATTCAACTTTGTATTGCAGTTTATACAGTGCCTATAGAAAGTGTACACCTCCTTTCAAATTTTTCACCTTTTGTTGCCTTATAGCCTGGAATTCTCCTTCTCTCTTATGTCACAACGACTAATCATAAGCGTCGGGGGTGTGGCCTACCAGTTGTTGTTAAAATGTCATTCCTTTTTATAGTTGACCTTGTAAATGCAAAAACGTAGGAAAAGGTCACAAGGGGCAATCATATACTGGGAGAAATTAGCCTTAAACCCTGCCTAGTTAACACAGCACCACCCGTGGTGTGGTGACAATGTAACAATCTTAAGCTGATAGTTTTCCCTACTTAATTTACATTGAGATGTCTCCTACCCGTCCACAGACCATGCTACACTATAAAATCCTTCCTTTACTTTGAAATTCCTCCATCTTCCCCCACAAACATAACAATATATTTAGATCGGGAGAAGATGGACAAGGAGAAGATGTTTCGACAGGGAGAAGATGTTTAGTTTAGATAGGGAGATGTTGAGATCGGGATTAGATAGGGAGAAGATGCTTAGATCTGGTGAAGATGGACAAGGAGAAGATATTTAGATAGCGAGCAGATAGGGAAAGATGTTTAGATCGGGATAAATAGGGAGAAGATGTTTAGATCGGGATTAAATAGGGAGAAAGATGTTTAGATAGGGATTAGATCGGGAGAAGATGCTTAGATCTGGTGAAGATGGACAAGGAGAAATATTAGATAGGAGCAGATAGGGAGAAGATGTTTAGATCGGGATTAAATAGGGAGAAGATGTTTAGATCGGGATTAAATAGGGAGAAGATTTTAGATAGGATTAGATCAGCCGGAGAAGATGTTTAGATTGTGAGAAGATGGACAAGGAGAAGATGTTTCGATAGGGATTATAAAGGGATGTGTTGAGATAGGGATGTGTTGAGATAGGGATTAGATCAGGAGAAGATGCTTATATCTGGTGAAGATGGACAAGGAAAAGATATTTAGATTGCGATCAGATAGGGAGAAGATGTTTAGGGAGGAATTAGATTGGGAGAAGATGTTTAGATAGGGATTAGATCGGGAGAAGATGTTTAGATCGGGAGAAGATGGACAAGGAGAAGATATTTAGATAGGGATTAAATAGGGAGAAGACATTAAGATAGGGATTACATAGGGAGAAGATGTTTAGTTCGAGAGAAGATGGACAAGGAGAAGATATTTAGATAGGGATCAGATAGGGAGAAGACGTTTAGATATGGAGAAGATGTTTAGATAGGGAGAAGATAGACAGGGAGAAGATGAACTCTGCCTCGGACATGGGATAATGCACAAAAGGACATGTGCGTGTGCGGAGCGGCCGTCTTTGCGCGCGCGAGTGCGTAGAGGCCGTCTATGTGCGTAAGTGCATGCAGAGAGGACATCTCGGTGCATGCGCACATGTATGAAGCGGCCATCTCGGTGCGAGGGCACGCGTGTGGAGCGGCTGTCTCTGCACATGCACGTGAGTGGAGCGACTGTCTCGGTGCATGAGTGGAGTGACCGTCCCAGTGCATGTGCGCACAGTGCGGCCCTTGCGGTCACTCATCTGACTGGAAGGCCCATGGGGAATGGCTTTGGCAAGAGGATGTGGCGGATGGGTCGAGTCGGCTGTGTATGCTACTCTTGGTTATCATTATGATGATGGTCGAATAGTAAAGCCATCCTTCTCATGCATGTTTTTTGTACCCCTTGGACTTTGGACAGAACATTACATGCTGGCAGCTTCAGGATGCACGACATGCACTGGAATCCATCTTAGTGACAACAAATCATGTGTTTTTGTGCCTCTCACCGGGACAAAGTGATCCTTCTCTATATCCGCTTTTTCAAACAATGTGGATCGTACATATAGTGAAAATATGCATTGATTAAACATGTTCTGAATGTTTGTTATAACCAGGGTGTCTGATAGATTTCTCAGACATGCTTACATATGCACATCATGCAATATTTAAAATATCCACTGTAACACTTACCATCATACACCGTTCGGAAAACGATAAATGTTTACGACTTTCTACCATTTACTGTCCATCGTCTGAAAATGAAACAAACCCCCAGCCGCTTAACGCAACCAAAAATTTCCACAAAATGAAAATATCTGCAAATAAAAAACATCCGGCTGGTATAGCCTCACTGTGGGTCACGTGACAAAAGGCAATGGACAAAGAAATGGAATGCTTTGCAGAATATTGCCATGGCAACATTTGTTATATCCAGCTGAGCTGATTGTCTATGTCTCTGACAAGTGATTCCTCTGTCCATCTCTGATACACGATGTGCTTAATGTGACCAAGTTACGTGTCGGCTCTCTTACTTAAAGAGAAAAAGACAACGATTAATTAGATTGTCTGTGTTTATTACGTTTATGGCTGCTTGTTCACCACACTCCGTGCTATTCTGGTTACGGTCACAATCCAATGCAACAGCTTAACCAGCACAACCTAGTGTGTAACCAAAAGTTTACCAATACAGTGCCAATACAGCTTAATCATAAAAGAAACAGAAACATATATTATGTGAAATGCATAGAATAGGTTGTGCTGCAATTAGAAGGTCACAATGTAATGACACCTGTTAAAGTACATGAAGTCATTGCAAACTCGAATGATATTTGGGGCATTGCATGTCAGTACGTGTAGCATCAAGTAATGAACAAATTATATCACCCACCTCAGAAACCATTAATTCCATATGTGTTATACAATACATGCATGTTGTAATACTACACACACACGTCCATCAACCAAAAATTATTTACCTTAGCATGGAGGAATGATGTCTAAACCATAGCAATCAATATAACCGCAACGAACTGGATCCCTGGTGCGTACAATTACCACCAATCTCGATAGCGATCATCACCTGACTCATTCCTCGTAAAGCAATATTTAATTACACATGAACGTCCATATTATTAAATAACAATCATAGTATCCATTATTTAAATATGATGTCAGCACTGCCAGCCTTGTTGACATATATGAAACAGAGCCATAACACTTTACTATAAGGTAATACACAGGATATGCAACACATACAGAACTTGGTGACATTAGTCAGCCTCTGATATAAATCCTAACACTTGTCTCTAACACGGTTTCACATGTAATGGTAACAGACTGATTGAAGGATATTGTACACTGAATAATGAAATCACCGAGATCACGTGGCTTGGATCGTATTTTGCAAACTGTGACAACCTTTTGACAATTCACTAATGTGCAACTAAATTAGAAACCAAGTACAGGTACATTCAAAGTACACCCCCCCCCCACCATGCCAAGGAAATAAAAGACAAATCCGGTGCCTGGCGATGCCTCCGTGCAGCACATGGAGACGGAATTGGGAGGGAGCCGTGTACAATAATTGATTAATTGCAAAATTAAAAGAAATAAATAATAATTGTAAAATAATTTCTCAATCAATTGGCTAATAGCATACCAGATCCACCACGGTTTCATCCGAATCTACAACTTTTTGAAAATTCAGTAATTCATAGAAAAATGAATAATTAATTGATTAATTGATTGATCAATAAATCAAACATACCCTTTATAGCCAAATCACTTGTTCACTGTAGTGTCCAAGTATCAGCTTCCAAGCTCAAAAGGTGCCTGAGATATAGCCCAGATGAGAAACAAAATAAATAAGTAATAAATAAATCAATAATAATAAAGTAATTAATCATGGCTGACTGGCGGCCATTTTAGTTGTAAAAAAAACTCGCTGTTGACCACATCCTCAACCATTTCTCGGACACGCACTTACCAATCTTGTTAAAGCTTGGTGCACAGATAACGAATGATGCCTTACATATGCATGTCATTTATGTTTGAGATCAGATCCAAGATGGCCGACTGGTGGCCATTTTGTTACTTAAATGTGTCCCCAGCCATTTCTCAAACATGCATTCACCAATCTTGTTCAAACTTGGCACACAGCTAATGAACGATGGCTTATGTAAGCATACCATTGTTTTTTGAGATTATCTTGAAGATGGCTGACTGGTGGCCATTTTGTTACTTAAACGTATCCCAAACCATTTCTCAGACATACATTCACCGTCTTCTTCAAACTTGGCACAAGCACAGTACATGATGGCATACATGTGCACCTCACTTTATTTTGCGATCTGATCAAAGATAACTGACTGGTAGACTGGCGGCCATTTTTATTGTAAACAAAATCCGCTCTTGACCACATCCTCAAACCATTTCTCGGACATGCGTTTACTGATGTTGTTGTGTTTAAAAAAAAATTTTCTTATCATATCCATATCATGAAGCATCTTTCATGAAAATAAAATTCTGATTAATCATTTCAATTTCACCCCAATCACCTTCAAGTACAGTTTACAATTAGAGACCAGACAGCATTTTCAACTGAATGATAATTTTGTATTGTCCACAGTTATAGAATTTATTTTATACATAAATAAATATTATTAAATGTTATACTGTTTGTGTAATTCAGTACGTCTCCCCCAAATTATATTAACATTGAATCCCTTCTGTACGAAATTTGCATTCCCAATTGAAATCATACATGTCACGTGACCAACTATCTTACACAGTATAACTACATGACCCACATCATTAATATTCATGACTGAAAAACCCAATTGTACACAATCTTCCTTGTCACATGACCACTCCAGTCAGCAGCGCATACACATAAATCTTGTAAATATGGGCTAGCCCTTTAAATCCGTACAACAAAATTACTAAAACCACAGGGGTTATGATATTTTATTGGGTGGTCGCTAGAGTACCCTTATTGGGTGGTCGCTAGAGTACCCTTATTTTTACTTTTTCCGTCTGTCTGTATGTTTGTGTGTTGGGTGGTCGCTAGAGTACCCTTATTTTCATTTTTCAGTCTGTTGGGTGGTCACTAGAGTACCCTTATTTTCACTTTTTCCGTCTGTTGGGTGGTCGCTAGAGTACCCTTATTTTCACTTTTTTCCCGTCCTGTCTTGTAATGTATGTTTGCGTGTTTGTTTGTAATGGACAGCTCTGGAGGCCAGAGGAGTCAACCGATTTTGATGAAACTTGACAGGTAGGTTCATACCAGGATCTAGTTGTTTGCTTTTGAGTACCGTTGCTATGGACACCACCATTGCCAAGCAACGGGACTTTGAAATTATTGAAAAATCATTTAAAAAATATTTTTTCGAAAATCAAAAATCGGCTTCCAGGCTTTTATGCGCACTATAATCAACCTCTTTGTCAAAAAATTGCAGCCCGATCCGTCAAAAACTGTATGACTAGTATGCAATTATGTAGCGACCACCCATGTCGCCTACCGGCTTGTCTGTATGTTTGTATGTAATGGACAGCTCTGGAGGCAGAGGAGTCAACCGATTTTGATGAAACTTGACAGGTAGGTTCATACCAGGATCTAGTTCTATGCTTTTGAGCACCGTTGCTATGGACACCATCGTTGCCTAGCAACGGGACTTTGAAATTTTAAAAAAATCCTAAAAAATTATTTTTTTCGAAAATCAAAAATCGGCTTCCAGGCTTTTATGGCACTATAATAAACCTCTTTGTCAAATTTTCAGCCCGATCCGTCAAAAATGTATGACTAGTATGCAATTATGTAGCGACCACCCATGTTGCCTACCGGCTTGTTTGTATGTAATGGACAGCTCTGGAGGCCAGAGGAGTCAACCGATTTTGATGAAACTTGACAGGTAGGTTCATACCAGGATCTAGTTCTATGCTTTTGAGCACCGTGGCTATGGACACCACCGTTGCCTAGCAACGGGACTTTGAAATGTTTGAAAAATCCTAAAAAAAAAAATTTCGAAAATCAAAAATCGGCTTCCAGGCTTTTATGCGCATTATAATCAACCTCTTTGTCAAAAAATTTCAGCCCGATCCGTTAAAAACTGTATGACTAGTATGCAATTATGTCGCGACCACCCATATCACCTACCGGCTTGTGTATTCTTCTTCTTGTTTCAATTGAATTATATATTTGAACACTGTAGAACACAAATTGCCTTGTTGCCACTGCCAAAAGCCATTAGTTTAAGCAGTACTTGGCCAAAATATTACGGCATTTTACATCATTTCAACCAATCAAATCTGCTGCTCGCAGACCCCGCCCTTCTCCTTTTTTTCTCAAGACTGTGCAGGATAAGGTGTTCTATGAACTATGTAGTTTGGGTCTATGTTTGTTTGCATATTTGTTTGACTTCCATTCACTCTTGAATCAATAGATGGCATTAATTGAAAACTGGTTGTTGTATTCGTGGGGAGGGGGTGGGCGGGGAGGGGATTAAAAAATTCATAGTCCTTGGGGAGCACACAAATTGTATATGTAAATACATAAGGTATGGCACCTCTCCTGGTAGGAAGGGGTATTACACATCTTACTACAATACACCAATTCTGTGGGAATGAGAGGAGGAGGAGATTGTGACCATACTCTCTGCAGAGCGTTGGTGCTGTTTAAGTAGTCTCCTTGGCTATTGGACACAATCCTAGACGGGTCGCCACTCCGACACAGTATACCAGCATGCTGGCACTCATTTTGCCGACCTCGGAAGGATGGCAGGCCGAGCAAACCCCACCTGGTATTCAACAGCTGAGCAGGATTTGAACTCAGGACCCTAGGATCCAAAGAACACCACCCAAACCATTAAGCCAACACCAGGTGGGAATTAGCCCATCCGTATGGATGGGTTCTTTGCTATAAGTAGTAATCGCAAATGCAATAGCTGTCAGAGAGTAAACGCAAAAGTTGAAAGTATGTTTTGATATGTCACAGACTGAACAGGAATTTTACATGCTGTGCAGCGGATAAAGAGAATGCTGACATGTATTTTTTATTTTTCTTTGAACGCCAGGTGTATTCACTCTGTCAAGTACAGAGTTATCTCTATCTGTCCAACTGATCGACTCTGCTGTAAATTGAGGAGCAGACAACATCATGTGCTTCCAGGTTGTGGAATGTTTCAGCCAGTGGAAAATGTGTTCCCATATCTAAGGCATGGGTGGAATGTGCCTTTGGAGAAACATTCGAGTGAAATACACAGGCAGCGTGAATGTGGTGGCTTCAAGTTCCATGACACTCGGGAAAGATGTTGCTGATTTTAGTTCACATGCTGTCAATTGTTGGTATTAACGATAGAGTTGGGGCAATGAGAAAATGCCTAGAATTCCTTTCATTTACTCTCCCAAAGTTATCAGATATTGCTATGTAATCACTTGATACGAACACAACCAACACTGTGAGCAAACGTACTCCCATCACATTGCACCCTATAAAGTGTTATGTTTCTTCTGTATGAGAGTGCAACTTTAAAAAGTAAGATGTTAACAAAACATGTAAGCAGAATGGAAGTTAAGCTGCCTGGATATGATATGATATGGATATGGATATGATGGGGGCAGGATATTGGAAAGGTGTTGGGAGTTCAAGGTGCATAAAGGCTGCAACAGGAGTATGGGGGATCATAGGTGTTGCCGCCTTAGCGACTCCAAAAAGAGGAAAGATTCCCATCTGATCACATAGCTCATGATGCTGGGCTCCCAGGTTGAAATCCCATATATTGGTTCACATACGTATCAGTCCATTACCCAGGAATGTTCTCGTAACCCAATTAAAGTACACAGCAGTAAGGTTGTTCTCCTGTAAGCAATATATGTGCAAGCTCCTCCATGAGCTTTAACTCTAAAAAGGACAAAAGTGTTTCAACAAAAAGATTATCAAATGAAGAAGGGGCACAGCAATTATATTTTATATAAGCCATACATTACATTAGGATACATGTTGTATCATTTTCATTTAAATAGTACTGAGAAACAGACAGCTCAGCAAAAGTGAAATATTTTATTCACTTAGCCCAGTATACTGATTATTGAGAAGATGAGGATTCAACACCCAACAAGGATAGTAATCAACCAAAAACCTTTTCATGGGATGTAACGCTGTCTCACCGGCGTTGATATATTATGAATGTTAAAGATTCCATGGTATCTTTTGAAAAGAGGAGGCCATTGTGTGTTGCCGCTGACTAAATTACCTCCTTGGTGTTTGGCTGTATATTTAACTACATTATTTGCACTATCTTGCCTTACATTTCTTTAATTGTATAACAAGCAGTGCATGTTCATACCATCTCAGTGGCAGATCGAGGATTTCTGGTGTGGTTGTTTGACAACTAAACAAGACTCCGTGGTGTCGTGGTGAGAGCATCTGCTCGAGTCTGGAAGGTTGGTGGTTTCTACCCAGGCTGAGCCATACCAAAGATTTAAAATAGCACGTGTTACTTCCTTGCTTGACGCTCAGTGTTTAAAAAGTATAGAACATGTACAAACAACTATAGTGTAGGCTTTGATGAGCCAATGACAAAGCAAAGGTGCCTCTTTTGCTTCAATGAAGGGTAAAGGCCAAAACGTCAGCACCTTGTGACCCTTCATGAAGGATAAATTTTAACCATTTTTACCCCAAGCACGTGAAGCGAAAAGTGGGGTTAAGCAATTGGTTCATGGCCGTCCGTCCGTCTGTTTGTCTTATCAGTTTATGATCAAGGAACAACTTATTTAAATCGAATGTTATATTTTGAACACAAATCAGAGCATGAATAGAAAAACAAGTTTGCCGTTTTTAACGGACTTTGGCTCTGAATTCATCCCGACCGCACATGTGCAGAGAGGAGTGAGATAATATTTTTACTCTGTTTATCTGCCTGACAGTCAAAAAAAATTTAAAATCATTCCCAACAAGAAACCAACTGTTTTTAAGGGCATCATAAAGGACACAAACAACAAGCACGAATAACTAATGTAACATGTTCAAGAGGGTGATGTAATAGCCACTGGAGAAAATGGCTGGATAACCTGTAATTTTTATATATTTATACACTTTTAAACCTTTTTAAACCTTTATTTAAATTGAATTATATATTTGAACATTGTACTGTAAAACACAAATCACCTTTGGAATATTTCCAAGAACCTCCAGTTTTGCAGGGCTGTGTTCAGTGATCAAGTTTCTTGCAAAGCGCTCGCCAAATGACTTGAAGCCTTTAAGCAAGGCACTCCATTCAGAACCGTTGATGAGGAATGGCTGACTTGGCAAGCACTAGCTAGCTGCTTGGTAACTGAACACACCTCAGTAATGGGACAGAATTAAATAATTCATATGACTTTTACAATCAATCAATCAATCAATCTGATTGAGCGAACTCGGGCAGTTGCCGCTCGATGGCAGAAATAATCTACAGTGATTGCCAGTCCTATTGTAGATCGCGGTGTTCGCTTGAACCGTTCTCCCCCCTAAGGCGGAGTGCACTTCATAGCGTTCTGCAAGTATATTAGCAGTCGCTATTCGTGCCTCATCTACCCGCTGCCATAGATGATTTTCTGACTATACTTTGTCTGTTTCCTATCCCTCAACCTGCCTGGCATGGTTGTACTACCAGTTTAGCTCTCTAGGATTTTGGAACACACTCAATGTGATAGTCAACCACAGTGCCGAATAACCCCCACAGCCATCCCAAATGCCCTCGGCTGTGCTGTTCTCTAGCAATTTAAGGGGCGACCCAGCCAGAACATAAATCACAAGCACTCTAGCATTTGGGCACTCGGGCTTAACCTGTACGGTCCTCAGGCACACATGGGCATAGCACAGGTAGGGCGCTCGATGCCATCCCAGTATTCGAAAACCGCATGTTTTCACCTGTCGCCCTCTTTACAATCGTTATTTCAATTAAATTAAATAATGCACTTGAAGACTGTAGTACACAAATCGTCTGTCATAATACTTCCAAGAACCTCCAGTTTTGCAGTATTTCAATTTAAATAAAGGTTCAATGGGGGTGGTGTATAGGGGTGCTGTTCACAGCTGCTTCTGGACTACAAAGGTCCGGATTTTTTTTTTTAACGATCGTTAGCATCATTATTTTATGTAAATTGAAGCAAAATTAAAGTAACACTGCACAGGGTATCGTGTTTTACGAACTATCTAGTTAACCTCCGCCATCGAAGATGGACGGAGGTTATATATTTTCACCCTGTCTGTTTGTTTGTTTGTTTGTTTGTGAACAGTATTACGGAAAAACTCCTGGACGGATTTCGACGAAACTTGGTGGGGATTAGGTATGGTCCAAGATCATGCCATTAGATTTTGGACTTGGTCCAAAGTCCAATATGGCCGCTATGGCGGCCATTTTGAAAAAATATTTGAATTTTTTTTTGCATTTCTACATGTTTTAAGTGATTTCCAACCCCCCCCCCCCAAAAAAAAAATTTGTTAGAAGAAAAAAACCCAGAAATTTTGCACCTTTTTTCTCAAAAAAATTTCGATTTCATTTTTTTGGCATTTCTACATGCGCGTCCATCGAGTTTAGTTTATTCAATGCGCGTTCAGTAGAGTCTGATCCGTTTTGACCTACAATGAATAGGATATCAGGTTCACTTAAGTGACCCAGCAGTATTGGCGGCGGGTTTTGCACTCTACCGAGTGCTCCCCTCTAGTATTCTTATGTTTTTCTTCCTGTGGCCACTAACACAGACTGCTAGTTTTGTGCTCGACTTAGCAATTACATTTAAATTATTTTACACATTGTCCTTCTGTACCCCACTCCCAAATGATGGATACATGTTGGACACTAGTCAGCAAAACGTTGAATATCTGAACACCCTTTTTACTGACAAGTCCAGGGTCCTGAATCCATCCCTTCCCCAAACCACCCATTATCCCCAGAACAGACTTCTCTCTGCAGCATGTGGGCATCTCCCACAACAAGGCTGAAAAGATCTCAGTCAATCTTGACACCTCCTCTGCAACGCATGGTGCCGACGGCATTAGCTCTGTATTCCTCAAATAATGTACTTTGGCCATATCCTCAGCTCCTCTTTCCTCACTCTGTTCAGACTCTGCCTTTGGTCTTTCTCAGATTGTCTCCTGCCTTTATCTTGGAAAATTGCAACTGTCGTCTCCATTCATATGGAGGGTTTCAAGTCCAATCTACTCAACTACTGACTGGCAAGCTTTCTCTCCATGATAAGCAATGTGTTTGAATCTATCATTGCTGCTGACCGAAGGCATTATCTCTTTTCCAACTCCGATCATCAGTTTTGCTTCTGCCCTGGCTATTCAACGTTGGATATGTTGCACTGGTGATAACCATAAAGGAAGGAATGTGTCCATGGATTGATTCCCTTCCCAAACTGGGCTGAGGGGGAGCTTGAAGGGGAGAGGGGTAAGAGGAAGGGGGAGATGCTGACATTGCCATTGCCCAGAAAAGGTTTCTAAGGCCCATGTAGGATGATTGCAGGAAGAAGTATAGCATCTCACACTGGTGTTAGCAGTGGTTGGCTCTACATCTTTCACAGACTGCAACTAATGTGGAGGTTTTATATGTATAATATATATGGAAGCGTGCATGGAAAAGAGCAGTAACCAACCTTATGCATCGATACTAATAAATGGCAATGCGCGCGCGTGTGTGTGTGTGTGTGTGTGTGTGGTGTGTGTGTGTGTGTGTGTGGTGTGGTGTGTGTGTGTGTGTGTGTGTGTGCGCTGGGGGCGCGCGCGCGTGCGTGGTGCGTGCATGCGTGCGTGCGCTTCTCCTCCACAACTCCAAAACCATAAAACCTAGCAGCCTGAAACTTTGCATGCATACTAAGGGAACTCCAAGGAAGGTACCAAAGGTGAAAATTGGGTGTTTGGATTAATTAAAACACCCCTTTTGAAGATAATTAACAGCCTTATTTAATTATATCCTTCATCAGATGATCCTAGGCCACCTCGCTCTTTGGGGTCTTAAGGCGTCTCCTGAGTAACCTCGCCAAGGTCTGAAGCCGCCATGTTTTTTGGCCTCCTCAACCATGCCTTGACTTGGAATAGGCCGCAATGATTTCTTAATGATAAAGTATTGTTTTTCCACTTTCCTCACTCATATTGTCGAATGTCTGTTCATCATTGCTATGAATTGCTATATACATCGCTTTTGTAAGTACTATAGTTTTCTACTTTGGGGCTTGGAGCGATTTCGTGCATTATATGATACTAGCGATACCCGTGCACATGCACGGGATAGCAGTACAACATAGCTGGTAGCAGACGACAGACCGTACAAGGGGAATGACAAAAATTCGCATTGTGCAAAATGCAAGTGGTACTATGGAACGCCAAGACTTCCCAAACATTGTCGGCATGTCCGCTAAGTGCCACAGCAATTTCATAGGGATCGTGTGACGGCGAGCCGAGTTTTTAGTGTGCAAGCTTGGTATTATAATAGAGATGATTTTCCATGATCTACTCTCACGGGCTAATTAAAGTGGATCATCGAAATATCATTTCGCTTTTGAGGATCAGATATCATCTGGAGGACTAAATAAGTGTTGAAATCTGTTGTGAAATCTGATAATTTAAAGAAATAACGAGTGTTGCAACTAAGCCGATATATCTATTTACTTTAAGCACGCAAGGTTATGTTCCCTCCTTGTCCATAGATACACAAGAAAATGTGAAATTCCCAAAGCATTAAACTTATCTTTTTCTACTGTATGGATAATTATATTGAACAAAAACTTAAGGAACGTGGCAAATTTAACCAGCTTCATTGAGATATATGATTTAATACATTCACTGCCAGACATCATGCACTGTCCCCCAGAGGGACTGCTTATCCATAGCGTCTGCCAGATCATTGTCCATATTTTCAGTGGTTTCGCGAGGTTCTCTGCAGGGAATCAAAGCAAATCTGGTAAAAAACGGATGTTTTAAAATAAAATGATAATGTTTGCGTGGAGCGCGAACGACGTAACCACGTACACAGACGAGCAGGCAACGTGCGGATTATGTGCAATATTTCTTTCACAGGCGATTAAACTTTGCAATGTCTCCAGAATTGTTCTACATTAAATATATGGTATGCAGCCACAGCCTGGCCAGCCATTCCTTATCAACCATTTCATTGGAGTGCTTGCTTAAGTGCTTAAGCCACTTGCCGAGCACCCTACAGTCAATAGCGGTATCGCGCTTCGTCATTCTGAGTGAATCATTCAGCCACAGCCTGGCCAGCCTTTCCTTATCAACCATTTCATTGGAGTGCTTGCTTGAGTGCTTAAGCCACTTGCCGAGCACCCTACAGTCAATAGCGGCAACGCGCTCCGTCATTCTGAGTGAATCGTTCACTCACTGCAGACGCTTTTGCCGCGCCACGTCATTCAGAGCGATTGGTTTGTGCTCTGTCATTCAGAGCGAGCGATTAGTGCTTCATCATCCTGAGCGAGTGGTTCGTGCTCCGTCATCCCGAGTGTGTGGTTCGTGATCCATCATCCTGAGTGAGTGGTTTGCGCTCCGTCATTCTTAGCGAGTTGTTCGTGCTCCCTCACTCTGATCAACTTGTTGTGAAATAACACTCGATTTCCAAGCCGTTTGCCATATTAACGTGTTTTCTAAATTACCGAGCCAAATACTTTTTCCACCCATCACACGCAGCTGTTTATAAAGACTAATGTTTGTGAACATATCCCTGAAACGTCTATGGAAATGCAATATTGTTTTTCGGTGAAGGCTAATCAAGGTTTCTGGGTTGTATACAGTACTTACTGTAGTCGGTAATCACACTGACTCCAACCTGCTGATTCCCGAAAAATTTCCAATATTGGCCAGGCACTAATGTGTGTGTGTGTACGTGTTGTTCATAAAGCATGACATATTCTGTCTGCTAAATCCCCTACTCTCATCTCTATCTCTATCTCTCTTTTCTCCTTCCCATTCCAATTTAGAAATACCCAACTGCACTGAGCACAATCCATTGTTGACTTGGTACTCCACAAGGCATTCCATTCTTTTCAGATAGAAGTTCGACTGAAAAGTATATTGCATACATCTGAATTAAATATCTCTCCTTTCTTATCTTTTCCCTCCCCAACCACAACCTCTTTCACTCTCTCTATCAGTCCTCTCTATCATCCCTCCTCCCTACCTTTCCCCCCTTCGAGAGAGAGAGAGAGAGAGAGAGAGAGAGAGAGAGAGAGAGAGAAAGAGGGAGGGAGGGAGAGAGAGGGAGGGAGGGGGAGGGAGAGGGAGAGGGAGAGATTATGTTTTGATGGTGTTTGACTCCGGGCGTGTCAGGGTCGAGTTTGTCTCCGGACGTGTCTGGGTGGTATTTATCTCCCGACGTGCCCGAGTGATGTTTATGTCTCCCGGCTTGTTCTACATTACATATATGGTATGGAGTGCTTTCTTGAGTGCTTAAGTGTACTCATTGAATGTCTGGACCGGAGTTTGTCCCGGGACGTGTCCGAACAGTGTTTGTCTCCAGACAGCTTGGCTCCAGATGAGTCTGGGTGCTGTTTATGTCTGATATTTTGCTCCGGACTTGTTGGGGCGGTGTTTGGCTCCGGACTCATCAGGACGGTGTTTGGCTCTGGACGCGTCGGGGCCGTGTTTGGCTCCGGACGTGTCGGGGCGGTGTTTGAGTCCGGATGTGTCAGGGCGGGGATTGGCTCCTGACGTCTCGGGCCGGTGATTGGCTCCGGACGCATCAGGGTGGTGTTTGGCTCCAGACGCATCGGGGCAGAGTTGGTCTCTGGACGCATCGGGGCAGTGTTTGGCTCCGGACGCGTTGGGGTGGTGTTTGGCTCAGGAGTTGTCGAGGCGGTATTTGGCTCCGAACGTGTCTAGGCAGTATTTATGTCCAGATGGGAGTTTGTCTCCAGACATGTCCGGACAGGAGTTTGTCTCCAGGAGTGTGCGAGCAGTGTTTCTCTCTGGACAGCTTGCCTACGGATTACGGATGTGTCTGGGTGGTGCTTGTCTCCGAACGTGTCTGGACAGGATTTATGTCTGGACAAGAGTTTGTCTCCAGACATGTCCAGATGGGGGTTTGTCTCCGAGCATGACTGGGCGGTATTTATGTCTGGACGGGAGTTTCTCTCCAGACGTGTCCGGATGGGAGTTTGTCTCTGGACGTGTCCGAGCAGTGTTTGTGACTGGACAGCTTGGCTCTGGATGTGTCTGGGTGGTGTTTGTCTCCGAACACGTCTGGGCGGTATTTATGTCGAGACGGAAGTTTGTCTGTGCAGGTGTCTGGGTGGTGTTTGTCTCTGGACGTGTCCGGGCGGTGTTTTTCTCAGGACGTGTCTGGGTGGTGTTTGTCTCAGGATGTGTCTGGGCGGTGTTTGTCTCCAGACGCTTCCGGGCAGTGTTTGTCTCAGGACGTGTCCGGGCGGTGTTTGTCTCAGGATGTGTCTGGGCGGTGTTTGTCTCCAGACGCTTCTGGGCGGTGTTTGGCTCCAGACGTGTCCGGATGGGAGTTTGTCTCTGGATGTGTCTGGACGGGAGTTTGTCTGCAGACGTGTCTGGACGGGATTTTGTCTCCAGATTTGTCAGGACGGGAGTTCGCCTCTGGACTTGTCCAAGCAGTGTTTGCTCCAGACGGCTTGGCTCTGGATGCGTCCGGCAGATTTTGTCTCCGGATGTGTCCAGGCGGTGATAATCTCTAGGCCATATCTATAGGATGAGTAGAAAATGGATTTCAGACATTATTTTGTTTCCATCTTCACTGTTATTCTATGGCTCTTTGCAGAATTATTTTGATGAAACAGTATATATCGTAATTAATGCTCCACCGCACGTCTGCCTTCCCTTCCTCTCACCTCATCATTGCTTCCTTCCTCTAACCTCACACTGTCTTCCTTCCCCACCCATCCTTGTCCCCCCTCCCTCCTCTCTCTTTTCCCTCCACCTCTTCACTCTCCCCCCCCCCTCTTTCTCTGCCCCCGCTCATTTTCTCCACCCCCTTTAGTATTCCCGCCAGTGAAGTGAGGGTGGAACTTGCTTGTACTTCCTATAATTCACCAGCCGGTGTTTGTGTTTCTTTGTCACGCTACTCCTCTACAGTTCTGGGCTGATTACATCCATACCTGCTCCATAAGATCAGCATGACCCAAATTAATGTATAGGGGTATTTTTATCTTTGCTGCTGGGTTTGGTGGGGAGGGAGGGTCCAGGGGAAGCAAATATTCTTCTGTAAATGTGTGTCGTGTCGCACCGCCTCAAGGTTGGGGAGGGTTTTACAAGTCTCCACCATTTACCATGCAGTATTCCTGTCCCCACGTTTTCCAGCACAGTGAGCTGTTTTGAATTATAAGCAGGAGGTATGTTTTTGCTTCATGCACGTAACCCAGTTTTTTGTTGTTGTTTGCCTCTTCAGAGCTGTCAGTTGCCTATACACCATCCAAATATATAGGCATGCATTGGAAGAATGTGTTGCATGCATGGAACAAGATCACCGGTAGTGCGGGTACTCTGCTAGTTTATATTAAGGCAAATACTTCCACACCTGCATCCATCTTTTGTGAATGGGCATGTGTGAGCCAAATGTTACAGATATAGATCACAGAGTGATCCAAAATGAAGTCCTTATTTTAAATACAGAAAACTGTTATTATTATGATTATATGTAGAGCATTTTTTTTAATTTTTGAAAGATTATTTATTGCCATTAGTGTAATTTTTTTTTCTTTGCTTTCAGATTGATCCATTATGGCTGAGAGATTTCATTGTTGCTCAAAGAGTACGAATTGTTGCACAGTATGAGGTTTAGCAATCTGTAATTGCAGTCCAAAGATGATGGTGGCAAAAAAATGGGAAGATATGTCACTTTGGATGAAAAATCGATTTTTATAAACGATCACCAAAACCGTATACCAATTGGTTCATTCAAGGACTTTAGAAGATCAGAAAGACGTACCACAGCAAGATAGCAACAATACATTGTTGAAATAAAATGGGTTTATCATTTATTAATTTTTAATTAATATTATTTATTAATTTGTTTCACAGACAGTGTTCTTTTCCCTTCTCCCCTGCCCCTACTTATAGCTTGCAATAAATCCTTTGTTAATGAGAACCGGTTTTGTGGTCACTGAGGGAACGGCACTCTGCAGCGTGTTAGTTAATTCAGCATGTAAACCCGTCGCGGGAAATTGGAAAGTGGCACATTTAGGCGCCATTCGTCAATTCCAAAATGTCCTCCATAATCACTCGGCCAAATTTGAGGGGGCAGCTTTGGGACGGCACGTGGTTTTTAAACCACCGACGACACGCAAATTACGGGAAGACATGCCGACCTCTCATCCCCTACCTGCCTGCCAGTTCATCTGTAGTTAGAATCCCACAACCGTTACATTTATATACAGTATATATTATAAACAAACACACACATATACATAGGTGTGTGTGTGTGTGTGTGTGTGTGTGTGTGTGTGTGTGTGTGTGTGTGTGTGTGTGTGTGTGTGTGTGTGTGTGTGCAAAAATGCAGCATTACCTCGAATCACACTCATGGAAATTAGTTACAGATTGAAAGTGAAAGGTCGTGACTTAGCTTACAAAGTGTTAAACTCACAAACAACATATTTTTCCATTCCTGTTTAAATTCAGTTTCGTGAGCTTTGACTTCTGCAAGTGAAAAAAAAAAGTCATTCAGAACTTTGGCTTTAATTATGAAGTACGTTTCAAATCTTCAGCCATTTTACTGATCCCTTGTGCAGCGAAGCATGTCTATGTTTTAATAATGACATCTTTCTCTCCTTTAACATCCCAACAATCATCATAATGAGTATATCATAAGGTATGCCCAAATATCCTGTGCAATGAGTAATAATGGCAGCTTGTCTGATCCACCCACCAGCACCTGCTATTATGAGTACACCCAACTGAGTAATAAGTTGTCTTGGGTGTGAAAAGCAACCTCTAATTTTAAAAAGTGGATGATTTTCCTTGTTATATGAATGCCAATAATGAGATCAACTGTTCTTTGCGCAAGCCATTTTAATCCTGGACAAAAGTCACCCCATCCCAATTTGTAAATGTCAAACACTTATTATCTCCTTTTGGCTAAAGATAGCTGTTTTAAACACCGAAAGTGTGATCAAAGCCATTCCAAAACTGGTTTAGAAGATCATTTTATGTTCAGTTTAAGGTAGCCCTCATGAATAAAAAAAGTGCAAGCACCTCAAGAAATGTGATGAAAAAGTTAGATAAACTTCAAACAGTGTGGTTTCTTTGTTATTTTGGAAGCATCATTTAAAACTGAAATCAAGGCTATCATTGTCAGTTTGTAAGTATGATTGTACACCTCTCCTTCCCAATTCCATATCCAGGCAATGCATGACATCATCGCCGGGCGCTGAAGGAAGGGAGAACTCAGTTTTCTCTCCGTTTGTGAAGATGTACTTTGGCCAAAATGGTATTTTTTTATTTTTTTATTAATCATTTAATTGATTGATTACTTAATTATTCTTGTATATTAATTACTTATTTATTTTCTTTCTCATCTGGGCAATATCTCAGTCACCTTTTGAGCTTGGAAACTGATATTTGGATACGGCAGTTAACAAGTGATTTTTGCTATAAAGAAGTATTTTTTATTTACTGATAAACCAATTAATGAAATAATTATTCATTTTTCGATTAATTACTTCATTTTCAAAAAATTACAGATTCAGATGAAACAATGGTGGTTTAGGTATGCTATTAACCAATTGATTAAGAAATTAATTATTTTATGATTATAATTTATTTATTTTAATTATGCAATTAATCAATTAATCAATCAATTATTGGGCAGAATTTAATTCCCATAATTTAATTCCCAAATAATTCCCATAATTAATCAAACTCCCTCCAAATTCCATCTCCATGTGCTGCACGGCGGCATCGCTGGGCGGCGAAGGCGCCCCGGCAATGTCGTGCACTGGAGAATTTGTTATTTATGGGCGGTGTCCTTTGAATGTACCTCCACTTGTTTAAAACTTTAACCAGACTCAGTGGTGTAATGTTTATAATGTACACTCTGAGTCTGGGAGGTCAGTGGTTTGAACCCTAGCCGAGTCATACCAAAGACTTTTAAAATGGTATGTGCTGCCTCCTTGCTTGATGTTCAGCATTTAAAAGGTTAAGAGCACAGACAATCACTACAGGTTGTCAATTGTCATCCATGGGGAAGAGGAAATTCCTCCAGAGAAAATGCCCCACTCACTGTGGTGAGAAAAGTGGTGCTATTGTTTTGTGTTCACTGGTACTCAGAGTACCCTGGGAAGTGACAGCACTTTCCCCAAGCTCACTGGCTGTGTTTTCCTCATCTAACAGTCTTGTGTTGTGTCGCATATGTTCTGTCAGTATGTCTGTGCGTACGTGTGTGCACAAGTGTGAGAGCCCCACTATGGACCATACAGAGGTTATGTTAACAAAAAAAAACTGAAAAAGCTGGAAGACAGAGGGTTTGAGGTCATTGTCCCAATTGGTCAGATAGACAAGTGGAGGGGAACAAGTAAAGACTGATTAGAGGGGAACAGACAGACATGGTGCAGAGATAAAATAAAAAGACAGGACAAATAAATAGTAACACAGCCAAACAGAAAGTAGAAATTAGCAGATGGGCAGTGGTGGCTGAGGGTGTTGAGGGTTGACTTGGAGGGAGTGCGGGGGGTGGGAAGGGGGTGGGTTGGAGACAGACAGGACAATCTACTATAACGTGGCTGTAACTATTCAGAAATATTCACACATTGATTGGTCGCAGCAATGACCAACTGTGTGACCATTTTTCCCAGCCTTGTTATTTGTGTCTATTGTTGTGGCGTCTATCCACATCAACAAATAACGGTCCATCTCCGTGGTGCGGCAAATCACATGCTTTCCTCACCTCATGTTAACTCACCTCTCACAGTGGTGATTAAAATATTGGTGATTAAGGAGCAGTGTATTTTATCCCACGCTTTCCTCACCTCGTGACTCATCCTGGTGATTAACAATATTGATGCTATCCTTGACAATTTTACAGTTATTTGACTCCCCGGACACTAAGTGGTCATCCGTGTCCGGTGGGCCGACACGGGTACTCCCGCCGGAGGGCAGGGGTGCCCGTTAGTCTCGATAAACAGAATAACTGTGTGCAGAGACAGCTGCAAGCTAACCAGAGAAGAAGGATGCTTGGAAGAACAGAAAAGATCATGGGTGGAATAGAGTACAATATGAAAAAGCAGTGGGCCAATATTTGAAAGAACAAGTTTTGGTTTTTCAAGATCAAGAAAAAGGAAATTGTGAACTATTTTGGTTTATGAATTCACCGAGTTAGAATGTAAATCAGTGAGTGAATATTTGGTGCTGATACTCTGTGAAAATTTGACATTTTGCCTTAATCTTGGGGGTGGGGTTAACTCGGCCTGTCATCCTTCCGAGGTCGGCAAAATGAGTGCCAGCATGCTGGTATACTGTCGGAGTGGCGACCCGTCCAGGATTGTTTCCAATGGCCAAGGAGACTGCTCAAGCAGCACCAACGCTCTGCACAGAGTATGGTCCCAATCTCCTCCTCTCCTTGGGAGTGCTTCAATAATGATAAAACCCGGAAGAATGACTTCAATTTGAATCACAGTCAAAAAATGCATTCACGAGTTATATAGTGTAGACTATAGATACAAGTTAACGATTGTGAAGTTTCTTCATCGTGTTGAACTAAGTTACTGAGTAACGAAAATGGTTTCTAAATGAAGGGGATTTTGAAATGTGTTTCTTGGTAAAAGCAGCATGGCATAACATTTCAAAAGGTAAGTGAACACCTCAAACTAACTTTTGAGGTCTCGACATGAAATTACGAACACAAGAATCTATAATCATAAATGCCGGTGTGTGTAGTCCGTCAGTCTGTTAGTCCGTCCGTCTCATCCATAACTACAAAACTATGAAACCTAGCGGCCCCAAACTTTGCATACATACAAAGCCAACTCCAAGGTGGTGCAGAAATGAAAACTGGGTGTTTGGGTTAATTTAAACACCCCTTTTGAAGATAATTTAGGGGGTGCTCATCATTAAAAACCAAAATAAGCCTTACCAATATGGCAGCACGCCATCTTGGTCTGCCCTTTTTCAGCTCGCAAGAGTCTGAAGCCACTATTTTTGGGGAGCTGCTCAATAATGCCTTGGCTTTTGGCTTACAACAGGCCTCAACGATTTCTTAACGATAAAGTTTTTTTTTCACTTATTTCACTTATATAATAATTGAATGCCTGATCATCATACCTATGAATTGCTGGATACATTACAATCCATGTAAACGCGCGGAGAAGCCAGCGCTCATGGCTTTATTTCATTTCTACACATGCCATAAGCTCGAGAATCTCTTAAACAAAGCTGAATTTCAAAATTTAAGCTCCAGAATTGAACTTGGGAAGCAGGTCTGACTGCTAAAAAATTGTTCATTAATCCAATTTGGACATAGTTTGACATTTTGGATGTCACTGGGAGGTGTTTAATGTGACGGATCGGCGATCGCTAATCGCTTGCCAAGCCAGCCATTCCTTATCAACCATTTTGTTGGAGTGCTTCCTTAAGTGCTTAAGCTACTTGGCGAGTGCTCTACAATAATCGCACTGTCACTGAATACTGTATAGGATGGATTGACTTGAACAAAGTTCAGGGGCTACTCACCTGCGTTGGCCCTGCTTTGTAATGTGATGCATTGGACAGTAACTGGCTCATTGAAATGTGCAATTTTGTTTTACACCACGTTTCCCCTTTTTCTACGATATTCTTTCATTATATGACCCATCACTTCGGCAGATATATAGGCATGTAAAAACAATTAAACATTTAATTTTTAAAAGTTTCTTCAACTGCATCGTTGGAGTGCTTGCTTGGAGCACTCTTCAAGCTTCGATCTCTACAAGCTTCCATGGAGATACCGTGGGCCGCTTGTCGGTGTGGACATCTCCGGCATAAAGAAGGCAAAATTAATTAGATGATTACAATGAGTAAAAAATGTTTTCAGTTACAAAGCAATGAATCGCCACATCACGGCAGGTTAGCTGAGAGGTACGCACGCTCGCTCGAAGCTGTCTAGCCTGAGTTTGAACATGACCCAGCTATAAACTGTCATCCTGGTGTTTCACAGGCAGGGTGATGCAACAATGTGTGTGCCGTCTCTCATATAGATGTTAAACTGGCTGTCACATTTGCCGGAATCCCTCCCCACTATCCTCGACCACTCCGCCACTCTCCCTCGCCCTTTCTCCCATCCTCCTCACCTCTCTCCCCTGCCCCTCTCTCACCTTATCCCACCCTCTCCCTCTCTCTCTCCTCTCTCCCACCTCGATTTCTCTCTCTCTCCCACCCCTCTCCCTCTCTCTCCCATCCCTCTCCCTCCCACCACTGTCCTTCCCCCACCACTCTCTCTCTCTCCCTCTCTCTCCCTCTCCCTCTATTAAGGGAACTGTTAAGGACTGATAGTTTAGTTTTGAATTTAAAACCGTGACCCTTCTCCCCCTTTCTCCCACCCCTGCCCCCTCCCTCTGCTCCCCTTCCCTCACCCTCTGTTGAGGAGACGGTAGCATGTATGAAACAGATTCAGAGTGAGCTGACGGGAGGCGCTGCAAAGGTCGTTGCATGTGCAAGCATGCATGCATACAGGCAGGCCTTTGCCAGGTAGATCGCATGGGTCTTTAATGCTACCCGCTGTTTTTATATAGAATTTGGCGGTTAAAAAGAAAATGTTTCTGTTTGGGCACATTTTATCACGCTTCCCTTTGCCACCCTCACAGTGCCTTCCCTCCACCTTCCCTAATGCTTACCTTCTCCCAAACCCCCTCCCCTCTCTACCCCCCCCTCCCATGTACATCTCCCGGTAGTCTCCGTATGCTGCATTAATGTGCTGTTTTAACGTAACCCATTGCATTCAATCCTGTACTACCCCTGCCCCCCCCCGGCCCCCTTCTCTCCAAGTATCACGACCAAATGCAACTTGAGAACCCCACCCCTTAAACTTATCTCCTCCCAAACGCCTCCCCCACCCCACTTCCCTCCCTCCTATCTCCTCCATCCTCCTCGGTCCCACCCTCCCCCCCCCCACCCATCCCAGAGTGATAAGTGATGTTTGATGAGGCGTCGCTCTCCCACCCCCTTTCCTCACTCTTACCCCATTCCTAGCAAACCCCTTCCTCACCCTCTCCCTCCTTTCCCCTCTCCATCCTCTCTCCCTCCTCTATCCTTCCCCTCCTCCTCTCCCTCCCTTCCCTCCTCCCTCTTAATCTACCCATCAGTGAGGCGACGGTTGTATTTGCTAGTACTTAATAACAATGCATGCTATTTTACACCATCGATGAATGCAGTGATGAGCTCTCTCTTTACCTCCTTCTATCTCTCCTCTCTCCTTTCTATAACAATGCATGCTATTTTACACCATCGATGAATGCAGTGATGAGCTCTCTCCTTCTCTCTCTTCTCTCTTCTCTCTTCTCTCCTTCTCTTCTCTTTTCTCTTCTTCTCCTCTTCCCTTCTCTCCTTCCCTCTCTCTTCTATCTTTCTTTTCTCTTTTCTCTTCATCTCTTCTCTTCTCTCTTCTCTTTCTCTCTTCTCTTTTCTCTTTTCTTTTCTCTTTTCTCTTTTCTCTTTCTCTTTCTCTCTTCTCTCTTTTCTCTCTTCTCCTCTCTCTTCTCTCTTCTCTTTCTTCTCTCTCCTCTCTCTTCCTCTTCTCTTCTTCTCTCTTCTCTTCTCTCTTCTCTTTCTCTTTCTCTCTTCTCTCTTCTCTCTTCTTTTCTCTTTTCCTCTTTTCTCTTTCTCTTTTCTCTTCTCTCTTCTTCTTTCTCTTTTCTTTTTTCTCTTTCTCCGTCTCTCTCCTCTCTCCTCTCTCCTCTCTCCTCTCTCCTCTCTCCTCTCTCCTCTCTCCTCTCTCCTCTCTCCTCTCTCCTCTCTCCTCTCTCCTCTCTCTCTCTCCAAAAACAAAACAACAAACTGCTGTATGTTAAGTGTGATTGCATCTGTGCAGAAATAAGCCAAACACAGGACATTCGTGCCATAAAATTTTGCAATGATTCAATTTGTTGCATTTGTTTAACTTCCTGATTTTGTTCATATCTGTCTTCCTGATTTTGTTCATATTTTGTTCATGGAGATCTGGGTTTTGGGGCTGCCAGCGTAACATATATCCTCAAACTCCATTTGTTGCCACCATTCACAAGATACATGACCACAATGAAAATTAATGACTGTCATTTAGTGGAGGAATTAATTAGTGGGGGAGGTTTGGGGAATTAGGACATTTTGATTTTTTGCATAATGAAAAGTGAATGCCTGGCTGAATTCCACAGGTCAATTGCAGCTGCTCGGATAGGTGCCAAGCCACCAGCATCAGAGATGTTCAGAAAGAGATGATGGTTAACAAAATGCAATTTTGTTTTTAAAAAAACAAAGAAGGAAAAAAAAAAGTATTTTATTTGCCTTTATGTATTTAGCTTGTCACAGCTCGGTACGTGACTTATCCACACGCTTTTTTAACACAAAAGTAGTTCAGGCCAAACATTCATGAGTACTCGCGCTCAGAAAGTTAAAGGGATTGCTTCACAGGACAAACTTTTAAATGCTGCATCAAGCATTCTAATCAATGAATAAAACATTGACCAAATGATGAGATAAAATCTACCTAAGGTAAAAAAATGAAAATAAGGAACTACAGAGAGATTACAAAGATGTTTGAGCTTGATATCTAATGTCTATGAAAGAATGATTAATTGAATGATCCAGTTTATTGGGAAACTGACCACCATATTTAGTATTTTAATATACATCCCCCTGAAATAGTCAGCGTAATTGTTTATAAATGTTTTGGGAGAAAAAAAGTAATTGAAAAAAACAATCACAAATCTGTAAGAAATCGTGACTATGACAGCACTGGAAGCACTTACGGAAGTGACCCAAAAGTGCCTGCAGCAGCATCTGCCGAAAATTATTGAGTGACCACATCACGGCGGGATGTTCATTTCATTTTGCTGCTGCTGAACACCAATACGCAATACAATCGAGTTTTCTGGCAGAATTTGACCACATTCATTCGAACTGGACTACAGTTTAGCCGAATTGGAGTGTATGGACCTCATATCAAGTTATAGGGATAGTCAAGGTCATTACAGCTGAGTGTAACTAAATGAGGATGGGTAAGGATTTGTGTGGCCTGAATGGAACATTGTGTAGGGTTGCCAAGTACACTGAAACATACAAGTACAGACTGCTATTGGTATTTGGAGCAAGCCTTTTTCCTTTAGTTTTCACCACTCATTCAGAAAACTCCAGCATCTTGTTTGCTTTGTCCTGGTGATAGTATGTCACATCCTTGTGAAGTTGCACTCTCGTGGTAGCCTCGAGAGTGAGACATGTTGCGATGTGCAGGAACAGCTGGCGTCCAACTTTTACAGTTAATTTTTTTCGTGAAAGCCTAAAATATTGGTTTGAAACTTTTGTGGACGTTTAAAGGACAGTTTGCTGGTCAATCAAGAAATTTTGACCTTTTTCTTTAATTTCAATATAACTCCAAGTTTGAAGAATAAGTTAATTGTAAATTTGCCAACGACACCACTGCGATGAGTTATTAGCGTAGTAACAGTGATCTTCAACAATCGAGTGTGGGTAGTGGTAACCAATTGGGAATATAATATTGGTTATTTGGAGAGCTGCTAGAAGTGGTTTTGCATCTATATCACTTGTGTTTGGTATCTGATCAGGCACAGGGTAAATTTTGATATTGTTGCGTCAGAGGTCCAGCTAATGCAGACCCTCTGAGCAATGACCCTCCACTCCCCCCTCCCCCCCCCCCCATTTCCCCCTGCAAATGGCCAAAACGATCTTTACACATGAAGCTGCGAGTGGATAACATTCGTGCACCTATCCACACTCTAATAGTGGGAAACTGTTACAAATTAATGTTGCCTGGTGTTGGCTCAGTGGTTAGGGTGGCAGCTTGGGATCCTAGGGTCCTGAGTTCAAGCCCCGTCGGCCGCTGAATTAATACACCAGGGGTTGACTCAGCCTGTCATCCTTCAGAGGTCAGCAAAATGAGTACAGTTCAGTGTGTGTACTGGTAGAGGGGCACTGCATCTGCGACACAGTCGCGCTTCAAGAAATGATAGCTACCCGGGCAGCTAAGCTGCCATACGACCACCACCAAATTAATGTTCCCCAAAGGACCAGTCAAACACGTTCCAAAATTTGCGGTTGCTCACGCAGGATGGCAGAAGGTAGTAAGAGGTTTCTTATAATACCTGGTCTCACCTGTACAGAAGGTCAAACACAATACTCCTAACCCTATTCTGCTTTAAAATGAGTCTTATCAGTGTGTATTTTACAATACAATTTACCTCTGACAGATACCTGTTGCAAGCATAAATCTGAGCTACTCGAGCATATTTAGTATTTTCCCAAGCTATTCTTAACAAATTCCAGTAATGGGTCCCCCGCCCCTTTCCACATCACAATATTTTCAATTTAATGTCGATCACAAAAAAGTCTGGGAGAAGAGAGTTCGCAGTGGGCAGTGAAACACATGTACCTGTGCAATACATTGTGACATTGACCAAGTTCGACACATGCGACAATGCAAGAGCATCAAGTCAATGTGTCTTGCATTTTCCTGCCTGGAGAGTCAAGCTCGCTCAAAAGCAATGATCGGATAGAGTGGCTGAAATGTCTTTACTGCACGATTGGTCCAATCCGATATAGCTCGATATCTTAACGCTAACCTGAGTAGTCATCATTATTTTTTCTTACTAATTATATACTGTATAAATATATATTTAAAAATAAAAAAGTTGAAATTTCTTGGACTATTGTGAGTATCTTCTTCATGAGAACCTGTTGAACAGCCCTCAAAAGTCATCATATTGTGATGAGTTATTTAGTGAGTCGTGTGGCTTACAGATCACTTTTTAAAAACAATAATAATGCAATTCTGAATGTACAACTTCAAAATTATTCCTCGACTACTTTGTCATAAACTAAATGAGAAAATACTACAAGATGCATCAATTTATAGCTGCAATGAATATCCCTTCAGCAGAATGGAAGACAGCTCGGGGATGAAAAGGCAGGTAGAACTGCATTTTGAAGTTGTTTTCTTTTCTTTTTTAAATTCCCTTTAATGTCAAAGTGCTGTCAATATTTCAAGCTGTTGCTTATTATAAAAATTATTCTGTATTATTATGAACTGGTTTGTTGTAAAAAGGTTTATGATCAACTACGTCGTAAAACAATCGTACAGAAATCCATTAATCAATCAATATTGATTGAGAATTTTCCTCGCTGTCCCTGTATATACTGTATCAATTATTAATCGGTATCAATTAAGTAGTTCCCACGAAGAAAAAAGCGGGGTAAAGCAATTGGTTCACTTTAATCTGTCTGTCCGTCTGCATGTTTTATTTTGATTAAGGAACTACTTAATTTCAATTGAATGTAATATTTTGAACATGAATCAGAACTTGAATCGGAAAACAAACCTGCAGTTTAGCAGCACTTTGACTCTGAATTTGGCAAATTGTATGGAATCTCATCCAAATCACACATGCAGAGAGAAGTAAGGTAAATTTTTTTCGAATCTGTCTGCCTGTCTGGGAGTCAAACAAAATTGAAAATCATTCCAAACAGGAA
>CM068952.1:72975705-72992750 GCA_035128595.1 Eptatretus atami
TTTAGGGACATCATAAAGGACACAAACAACAGGCACAAATAACTAATGTAACGTGTTAGATAGTGTGGTGTAACTGACACCACGTCAACGGCAGAAAACTTCCGAAAAAACCTTTTTTGTTTTTTATACAGCTTTTAAAACCTTTATTTTATTTCAATTTAATTAAATACTTGAACACTAGTTTCAAAAACCTTCCGGTTAGCGGTACAGTAAACCCTCAAATATTGCAGGGTCTCAACCAATTGTGGGCAAGCTGTGTTCCGATTTCGTTATCACAGGATTTCATTTTGGCAAATCACAATTTTTGAGCTGAGATGAGTCATCGTTTGCGTCCCGTGCATGTACGATTACCTCCCATTACAAGCCTTTGTTTCATGCGCACCGCTTTTAATGGTGCTGAAATTTAAAGCGATGGACAAAGTTAGTTGTACCAAAAGGCAGAGAATGGTTATGACGTTGGGCGAAAAGATCGAGTTGTTAGATCAGTTGGCTATAAGTGAAAGTGCAGCATCTGTGGGCCACCATTACAGGATCAATGAATCGACTGTGCGCTATATCCGTAAAAATGAGTCAAACATCCGTTCAAGTGTGCCACCAGCACTCCAGAAAGTATAAAAGCATCATTCCAGTTCCGTGATTCTCATATTGAAAGGAGGAAAAAACACCTAATTTTTGGATCGAGGACCAAACCGAAAAAAGTGCTTTTGAGTGCACCGGTGATACGGGAGAAATCATTGCGCATTCACCAAGCTTTTCATGAGGGAGCCAATGGCTCCAGTTCAACCACGGCTACCCACAATTTCGACTCAAGCATGGGCTGGTTTGAGAAATTCAAAATAACATTCGGCTCCATCATGTAAAATTAGTCGGGGAAGCAGCCGAACATGACGCTGTGAAAAACTACCCACCGCAGATCATGGAACAAATTAAAGAGAATGGATTTATGCCAAATCAGGTTTTTAAAGTGGACGAGACGGGATTATTCTGGAAGAGGATGCCACCTGATACATTCGTCTCCAAGCAAGAAAGATGTGCTCTGGGATTCAAGGTGAGGTGGTTAAGGATCGTCTTACCCTTCCCCTATGTGGAAATGCTGCAGGCGACTTTGTCATAAAAATAATGCTGTTCTTCCAATCATTGAATCCAGCTCCCCACTCCACCTCCCCCCCCCTCCCTTCCCTGCTCCCCGTTCCCTTTTACCCCTTCCTACTTTCCTTCCCCCCTCTTCGCTACCCCTTCCCCTTTCCCCGCTCCCCCCTCCAACAGCATCATCATCATCATCATCCCGAGCTAAGTCTTGTGTTTTCTATTTACGATGGAGTACGGTACAAGTACGTAATATTTTTACCCTCACCCACCTTGCTGTTTTGGAATAAATTTAAAAGGTAAAAGTCTTGTATTATATTTTATAATGTATTTCTTTTATTTACATGTTTATTTCAATGTTACCATGCTTTATAAAGATTTTACATGTTTATTTAAATTGTGATGAGTTTATTTCTGGCTGCCGCCCACCTTCCTTTATTTTCTCAAAGCCCAGGAACTGAAACCCCCATTTGCCATTGGCCCTTGGTTTCCACGATTGTGGTTTTAACTACCGTGGCATTTTTCAGGAATGTAACGCCAGAGATATTTGAGGGTTTACTGTACTGTACTTAATTGGACAACATATAATGCAATTTTACATCATCTTGACCAATCAAATATGCCATTCGCTCTCTTAGGGTTGGGGAATATTGAGATTCAGCAAAATCGCAGCTCATCTAACATATAAAGCTCTTTCTTACCACTGATTCACTGACTGACTCACTGATATTAAAGATCGGTACTTTCTGAGTGACGTAGAAAGTTGAAATTTTGTGTGCCGATGGACATCGAAGCTGGTACACCGAGAAAAAACATCACAGAATCAATGGACAACATCCATAAATTAAAATATAGATAAATGAAAAAAAATTGCAGGTGAGCAACCTGAGACAATGGGGAAGCACAGTAATTTCGTTTGCCGGCAGACATCGAAGCCGATACACCAGGAAAAAGCACAGAACTGTCAGAAAGCATTCGTAAATGAAAATATAAATCAATGAAGATATAAATAAATGAAAAATCAAATGCAGTTGAGCGATCCGAGACAATGGGGAAGCACGGTTCATATGCTTACACAATGTGTAAGCACACCCCGCAAGTAGGAGCTCTAGATTGTGCTCGGAAACACAAAGCAAGAGTTTAAAAGACCCTCTCATGTCCTTTTTCTCAATTGACTGCATGGAATGAGGTGTTCTATGAACTTTCTAGTTATGTTCATTTTGAATAATGAGGATAATTTGGGTTGATATAACTTATAGATATTGCTATGGTTGTGGGGGTAAATGGAGGAAGTTCAGAGGGAAGTTAGGATTGAATAGAGTTGGTTGATCCGTGGACATGTAGGAGACATCTCAATGTAATTAAATAGGGAAACTGTGAGCCGAAGCATAACATGGGGTGGGGGGTGGGTGCTGTGGTGTTAATTAGATAGGGATTAAGGCCAAGTTCCCCAGTATGTGATTGCCCACCTGTGACTTTTCCCTATGTTTTTTTTGTATTACAAACCAGCAATGGACCATTACAACCGAGCTGCATGACCAAGTAGGAAGAAACCCCGCCTTAAAGGGTGACAGTGGGCGAAGTCACGCCCCAGAGGCTGATGATTGATGAGGGGGCGTCAGAAGTGAGGCAGGCAATCAAAGAGAGATAGAGAGTAACACACGAGTGTGGAGTGAGGGACGTACGTGGTCGAGAGAGAACGTAGCTAGGAGATGACCTGTAAGAACAGGGTTTTACGGCTGGCTTTCCTTCGACACATGAAGAAGACGGCACGATTCTCGCATTCATGCTGAGGCGAATTGGATCGCGTACTGAGTAAGATGCTAGCCATTGACTGTTCGGCTGAGCCATGTAGTGTGTACATTTTTGAGAAGGGAAGAGAGCGTCCCTCGTGGCCTGATCACGGGGTCTCAGAAATTGTCTCTTCGTGTGGGCGATCATTGTGAACAGACAGGGTGCACGAGAGGAACGGTCAGAATATTCATTCGTGAAAAGAAGCTACATGGGGTCTCTGAGCCCTGGTGTTGAATACCGCTCACAAATTGCCTGACGAACATTCCCACTGTGAGAGAGCGGCTCGGCACCATTTTGCGTGTGTCTACACGTGCAGGACGATGCGCCTCGATTCCAAGTTCCACAAAGACCATCTCTGGACCAAGCTAAGTGCCAGAATAAAGTGAGGATTTTCTTTTATTTTGTTTCCCCCTTGTCTATATTTAAGTCTGTGTGTAGAGGCACCATGACTTTAGGATTTATTTACTTTTCATTATTATCGTTCCCTTTAGAATTATTGTCCCTTGTAAATATTTGTCTATTTTCATTAAATTCCACAGTTATTTTAAGTTGCTGTGTCCGTGTATTTGTCATGGTGTTTGAGTATAAACCCCCCTGTGCTGTGCTTCCACATACCTCCATCACTCCGCCATTGCGCCCCACCCCTGCCGCGCACGTTATAATCTCCGAGGATCAACGTGTCCGGCTCCTAAGAAGAACCACTCGGCTATCCGGGCTGGCAGTGTTAACCGCCCGTCACCATAAATTGGGTCGGGGGGATTAACCTGGACCACCAGCGCTGCGACAATATCATAAACACCTTTGAGCTGTACAGTCTTGCTTTGACTCCCAGCTAGACAATAAACTCTTATCCTGATGTTTCACAGACAGGCTGCTGCATCAACAAATATTCCTTCCTTCATAATGGGAATTAAGCCAGTTATCCCATCTGCAAGGATTTGCTGTGGTACTCTTTTTGAAAAGAGTAGACTATTGCGTTTTACACAACTCCCTAAACCCAGGATCACTGCTTACCTCCACTCATTCGTTCCTCTTTTTCCCCACCAATTGAACTAATTTTCACAATCTTTTCAATATCATTCTTACCTCCAGGTCTTCAAGACAGCTGTTCACCACTATCTCAGATCATCCCCCATCCAAAACCATGATCTTTTCTACCCTCGTTAGCCTTCCTCCCCTACCCGCCATCCCACGCAAGCCATCCTCCTTCCAAATTTCCAGTGTGTTTTTCTTTTTTTCTTGAGGGCATTAAGAAACAACCACGAGTATGGTGTTTCATCATATGAAGACTGGAGCATGGATGACAGACAGATTATCCTTTACATAAAGGTCATTAATAAGCCAGCTATGCTTGGTGTTGGCTTAATGGTTAGGGTGGTGGGCTTGAGATCCTATGATCCTGAGTTCAAACCCCACTCGGCTGCTGAATTAATACCAGGTGGGGTGAACTATGCCTGTCATCCTTCCGAGGTCAGCAAAATGAGTGCCAGCATGCTGGTATCCTGTGTTGAAGTGGCGACCCGTCCAGAATTGTGTCCAATAGCCAAGGAGACTGCTTAGGCAGCACCAATGCTCTGCACAGAGTATGGTCCCAATGGATGGATGGAATAAGCCAGCTGGGTTTTTATCAATAATCTGACAGCAACATGACAGCATGCTTTTCAGTCTTCTCAATGGGATTCAAATCCTTAATAATATTGTCATCAGCTTGATTGAATACATGCTCCTGGGATTGCCAGACCAGTGTCAATCACTACAGCTTTGCTGTACTCATTGTTGACGTGAGTTGTACTGTGCTCTATTGTTGGGTTGTGATTGTGGTGTTGACAAAATTGACAAAACTGCCATCTTTCTGGATCTCTATTTGGTTGCATTTAGTTGTTATTAACATTGTGGAAAAGTGAGTTAATCTGTTTTGGAGTTTTAGATGAGGTCAGGCATAAAAATAATGCACTCCTCAATTATTTATTTTTTTGCATACAAAGTCTTGACTCATGGAAGAGTAAGGTGACAGAGGGAAGAAGGCCAGAAGCATGTGTACCCAAAGATTAAATACCTCGCCTTTTATGACTCCATCGGGGCAATATATTTGCAAATAAGGTGGAATGTTTGAATCCTCCCACCCCACAATCACACGGGATATTGCAGCAATCCAACCCTTTTAACACTCCATCCCTACCCCATCCCTACACAGAGCACATATTGGGACTTAGTCTGCATTATTTAATATCAATTGCAGAGCATCTTCCATTATTATTAAAGTTTGATAACAGCATGAAGCCCCTCACATGACCTTGGTGAGCTATGCGTGATTGCTGGGAGCAAATATCCACAATCTGGCAAAACTATTGAAATAGTTAATTGTAATACAGTATAACAAACACATGACTTCACAAAAATGATATTTTTGCCAGTATGACTAAAAGTGTAAATAATAACAAATAATAAAGTTCATGGGTATTCTTTGATACGTGAACCTGAATGAGAAAAGCATGAGATCACCAATTGACAAATTCATAGTGGCAATATATCACCACTGTGCTTCCACAAAATTTTCATTTCAAAAATAAGGCCGACAAAGGTGGAATAGATGGACCCCCTTTAACAAATTAGTTTTCTCACATACAGTAGATCAAGGATAATGGAAGAACAGGGAGCAAATAACAGGACAAAAAGTACAGGTCAAAACAGACGAGATCAAATTATGGGTACACAGGAGTGATTAAATGAGATTAAGGTGAATGAGCACATTGCAAGACTGCAGGGTGAAAGAGGATTTGAGATGTTGGAAGGTGTTTCCACAAGTTGGAGAAAATAAGTTTGGTTTTTTTTCAATGGTGAGCAGTATCTGTGGACCTATATTGTCTGACAAGGAATGGGATTGTCAATTAATGCATTCGACCTGATTGGGTGCGATAGGGACAGATAGAGTAAAATAGTCTCGGAAACAAGCTATCTCCGGGATGTTAGAAGAATGAGAGGTGAACAATCTTTGTGAGATGGAAGAAGGGCAGACACTGAGGTATGACATCCTCACTAGATATAGGAGGTACCAGTGACACCAAAGGTGTTTGATTCCACGACATACAGGAGTGCAAGATGAGATGCTGGTGTCCTCAGCACACAGCAGGGAGGCATACTCCATTACACAACTTACAACTGCCTGATTCAGTACTTAGTAAACAGCTGTTGGTTGTTTATGAAAGATGTGGCATGATGTAGGATATCCAAGCTCTGCCTACATTTCTTTGCCAGATTGTACATATGCTTCTACCATGCAACGTTCGAGCCGATTATCACAATATTAATTTAAAGGAAACTGGCTTGTGTTAAGATGTGGTTGCTGAATGTGATCTTGGGGTGAGATGAACAATCCTTTAATTGCGAGAGATATTCAGCTGTAAATCACCAGAAAGGATAGCACAGCTGTCTCTATAGCTGCTTGAAGCCATAATCATGAATGTCAGTTTGCACACAATGGGCTTTGTACACAGGCACGTTGTCATGGAAGAGGTACACATCTTGAGTTAACATCTCCTGGAGTTTGTTCCTGATGGCCTGGCACAATTTATCCATGAAGCTGGCATGTCATTTTCCATGTCCCCCCATCATTGTAGTTTTGTGAGGCAGAAATTCAATCACCAGGATTCCCTTGGCATCCACCAAAATGGAGACTATTATCTTGCTGGCTAAGCATTGGTTGGAAAAAAAATATTGGTCACGGTGATGCATCGTGCTTCCATTGCATGGATTACAATTTGGTTTCAGGATCCGAGTGATGAAGCTAATTTCGTTATCAGTTACCAGATGAGTGATAATGTTGGCTGGGTCTGCATTGAAAAGTTGGAGAAGCTTACGACATGACACCAGTCTTAGTTTGTGGTTAAGTGTGATCGGAATTCTGAGGACCCACATTGCTGAGACCTTGGACATGCCTGAGTATCCATGGATGAAGAGTAAAACACTCTTTAAAAATCAAAAGTTGTGTGGACACTTTGGGACCTGAATGCGTCTCCATGATTAATGCACTAACTAAAAATGGCTGACGGATTGTGGGTCAGTCGCATATGCCAGCTGTCCTAACCTGGGATCATCCTCAAGGGACTCATGTCCATGCTTAAAGTCAACGCATTAAATCAACAGACGTTGATCGAGGTATGGTAACCACCACTGTAAGCAAGCCAAGCTGATGATTCAGGCTTTAACCCTTAACCCCTTTTTTATCCCGACGATATGTTAATGCCCAAAACTTCAAGTTCTTGTTTTCCACAGCAGGTAGCATACCTCAATCAACATTCTGTTAATTTCATCTGTTATTATACCAATCTGCCGATGCAGGTCAAAACCAGCCTCCACCAGTAACACTAGTTCTTCATTCTACATGCTATAAGTCAGCTGCCAATTTGGTTAACTGTAGAATATGAGTACGTACCTAAGCCTTATACAGCCATCATGTGTTTGAGTTGGTCCATTTCGAGTTAGCGCCTTCGTTTAATAAAAACTAGGCATGCCTTCCCATCACTTCACTGAAAGGTTTAATGAAATGACAGCGTGTTGTACTTCACGGACATATCGCATGTCTATCTGTGAATCTCAATGAGGATGTAAAATTAAGTGAAACACACAAAAATGGATCTTTTATAACACGTAGTTGTTTTGTTGCTGCTATTGTGGTGGCTGTAGTTGTTGTCTGTGTGCTCCTTCAGTGTCCTCTAAAGCAGTGCTACGGCTGTAGTTGTTGTCTGTGTGCTCCTTCAGTGTCCTCTAAAGCAGTGCTACTCAAAGTGGTGGTACGTGGACCGGTGCCGGTATGCGAGTCATTGACTGCCGGTCCGTGGTGAGTTTCCAGTTTCCTATTATCATATATTATAACATGTAATGTATAAATGAAAATGTATAAAATCTTGAAAAATAATATATTTAAGCCGACAAATTCAAAATACAGAGAGAGAAGTCTATATATATATATATTATATATAATATTATATATAATATATATATATAATATTATATATATATATATATTATACAAAAAAATATATATATATATTGTTTCGGCTGTGGAAATTCGCATTACACCATAAAGGTCCCGTAGGTGAGATATCTCTAAGTACATGTGTAGTTAGCCCAAACCCTTGTATAGAGGGAATTTATGTGATTCATCCGGGCTGCGACGCTTTGAGTTAGCCATTTTTTCTGTTCTATCTTTATTTTGAACCAACCACGTCTCAACCGCCATCACACAACAACCACCACGCCAGCCATCGTCACCAACTGCAACCACGCTCCAACCCTCGGACAACAACAACAACGCCAACAGCCACGACTTTACCTTCACAACTCCTCCACATCATGCCATCACCGCCATTCCCAAACGGCACCATAACCATCAAACCACCACCGAAAACCCTCCACCACCTTCACCTCTCTCCTTCTACGGCCATTCCGCACCACCTGTGAACACTGAGCGTCGGGCTGTCTCGGGCCCGTTCGGCGATTGGTGCCGAACGCACCGAGCCCGCGAGCGCAAATAGCGGCCTTTCCGAGGGAAAAATCGGATCAAGAAGCTACACGCCCACTTTTGCTCCGTCCAATTAGCAAGCGCGGGCGGCTTGGCCCCGCCTCCAGGCACTCTGTGTGAAATCGATATATGCAAATTCTAGGATCAGGGGAGTCCACGCCCACTTTTCCTCCATCCAATTGGGAGCGTGGCTCCGCCCCCAAGGTCATCCTGATCCGAATATTTGCATATTTAGCTGCTCCTGCCGGCCTATAAGAAGGCGAGCGCAAGGCGAATGAAGTAAGTGGAGTCGGTGGCGAAGTCATCGTGTGGCAAAGAGTTGGGTTCTGGAGTCGGCTGAGAAGAGTTGCGGGAAGAGGCAAAGGAGCTCGGGTCCGAGGCGAGAAGGACGGCGGTCGGCGACGAGGTCGCGGTGTGGGATCGCTCGTCGCGGGACCCAAGCCAGCCAGCCATTCTCTCCCCAGGGCATCAACAATTCCCCTTTCCCCCGCGCTGAGATAGTGCAAAAAGGGGCCCTTCCCACCCCACTCCAAACGTCGTGCCAACGAAACCCGCCAAGGAGCACGGAGTCGGGCACAGCCGCGCGGCCACATCTGCGGCTCGTCCGCCAACGCGTCACGAGGACGCGGGTAGGACCCCCCCGGTCTCGCGGGCCTGCGCTCCTTAGGTCCCGCGCACATTTGGCCTACAGGCCTGTCTGCCTCCTTGTCTTTGAGGTGGCTTCTTTCCTTTGCTTTTGTGTAAATGTGTGTTGGCGCCGTCTGTAAAGTAGAACTGTATAAGTGTTGCCGTGTGTATGCGTAGTCGGTGTTAACTCTGCGTCGTTTGTGCTTTTTGTGCATAATTGTTTTAACTGCTTTATGTGCATTTTGACTGTATGGCTGTATATGTGTGCTTTCCGTGTGCGGGAAATAAATGTGCTTTGTGTGAACTGTTTTCCCGTTTCGCTTCGTCTTTTCTTTATTGACTCTCCATCCTGCTTCACGGTAAAGGGTTCGTAGTGGGTGCAAAACGCCCGGTAATTAATCTGAACCGTCCAGGTCGGCGATAACACCGCTCGGTTATCCCGATAGCATGGAACAGGCCGCCCAAGCGGCTCGTGTCCGGAGTCGACCTGCGACGAGGTACGATCGCCCGGTTTACCATCCGCGGTGGGTACTTAGGTAGGTCGAGTTTGGCGAACAACCCTATCCTACGCGGGGTGCCGATTGGCACGATTGTGGTGAGGTCGAAAGGCCCACCCGTGACTGGCTCCGGGCGATAGTTCCCGGAGGGTCACGACTGAATTGTCCGTCCGGTGGGCGACGTGCCGCGGTTCGAGTTACGTGGCCGTTCGCACGCCGGCGGGCGCGAATTCGCAACAATATATAAAATGTGTCAACTTTAATTATATTCATTATATTTTAATATTTTTCCGGTATAAATTAATATTACTACGGATGTTCAAACAATTTTTCTCGGATCATAAACAAATAATAATATGGCACAAATATGGTACCGGTCCCTGGCACATTGGAAAAAAAACCTGCCGGCTCCGCCACATCAGATAGTTTGAGAAGCACTGCTCTAAAGGGTTCATACTGTCAAAGAATAATAAATGATACCGTTAGAACCACTGCGTTAAGCTCCCATTCCCACTTCTTCGTCTTCATCAATCCCAGAAAGACGGCTTTTAAAACAGTCTTTTTTCTGCTTAAATGGGCAGAAACTTTTGTTCCAAGTAAATCGATTATTATTAGCTTTCCAACGGTACCATTTTTATTATTCAATGACGGCAGGAACCCTTTATATTGAAGCGTGACACTACTTTTAATGATAAGTTTGATGACACCTCAATACTCAACTTTAGCAATATCCATGATTGTAAGATGTGGCAAACTTGTGTATTGTACTATGAAACAAACAATGACAGATGAATGAAAATGATGACATGTTACAAGCGTACAGGTAAGTTTACAATGAGCAAAAGAGAGCTCTCGGGTGGCAAAATCAGACAGGTTTGTGCTGAGGGTGAAGATAAACACAAAAACCTTAGTGTGACACTGTTCCTCGGATGTTTTGAATGCTCCTCGTATAATATACTGTAGGTATAAAATGATGGAGTTGTAGAACAAGTAAAAGTATCCCTAATACTCCTACTTGATACCCCCGTCCCATATTGATGTTAGATTGTAAGAAACTATCTTGGCAAAATCATGAAGAACGCAGAAAGACACCCTGAATGCAAATAGATCATTTAAATAATATCAAAACCTGTGTGATATTTTGGCCACAAGATGTCCTTCGTTATTAACTATGCAGACAACTTCACGCAATTTTGATAAGGCTCTTCCAGATTAGAAGGGTAAACCGATTCAATGCGCGAACACAACATCGAATACACTAATCACATCAAGGCACGTTCGTCAACCTGTTCAGCATTCCCAATTTTGAGCACGTAGTTCATGATGCTGGGATCCTAAGTTCAAACCCACACCGAAGTACTTACTATGTCGATCTGTCCATTGCTACCGACTGCACTGAGTGGAGTGGGGGCAGTACAACGAATTCCAAATAAGAGTAACTTAGGGATCATATCTGTTTGTTGTAAGGATTCTCAATTCAAACCCACACTAAAGTCCTTGTTCGGCTGTGTCCTTGTAATTTATGTAAGATTAGTGGTCTCCTCTCGTGCTTGTCTTGCACATTACACTGCGAAAGATAAATAAATAAATAAAAAACATCTCATGGTCAATCATAAGGCTGTATTGCCCCACCTGTTTTAGAGTGTATGTTAAAATCTAGCACATTAGCCTGCATAGTCCTTTACAAACGCTACTCTAGAGGATGAAGTGTCATGTTGAAGAATTGTTTGGGGAGGGAGGGAGGGCAGGGGGCTTAGGCCGATTAGAGGGGTGCATCATTGTGCCTTATTGGACCGTTACACTTCACATTTTGTTCAAACATCATTGCAATTTTTCATTGTGGTATTTTTACAAATCCCAAGCTTCATTTCAAATGGATCTCTTTCGTGACAATTTTAGTCGTACAAGCACGTGACTGATGAAAATTTCAAGTGAGCGAACAGTGGTCCAATAGATCACGAGTGTGTGCCTTTGCATGCACCGAGTGCGTATGATGGTGGGTGGCGGATGAAAGCCAGATTTCCCCAGCAACGCTAATTCAATCAGGCCCCGACTGGCTTCCCCCCCAGCATTCTGCCCATGCATAATGAACTCATTCAGCATAATTATGTTTCAGTCTGATGATCCTCGGTATGCACTGATTATGCCGGCTAATTTGAAATGATGATGCTTTATTGGAGCGAACACTAATGAGTATTATTTTTATGGGATTATTTGACCAGATTTGCACATTTGCCATCGTCGTAGCCAAAAAATCTGGGCAAAAACGATCAGAATTATCTTTGATATACACTCGCCGTATGTCACAACTGCTTAATGAGGAACATTATTATTTTGCTAGAGCACTGATATTTTGGTGTTACCAATCTGTGGGTAAATGTGTAGAGAATGTTAAAAAGATAAAGAACCTATTGCCCGGATAATAATAGCCAACACGCGCCTATAAACTCATCACGTATTTTTATTACATGTGATTTGCTTATTGAATTAAGGTTGGAAATGACTTCCCGAAGGAGACAGCTATCTTTGCTCATCGCATGTAATAAAATAGATGGTTTTTTTTTGTTGTTCTTCTAGACCAAGCACTGCAGGTCCGCTGTTATCTGTTGAAGGTTACGGGCAATACATGCTCGGAAAGTTTCCAAGCTGTAAAGCCTGCAAGACTGATTGAAAAAGAAAAAGTGTCCACAAAAACAAAACACACGTGACAATCTACAGTACAACACTTTACCCCTCACTTTATTTTTGAGGATTCAGTGTCTTTTATTTTTTTTTCCCCCTTTCAGGTTGTTTACTTTGTCATGAAATAGACATGCCACACACATTTTAAAAAGAACAAGCTTTGTGACTGCAATTTGCAGTATGATGCAACCAGCGGATTGATGTAAGTGATTCCTATTCAAATATGCATTTGATAGATATAGAAAGACAGTGAGGGCGTTTCAGTGGATACCGCGAGTTAACCAGATCTTTGGGGCCTGAAGCATCAAAGACAGCAGTGAAACTCCATGGCCATGTGTTGCAGTGACTGAAAGCAGGAAGGAGGAAATGTCTGTTTTTTTTGCCGGTTTCCTTGTAAACACAAAGACAACACCGTGCGCAATGGACTGTATTCGTATTGTGATGAAACGGACATGTACAGAAGAATAAGTGGATACCTGAATGTGAAAGGTGCCCAGTGTAATTAAGTTAAATTGGTGACAAAGCACTTGGTGCCAGAACTCGCACTTAAACTTGAGTACATGAACTTTCAGACGAGGATATAAGGTAGTTCACTTGGATTCAGACTTGAACTTACACCTGGTGTATTTCAGCTCAGGACTCAAACTCAGCACTTGAACAAAGCTTGCCAAGATTTCACAGCACCTCAAAAAAATCAATGCTTTATCAACAATTTAACATAATTACACTACCTTAGATGTACTACTCTACATAAGAGGCAATTGGTTGTACATTTAAAGCTGAGTTAACGTATCCTCCGAAACATGCTTCAGGTTGAGCTATCCCTGAAAACACTGCAACTGATTGTCTTTTTAGTTCAGTTCAACTTTGCAGAATATCAAACCGTGCCAAAATATTAGATTTGAGGCAATTGCATTACCAGCTGAGTTATCATTTCACCATAAGCGCCTATCAAAATATTAAGTAAACAAAGAGGTGCAGGTAAGAGGTAAATGCATAATAATAGTCCTCGAATATGAGGTTGGATATTCCTCTCCTTCTTCTTCTTCTTATTTTCAAGGTTTATTTCCCAAACCTGTCTCCACTCACAAATGCTTGGTACCTATAGCACTACATTCCTCCATGCTTTCAACAACCATTCGTGTCACCCTCCAGTTGATGTGCGTCTCTCTATATCTAAATTGGGAATCATGAGAAGTCGGGTTTGCAGAGGTTCCTGCACATGATATAAAACTCCCCTTCACGTCATTAACAGTATCAAACCCCTCCATGTCAGTACCCTCCCATACGTCATCTCTTACATACCTGTGTCGACAAACATTACCCCCCTTCTCCATGCCCCCTCTTCAGTATCCCCCTCACAGTTTCCACCTCCCTCCACCTCCTCCCATCTTACCCCCGCCCCCCTCCCACCCATGATTTTCAATCTTCCCCTGACCCTTCCTCCTTCTCTCTTCCTCCCCCCTCACCACACCCAACCCCATATTCACCTCACACTTTGTGCATTAACCTAGGTAAGCTAACCAGATCTGTGTACAGATAACTATTTTTCCTCCCCTCTCCTTTCTTCAAATCTTTTCCTGTTTGTTGTATCCAACTGTGTCCCCACTGCCCCAACTGTCACTCAATTTTCATTTTTTTCTCTGTCACCTCGCTCTTCCATGATTCTTAATATTGAATTAGAAAAAAAAGGAAAAAACACGGTGAGTGAAGAGTTTCCCCCCGACCATGAATGGAAACTCGGTGCAGACGTTGGTCCTTCATATGTACTTTTCAGCCACAGTGTCACATTTCCCCCCCCCCAGAAGCAGGTGGCTTCCTGATGCATTGAAATGAAAAGTCATGTTTTTACCTCTGAAGTTTTTTGACAAAACGGAAATACTTTTTGACTCGTCCTTCATAAAGGCTGTCTGAAATGTTCTTCAGTCTGGCATTGAAGTAGAAAAATATATCATGGCAATTGCTCAGTGTAAAGATTAAAAATAATGTAAAAAAAAAAAAAAAACCCAACTTTTGTTTGTCGTAAGATTCAAGTAAAGCTGTTATATGGTTTGAAAAAGAGACTTCATTTCACGTGAGGGACTTTTCTCATGCCCCTTGTAAATGATTCTTCAACCATTTCCGGTATTATGAAAAGGATTTTCAGCAGCTTGTTTTTTAATCATGAAGAAACCACTAATTTATAAACAAAAACTTCCAAGTCCAAGTCCTTGTTCACTATAATAAACTACATTGCACTATTGTACATTTTATCATAGCATAATCTATTAAACTCAGTTTCAAAAACTTTACAACAGAGTAAAGTGGGCAACCAAACAGAAAATACATGTTTAAAGTTCAATAATAAATGTGTGTCTGCGGCTCAGACGTAGTATACTGTATTTGCTTCTGAGATGTCCAAACAAAATATGAGTTTGGTTCTTAAATCAATGGATTCTGTAGACCACAAACACTCTTGCAGATGCTCTGTAAGCAGGGTGCCTCAACAAAGAGCATACCATTAAACTAGACATCGTGTGTGCTTGTACTGGTGTGTGGAAGTTAAACATCTTACAATGCCATTAGAAAAGAACATCTGATTGTGGGCTGGTATGCTGGCCAAATTCCTGGCTCCTGATCTGCAACATTACTAATCCTTGGACATCACAGTCTCTCTGCTCCATCAAGATAAGGCAAGTAATGCCGAGAGAGCAGTTCTGCGGCTGCAACTGTAAGTTTACTTAAGTCTCTTCATGGAAAAGTAGAGTGCTCTCCTTAATGAGGTAGTCAGTCATTCGTCACGAACTATGAGACTTACCAAAATCAATTCTTTATGTCATGTCAATGTCATCGGACTAAAAATGATCATTTTGCTTGCTCAGTGGTGTATCTTGATATGTGTATGAAAAAAAGCAAAACACCTGGGAAGAACGAAATGATTCAAAGATATTTAATAGGCTCTAATGGTGGGCCTAAAACTCAACAATAGGAGCACATAGACGTCTTGATTTATATGCAGCAGTGCAGTTTTCTATCCATGGGGTTGATTCAAGCCCAAGGTGCAGCTAAGAGGCATGAGGGTCACGTCCTGTGTGTGCTCCCACCTCAAAGTATCCATTCATCGCAACGAGCGAGGGTTTCCTACAGCTGGCTGTTGGCTTTCCGCCCACCCCCGCTATCCTGGCAAAGCTCGCAATCTAGTTTTCCATAGTTATCAGGTGGCCAGTCGAACCAAACTGTCATCGCCGATGTAATGCTGTTGGATGAGAGTGTGCTTCAAAACAATAAATGATGGGATTTACAACTAAAGGTCTTGGATTTAATCATTAGGCTAATGTCACAATTGGTTTTCATTATATTCATAATTAGTTTTCATAAGGTAAGCTTACACTGCTTGAAGGATAGATTGTGAAGTTAACAAATACTCCACTTTCATCTTGTACACAATGTATGTAAACTTGGTATTCGTGTCACTCACGTAGCAAAATTGAACGAGCTGCATAAAGGATTGGAATAATTTCAGAAATGCACAAGCAGTATACGTGGATCATTGCAGTATAATAATTATCAATGCTTACATAATTTGATTGACCACAGAAAATCTATACGAATAAAAGGCATTGTGTGTGTGTGTGTGTGTGTGTGTGTGTGTGTGTGTGTGTGTGTGTGTTGTGTGTGTGTGTGTGTGTGTGTGTGTGTGTGTTGTCAGTGCGTCTCCTCCATAACTCCAAAACCATGAAAACCTAGGAGCCTGAATCTTTGCATGCATTACTAAGGAAACTCCAAGGAAGTGCAAGAGTGAAATTTGGTGTTTGGGTTAATTAAAACACCCCTTTTGAAGATAATCAACAGCCTAATTTTAATTATATCCTTCATCCGGCGATACTCGGCCACCTCGCTGTCTAGGGTCTAAAGGCGTTTCCTGTGTAACCTTGTTGGGGTCTGAAGCCGCCATGTTTTTTTTGGCCTGCCTTCAACCATGTCTTGACTTGGAACAGGCCGCAACGATTTCTTAACGATAAAGTTTTTTTTTCACTTTCCTCACTGACATTATTGAATGCCTGTTCATCATAGCTACGAATCACTGGGTATATTGCAATGCTTATAAACGCCGGGAAACGGCAGCGTTCGTGGCTTTATTTAATTTGTGAATATGAATAGCCGCGAGAATCTCCTAAACTAACCAAAATTACAAAATGTAAGCTCCAGATTTGAAAGTATCAGCAGTTTTGACTCCTAAAAAAAGTGTTGATTTGTCCAATTCGGACATTGCACGGGCATTTCCAGGTGCATATTTGTATCGATGGCAATTGGTAATGGCACGCCAAGCCAGGCATTCCATTGGAGTGTTTGAGTGCTGAAGACATTTACCGAGCTGTACAGTACAGTTCGTGTCCTGATCGGGATGTGCAGTCGGCAGTTACTACAAGGTAGAGGTACGTTTACAGCACACACGAACGTGGTACATATGGGTAGATTTGGATCTGTATGGACTCTCCGTGGGTGTGTGGACATGCCATGCCTGTTAAGAGTGCCGTGGTGGCAAACTTTCATCCCGTATCTTATGGAGATTCTATCAAGTTTTCCTTTGTCCTCGCGCCTGTTTCTAAAGCATTTGGTTATCGGATTTGCTTTAGAAAGGTTGTATGTTTCTCTTTGTTAGCTTCAAAGCAAAATATATTTGATAACGCCCAATTTCTGAGCCGTTTGTTGTATTTACGTGTTTTCCAAATTACCGAGCCAATTTATTTTTCCACCCGTCACACGCAGCTGTTTATATAGAAAAATCTTGTGATCATCTCCCTGAAACGTCTATATAAATGTAACGTTGTTTTTCGGTGAAAGCTACTCAAGGTTTC
>CM068952.1:73017772-73035295 GCA_035128595.1 Eptatretus atami
TTGGCTAAATCGTCAAGGTGTGACAGGGCCTTTAGAGGCAACATTTACACATGTATTTACAGAAATGTTATTCAAAAGATTTGTACATGATAATTGCCGATCACAGATTTAAAAAAAACAAAGACGACCTTTTTGACTGTTTGGAGAATTATATCGAATGAAGATAATATAAATTAATGTTCTGAAAGGGTGAGTGCAACGATAATAACTAACCAACGGGATAGCCACGGTGGCTCCCGTGGCCGCGGCTGGGTTCTCCTTGGACAAATCTGAGTTGGGAAGGCAAAATAAATTAAAATAAAGATCGAATTAAGAGAAGGATTAGAATGAGTACTACGAGTTCAAGAGAGAATTGGAAAATATTGTAACAAGCCGGTAGGCGGACATGGGTAGTCGACTACCCAATAGAACCTGACGCGATGGGCCGTTTCGATGGTGGAATGACTGAGGATTAAGCACAATAAAATTCATGATTCTAGCTTCAGGTTATTGCTGCAGATTGTTTTTTCGTTAAATACCCCACATTAGAGGTTTTTCGGCCGTTAGGCAACGGAGGGTCCATAGCAACGGTTCTTTCTCAACATAACTATGACTACCATGAACCTACCATACCAGTTTCATGTATATCTGACTCATAGTCTCTGAGATATACGACTTCGTTTTTTATTGTTTCGACCAGGTTCATTCAAAGTCTATTTCTCCGACAGTTTTCATAGGATCCGGCTGGAAATTTTTGACAATATGGCTGAATGTACTGCCACAGTCGCTCGTGGCCTGATTTTTTATTTTCGAAAAAATAATTTTTTTATGATTTTCTAAAATTTCAAAGTCCCGTGCTAGGCACGGTGGTGTCCATAGCAACGGTTCTCATTTGCACACAACTAGGTCATGGTATGAACCTACCAACCAAGTTTCATCGAAATCGCCATTGAATTAACTGAAATCGCCATTTAAATATTGATAATAAGGTAGAACAAATCTCAAAAAAAAAAATTTGAAATTTTTTTTTTCGACTAGATCGACTACCCAATAATATTTCAATTCATATACTCTGAAAATTTCCACTTAATTTTTCAGCGTCGCTCTCCCCCCCCACCCCACTCCTACTCACTTCTCCCCCCACCCCCTTCCTCACTCTTCCCACCCCTTTCCTCACTCTCCCCACCTTATTTTCTTCTCTCTCTCTCATCTCTCTCTCTTCCTCTCTCTCTCTCTCTCTCTCTCTCTCCTCTCTCTCTCTCTCTCTCTCTCTCTCTCCTCCTCTCCTCTCTCTCTCTTTGTCTATCACTCCACCCCCTCCTTGCACCCCTCACTCCCAGTATACAGCGATGTGTGGGGCGTCGCTCTCCCCATTCCTCATTCTCATCCCTTACCTCACTCTCCCCTTCCTAGCTTCCCCTTCATAGCCCCCATCTCTCTCTCTCTCTCTCTCTCTCTCTCTCTCTCTCTCTCTCTCTCCCCTCTCTCTCTCTCTCTCTCTCTCTCTCTCTCTCCCTCTCTCCTCTCCCTCTCCCTCTCCCTTTCCCACCTCCCTCCTCTCTTTCTCTCGCTCCCACCCCTTCTCGCATCCTCCCTCCCAGAGCGTATAGCTACATGTGGTGAGGTGTCGCTCTCCCCTCCCCCTTCCTCATTCCACTCCTCTCTATTTCTCTTTCTCTCAGTTCCACTCCCCTCAAGCACCCCTCCCTCCCGGAGGTCATTTGCAATGTGTGGTGAGGTGTCGCTTCCTTATGTCGTCCCTTCCGCTCTCCCTCTTCCTCGATCCCCCTTCCAGCCCTTCTCACTCTCCCATCCTCCTTCTCTCCCCTCCACCTTCTTCTCTCTCTCTCTTCTCCTCTCTCTCTCTCTCTCCTCTCTCTCTCTCTCTCTCTCTCTCTCTCTCTCTCTCTCTCTCCTCTCTCTCCCCCCTCCTCTCTTTTCTCCATCCCCCCTCTCTCTTTCTCCCAGCCGCCTCCTGACAACTCCCTCCCGCGGAGTGCATTGCGACATGTGGTGAGGTTACTCTCCCTCCCTTCCTCACTTCCCACCTTCCTAGCCCCTCTCCGCTCCCCCTTCCTCCTCCCTCCCTCATCCCTCTCTCTCCCCACCTCTCTCACCCCTCCTTCTCTCTCACCCCCCCCCTCTCTCTCTCAATCTACCCTCCCTCTCTTCTCCTCCCTCGCTATTTATCTCGTTCAGAGACATCGCTCTCCCCACTTCATCACTCTACTCCCCTTCCTTCCCCCCCCTCAAATCGAATCCCCCTTCTCGGCCCCTCCCCTACTCGCACTCCTCCATCCCGGAGTCTGCATAATTGCCGAAGACCAATAGATTTATGTTAGATCCCGGCTACGTCGGGTACCTTTGTTGAGGAGGTTGGGAAAGGTGGAAGTCGGAGGAGGGAGGGAAGGGGCGGGAGAGGGGTGGAGTAGGAGGAGGTGGAAGGAGGAAGGAGGAGTGTTGGGTAGGAGGAAGCAGGGGAATGAGTGCGATAAGGGAGGGAAATGGGTGGGGTGGTAGGAGGCAGGGTTGTGGTGGAATGAGAGAAGGAGAGAGGGAGGGAGAGAAAGGAGGGGTTAGAAGAGGAGAGGGGGGGGAGAGAGAGAGAGGGGGGGAGAGAGAGAGAAAGGGCAAGAGGGAGGGGTGCAGAGAGAGGGGTAGGGGAGAGGGGAGTGAGGAAAGGGGCAAGGAAGGGGAGAGAGCAAGGAAGGGGGGAGGTAGAGCGACGCCTCACCACACACGCTAGTAGTAAATAGACATGTACAATGTGCAATTGGCCATAACTTTTTGAGATATCATGCTATATATCGTTTTTGGCCTCATCACTCAAACGAGAGGGTGGTCTAACTGGGGAGACTATGGACAGACATTAAATACACCAGGATCCTAAGCACTGCCTGCGAAGCACCCATCTTGTGAAAAAAGTGGGTTGTAAAAGTAGAGCAACTTCTTTTTTTTGGCACTGCTGAACCTGGTTCATCAGGTCGCGAAGTGCAATATTTCAAGAGATTGCATAGGAGGAAGAATCAGGAAAGATATGTGAGAAAATGCTGACCTGCATAGACTGACACCACTGGAATGGTGCATTCATTTATTTTTCTTCTCACATCGGTATTCAGAGACGATTTATCAGACGATTGCTATAAAGTACAGGGCTATTTTGGGGAGATAGCATTCTGTTCCACAGCTAATGAGAATATGAGTCACCATCATCACCACCACCACTTCCCCTCAATTATGACAGAATGAAAGGGAACATGCAGAATTATGGAGACAGTGATCGGTCGACACAGCCAAGCAAGTGGAAGAAGAGTCATTAAGACATGTTTCTGAATTACTATCACATGTAATAGAGCCAACACTTCTTTGACCTCCCCGAACCTCCTACAAATGACTGCCCGCTGTGTATAAAAGGTTATTGGGACTTCCTGTGATGCAAACCCACATCCAGCCCACACAAGCATTGCCAACATATTTTAAGTGATGAGTGGGTGGTTCTTGATACTTGGTGAATATAATGTTACCAACCTGCTGAGCTCCAGTGTGCTCATCAACTTCACTCAGGAACGTGGTAAGCTGTACATTAATGCACACCACCCTTCATACCCCCATCTTCCCCTTTCCTCTTCCGCAACCAAAACATTTTAAAGCAGACAACTTGATTTTCGTGGCATCAAAATAAAGCATCCTACAGAACATGTGAATCAAAGAGCCTTCACCTGTCACATTTTCATTGTTGTCCTTGCTCATTAGTGGGATTTGCGTTTGATAAGGTAACTCGTCCATTTATAAAGGCAGCACATCCGAAGTGAACTGAAAGTAAATGAAACTCCATATTTATAACTGAAATACATTTTGGAGTGAAACATTGTAAATATGAATCACTATTTTGTTGTTTTTTTTTTGTCTGTTGAGTTTTGCCAGTCAGCTTGAAGAAATAATCAGCTTTGCTGAACAGTTTAATAAGAGTGGTTTTCGAATACACCTTCAGCTTGATTGGCATCTTGTATGATATGAAATGAAGTGAACTGTTACTGGCATCTTCTTCTCCTTGCATATGGCAGCTTGGGCACCGGGTAGCTATCATTGTGTTCGGGCGTGACCACGCCGCTGATGCTGTGCCCCTATACCAGTACACTGGTACGCATTTCGCCGACATCAGAAGGTGTTAAATTAGCGGCCAACGGGGCTTGAACTCAGGACCCTAAGATCCCAAGCCAGCCACCCTAACCACTAAGCTGTTACTGACAATACAATGATGTGACGTCTTTCTAATGTACTCTTATGTTCATAATAGGTCAAGCTACAATGTTAATCCTTTTGTATCTGCAAGTCCTTTAAAGCTCCCCTAGAGCTCACAGGTTGTTTTGATCAGGTCTCCACTAATGAAGGGAGTCATGAGTTGTTTCAAGCTTGAAGATCGCTGGAAATATCCTCAGGACTCTCACAAAGAGCTTGAAACAACTCAAGGTGCAGAATCGCCTTGAGTTGTTTCAAGCTTGAAGATCTCAGCAATACATCACGGTTATAACATGAGACTTTGTTGAGAACGTCGTACCATTTTGTTGGTGTTGTCACTTTACTTTCAGGACCCATCTTGTGTAAAAAAAATATATATATAAATATTTGCTTAAGCACACAAACATCATAATTAGAAAGTGGATTGTGTTTTAGTCCGGTGAAAGGTATCAGTATTGAGGTATTAAAATTCGAAGCTTTTGGAAATCGAGCTAATCTCAGAGGAGAATTATCTTGTTTCTATCAGATTGTTGATTAAAAACCCAGGTGACTGACTCTTCAAGCTCCCGGGGCAACTTGGGATGCGCTCAAAAAGGCTCAAGATGGGCTATATGTGAAAAAGGCAATGGTTTCCATGAACCCCCAAAAGGTAAAGAGAAAATTGTTTTGAGATGAAAATGACAGTAGTTGAGATGGGAGGTACCATACTCTTTACAAAGCATTGCTGCTGCCGCAGGAGTTTGTTACCAAGGCTAATGCTGAGTGTAAAATGAAGAACTAGTCTCGGAGGTGAAAGGTTAGTGGTAATCTGCGTCGGCGGATAGGTATAACAATGGATGAAATCAAGAGGACAATAATTATGGATATACAAATACACAGTTGCAGCAGAAATGCTGATGTTTTGTGGCTTAACTTCAGGTGAAAAAAACTCATCAGAAATAAGTAGCAAAATGAGCAAATATAATTCATGAAAATAGGTTGTCCAATCTCTTCACTTCACAAAAAATTTACCCCTTCGTTTTAGTGTTTAACTTACATTCATTATTTACACCGTTTGACTCAATTTATACATTCATACCTAAATTACAAAATTCCTTTACACTGTCCTCTCACACTTCATGTAAAAATAAAAAATTGACATCTACGTAGTTTGCGTAGTTCATGAAGCATTAAGCCCCGTTACAAAAATCTTATCAGTAGGTTACCCATCTCTACATATATGTATATGTATATATGTATATATATATGTATATATATATATATATATATTATATATTGTTGCGGCCGGGTCCGTGGGCAAGAACAACCACTAGGTGGGGGAAGTTACGTTGTCTTCCACCAAACTCTCGGAATTGCAGGCCGTCGCTCACGGATAATTCCGTTGACACGGCGGGTCGCTTAGCCGACCATGGAGGCCAATACCTCAACCGCGTGGCATAGGGTCTTTTTGTCTAGAATCTATTTACCTAATTAACCACGCGGTTTCGACTACTGGGGAACCACGCCCTCGGTACGCCTTGCCCGAACCGGATCACTCTACCAACTATGGTAGAGTACCAACTCCGGATCGGATGCAGCCGAGCCGAGATGATTCTGTGATTTTTTTTTCCCGGTGTATCGGCTCCGATGTCCAACGGCACGCAAAATTTCAGCTTTCTACCTCACTCGGAAGGTACCGAACTTTAATATCAGTGAGTCAGTGAATCAGTGGTTAGAATGAGCTTTATATATGAAATTATGAAATTCTCCTGACTTGGACCAATGTCGTGATGATGACCTCATCAAGATGGTGTCATGCCTGACAACCCCGAAGGGCATCCAGCAGTTCATGTGAGGCAAAGTCAAAAGCTGTCACCAAGCAGATGAAAAGTGAAGCTGCCGACGTGGTTTTGCCATTTTCATCCTCTACATGTTGTGATATATTTTGTGGTGATTGGTTCTATAACCTTAACAACTGAAAAGTTTGTCTCGAGAACACCCCCCACACCCTGGACCCACCGTCACCACAACAAAACAACCACCCCACCCTATTACTAAAACCATATTTCTCCTGCAGAGAGAGAAGCATATCTGATTACAATGCTGTACACGGGCGATAACAATGAGCAAAATAAAACATCTAAACCAGAGGTTGTGAACCTTTCTTTGTCCGAGGGCCAAAACAGCACTTGTTAAACTCGGTGTGGGCCGGATATATGTTTAGTCATTTGTTAGTAATTTAAACAGCACATATGCCGATAAGTCATGTGACTAATCATTGTGACTTCAGACTGAAAAAGCACAGCACTGAGTCAACTTTCCACTTCTTAACGCTCACCATGAAATCATACACAGCCAAGGATAAAACAAAATATTCCTTATTTCACCGCTTTTTATCTCAAACTGTTCAGACCTTATTTTTTTTTCCTTGTTTTGTTTTTTTTAAGGCAATGCTTATACAAAATAATTCCAATTCGTACTCGCTTTTATCTCGAGCAATAAGATTGTACACTGGCAACAATACGTATTACAATACAGATCATCATGTGTGTGGTTGCGAAGCTTGGTTTTCCTGTTCACCTTCTGCCAAGACATGCTATTGTTTGTCGCAGTGAATATGGTTGTACACAACCTATGAGGATTATAGAAGTTATAACATTTCTTGGGAAATACATTTTGTATGAGTTTTAATATTCCGACATAATTCTTATTCTTTGCTGCTGTGCCCCATGAGGCACACATAGTTCCCGAGATAGTTTCATTGGCTCGGCTGCTGGGGATTACAACCTGGATGGGTCGCCACTCTAACACAGGATACTTGAATGAAAATACAGGAATTTGTAATTTGTTCAAGGTGCCAGCGATAGCTTGCATTCTCTTCTCAAGGAACACCATGGGATATTTAACGTCCACAAACCAATGCTCGCAAATGGTTCACCCAGTTTAACGCCCATCCAAGGGACGGAGCACACACTGATGAATAGCCCTGTCCACGAAACCATACCCAGCTGTCCATCAGACTCATAAATGATATTGAACCAAACCATGAAGACCCTCGGAGATGAATTGTATAATACCTTCAACAGCAAGGACGAGGGAGTTGAGTGGACAGAGGAGGCAGAAAATATATATTTTGTCGTCGGTTGTGACAGCGCGGTCATTCTTGTTCCTTCCTGAGAGTTTGCTTCTGTATCCATCTTGTCCACCACGTGCGTCCTCCCCTACCCTTCATTCTTCCCCACATCCCTTATTTGTCCAATCTCCTTCTATTTTGTCCCACAACCCTGCTGATGGTGTGCCCCCCCCCCCACACCAAGTGTAAGCTTCACTATGAGCTGCACTCCAAGATCAATGTTAAATAATTAATTAATCAATCAGTTAATACAAAGTATTTATAATGTCAGCTCTATCATCTCCACACCTCGTATCCTCACTGTAGCTATGGCATTTGGAAACAACCTGCACTGCCTAAATGATGATGATTATTTTGAGAAAGGCTCAAAAAAAGAATAACAAAGTGGAAGTTGCATGAGCAACAGGAAGTGAGTTGTTCCCGAGAGGGAGAAAGCAAAGGGGACACATCCCTTTGATGAAAAGGAAAAAAAAAAAACATTCTCTAATGTCATAAATACGAGATGCGTGCTGATCAAAAATATTTCATCTGTGAATTATTACCTCTGCCACCGAAGATGGACAGAGGTTGTTTTCACCCATCTGTCTGTCTGTCTGTCTGTCTGTCTGTCTGTGAACAGGATATTTGTCTGGTGTTGGCTTAATGGTTATGGTTGTGAGCTTGGGATTCCAGGGTCCTGAGTTCAAATCCTGCTTGGCTGTTGAATTAATACCAATTGGGGTTGACAGCCTGTCATCCTTCTGAGGTCAGCAAAATGAGTACCAGCTTGCTGGGATGATTGAGTCATTTGAGCATCCTGTGTCGAAGTGGTGACCCGTCCAGGATTGTGCCCAATAGCCCAGGAGACTGCTTTGGCAGCACCGACGCTCTGACGCTGGATGGAATAGGATATCTCAAGTTGTGGACGGATTTGGACGAAATTTGGTGGAGAGATTGGGTGTGTGTCAAGAACGAAATGATTAGATTTTCGTGAATATCTGAGTCCGGATACTGGATTTTTTAAATTGATTCTTCACCATTGAGAGATAGGGCCAAAAACAATATCTAGGAGGATATCTCAAAAAGTTATGAATGGATTTGTACGAAACTTGGTAGACAGGTTGGGCAAGTAACAAATAAGAATTGATTCAATTTCGGTGAAGATCAGAATCTGGATCTGGTCCGAGATTAAAAAAAAAATAATTAAGTGATTCTTCACCATTGAGAGATGGGGCTAAAAACGATATATAGCATGATATTTCAAAAGTTTGTAGACGAGTTGTGACAAAACTAGGTGGATGAGTTAGTTACGTGACAAGAACAAGCCAATTCAACTTTGGTTCGGGTCCGGATCCAGATCCGGCCTATCAGTGGGATACAAAATGTAAACTGTTCAGCCTGGAGGAGGTATGCGCTCCACCGAGTGCCGTTCTAATTTTTCTTTGTGTCAACATTCAAGATGAGCTGTTTAATTACTGTTCTCATCTGAACCCATAACCTATAATGTTGGGATCCCAACAGAATGTCTTAACTCTGTGTTTACCTCAACATATTGCATACCCATCCAATCCTATTCTGTCCTGAACTGACCCTGTGGTACCCACCGTCTACTCAACTTTGCATCCATCTCACCTGGGAGGGTAGAAAAAGTCTTAACCCTGCTTTAACCACATGCCCAGATGGCATCTGTGCCCATGTTCTCCAATCCTGCTCTGCCATTCTTGTTTCCACTTTGTCTGCTATTGTCAGCCTGCCGTCCTCCTTTGGCAACTTCCTGTCTGTCTGGAAGTCAGCAAGTATCACTCCCAACCACAAAAAATGGTGCAAAAAATTATCCTCGAAGCTTAAACACCACTCAGCTTAAGTCCAATTACTGCACAAGCATAGTCAGGGAATCCATCACTGCTGCTGATGTCGTCCATCTTATTTTCAAACAGCCTGATCTCTGATCATAAGTCAGAATTCCATCCTGGTGAATCAACTCTAGACATGCTGCTGCAGCTCTCCCAGCAATGCTTGAAGGCCCTAAGTCTGAAACAAGAGTTCAGTACCATCTCCCTGGACATACCTTGGACATTGGACACAGTCTGGCATCCAGCTTCGGTTGCCCAACTCTCTGCCTGTGGCATTCAAGGTTGTCTTTATTCCTGGATTTCTGACTTCCTCCACTCAAGCAGTCAGCATGATGCTGTCAAAATAATGCTCTCCTTACCTCTCCCAGTGGAGACTGGAGTTCCCCAATGCAATGTGTTGAGCCCAGTCTTGTTTCCCATCTTTATAAATGACCTCTCTGATGCCCTGAAAAACCCTCTCTTTATTTTTCCAAATGGCTTCACTTTGTTTCATACACTACCATATCCCACTGACAAGTAGACAGCAGATGCATCACTCTCTACTGACGTGCAAATGATTATACTTTCTGCTGGTCTGATTAATGGAACATGCCCATCAATCCTGGAAAAATCTCACAGTATCACTATGTTGCCTATCCCATCTATCTATTTCCATGGTCAGCCACTGGAAGAGATTCATTCAGCTTATTGATCTTCTAGGCCTCAATATCAGCCATGACCTCTCCAGGAAGGACCATCTAGCAAAGCTGGCCTCCAAAGACAGCCACAGACTGCATATCCTCTGTCATTGTGGGTCTTTCGTTGAAAAATCAGAAGTATTCTGAGTTTATGAAACTTTATCCATAGCTCAATGGCACCCGAGCGTCACATGTGCTTCTCTTGGATTCTTTGGAATGTAAAGCCCTATGTGGAAACATGATTGGAATCTCTTGTGATGAGGCAGAAATAAAATATCTGCTACTTTCACATCACAGGCAGGTCGGTGGCCTCTGTTTCCTTCTTACCATCTCACCGACGACGGTCTAGCTTCTGCTCAATCAGCCATCCGACTGCCTTCACAATGAGGATCCATTCGCAGAGTTGATGTAACAAAAACCATTACAAATATTACAATAGAAACATGCGTTATTAATAACATATTATCTGGATTCACTTCCGTTGAACTCCAATGGTTTGCTATCACAACACTTGACTGATTTTTGCCAATCACCACGAACACAACAATGGTATAGAAGGACCATGTGAACACACAAACTAAATTGTACTCCAGAATACAGCATGAAATAACTAATCACTGCATATCGACCTTTGTGATTCGTATAAGTCAAAGGTGATGACAATGAGTGACGATTGAACATCATAATGACAAAGAAAAGAGCATGTCCCTTCAAGGAAGCATGTGCGCGGCCTGCGAGCCACTGGCTGCTCCTGGTGGCCTAACATGCGGCCCCTGACAGCGGCGGCCGATAATACACAAATGTGAAAGCACATCATCATAATCCGTCATAAATGCTATCAAATTGACCCAATGGCTTCAAATGAGTGTTCCAACATGAAACATAAAAGTAGCATAACGACATCAGAACATGTTTGGAGTATACAAACAATTACGCTTGCAACCCAGTTAACCACAACGAAGAAGAGTATATGGAGGCACGGATTAATAGCAGCCATTATGGAGTCCTGCAGGCGGTGTGGCGGCTCTCACACTGATGTCTTGTTAGCAAAAGTGGCCCCCCCCTTAAAACAATCGTGAAGATCACTGCTCTACTTGGTGGGTTCAGCACCACTCCGCACATCATTCACCATCGTTTGATGGCAAGCAAGAACAATATATGTTGGAGGAGTTTGGCAATTTCTCAAATTTTAATGACCCACATGCCGAGATGTTTCCAAAGATGGCATGGTTGGTATCTTTCACTTCCACAAGTGAGAGGAAGCAGACTGAACAATGGCTTAATATTCCCCCTAAAAGGAAAGCATATGATTCAAAACTCTATCTGTAAAGCACCAAGAGACCTTTTAGTCGGATCATATTTTTGCGAAATGTCCCTCCACAAGAAAAATCACAATTAGTGTCGGCTCACTAATTATCTTTGCATGCGAGAGGAAAAGGTCAAAGATAAAGATATAAAAATAGAAGGGAACTCTTCAACATCAAGATGTCGCCTGATATGCCTCTGCCCACATTAAAAAAAAAATGGTTGCTGAACCACGTGACCGATGATGTCATCAATTTTTTCACTCATACAATATAGCCCTAGATGACCCTTAAAAATTTTCATACTGATCGGATAAAGCAGTCGACGTATGCAATTATGACGTCATCACGAAGCCACCTCTGACATCATCAAAAAAATCACAAGTTCCCCCTGGGGAGTACTTGACATGTGTCAAGTGTCAACTTTTTCCATGGAGCGGTTTCAGAGATACAGTGGTCCAAATTTTTTCCTTTTTTCCAAAATGGCTGCCACATCACATGACCTATGACATCATAATTGTCATTAAAACATTCTACATGAGTAGTCGCACCGATGGTGAAAATTTAGTGTCAATTGGATAAGCGGTTACAGAGAAAACAGAGAAAATTATCATGGACGGACAGACGTACGTGTGGACGGACGGACGGTCAACCTAAAAACATAATGCCTCCGGAGACTTCGTCAGCAGAGGCATAAAAATACATTTCATGGTAAAGTTAGATTAGAAGTCAAAAACCTACCCTGATGAACAATCGACGTGGTGGTGGTGGTTTGGGTGTTGGTGCTAATGCAGAGACTTGGCCAGCGAAACACACAATGGTACGACCTTGATAATAGGATCATAACAACTACATTATATTTATGTCATGAAATAAGCGGCTCAAGCTGTCAATTTTCTCAAACTGGATGGCTGACTCTACCTTCAGTTGGCAGTGCATCAGAAATAATAATTCACAGTAACTTTGGCTGTGAAAGAACCAACACAAACGGACGTAGATTCACTCACCAGTTGTTCACCTGAAGGATCGTTAAACCCGTATCTTGAGCAAGCTGTTTCTTCTGCTCCTCTGAGGGGTACGGGTGCTGAAATGGAGACGTCCAACTGTCAATTACATGCAATAGCATTCGCCAACATGGATGCAGTGGTCCGTCAAACACCATCGCACACAGTACATCGTGTACACATGCGGTGCAAACACAGCGGCAGATCAACTAATAAACAATAACTGTTTATCATCCTGATTGACAAAATAGTCAAGTAATTCATGAAACTATATCAATAAAAGAAATACATATTATCTGGGAGCTGGATGCACAAAGATTGAATGAGAAAGCGATACCATAATGAATATAATTATTGTGAAGCTTGCTTTAATTCCATTGGCCTGGATTTTTGTTCCATGCAAAATAAGTTTATGGAAATTCCACATTAAATTTTGGTTTTGGGCTGCTGTCCAGATGCAGAACTCATAGCAGATAAACTGGCCCTCACTGCCTGTGTTGGCAGGCAGACACCATTACATTGTGACCTCTAGCCAACCCCCTCTCACAGCATCTCTCCTCTCCTCTCCTCTCCTCTCCTCTCTCTCTCTCAATTTTCTCCTTCCCTTTCCAATTTAGAAATACCCAACTGCACTGAATACAATCCATTGTTGACTTGGTACTCTACAAGGCATTCCATTCTTTTCAGTTAGAAGTTCGACTGAAAAGTATATTGCATACATCTGAATTAAATATCTCTCCTTTCTTATCTTTTCCCTCCCCAACCACAACCTCTTTCACTCTCTCTATCAGTCTCCCTGTCATCCCTCCTCCCTACCTTTCCCTCCTTCCCCCAGCATATCTCTCTCTCTCTCTCTCTCTCTCTCTCTCTCTCTCTCTCTCTCTCTCTCTCTGAATTGGTGAATTCAGTTTGGTTGATGGGGTTTCCTGTATGAGTCATCTTGGTATGAATTGTCATCCAGTCTACTGTCAATCATGATGTCTTGAGTGATGCGAATGAAGAATTCTACAATATTTTTTTTCTCTTTTGGGACCGTTAAAATTACTACGAGCTGCTTGGTGGGAAGCCCTGCCTTTTAAGTTGAGTTGTCTTCCTGTTGAAACCTTCAGGAAAAAATAATGTGTCCAAGACGATGCGATGGTTCAGGCTTGCAAACGTCTCTGAAGAGTGTGTTGTACTTGGTAAGTTGAGGAGAAATCACTCTGAGGTTGTTCTGAAATTTATTAATTTGTCATGAGCATAATAACCTCCACCACCGAAGGTGAAGGAGGTTATGTTTTCACCTCCCCGCTGTCTGTTTGTTTGTTTGTTTGTGTGCAGGATATCTCAAAAAGTTGTGGCTGGATCCAGATTCAATTTTTGGACAGGTTGGGTGTGTGACAAGGACGAACTGATGAGATTTTTGTGAAGCTCCGGATCCGGATCCGACCACTACAATTTTTTTCAGTGATTCTTCAACATTGAGAGATAGTGCCAAAAACGATATATAGCACGATAACTCAAAAAATTGTGACGGATTCGGACGAAACTTGGTGGACATGATGGGTGCATGACAAAGAAGAAATTGATTCAATTTTGGTGAAGATACGGATCCGGATCTGGATGTGATAATTTTTTAATTGATTCTTCACCATTGAGAGATCAGGCTAAACTAATACATAGCACGATATCTCAAAACGTTGTGAACGGATTTGGACAAAACTTGGTGGACATGTTGGGTGTGTGGCAAGGACGAATTGATTCAATTTTGGTGAAGATCCCAATCCGGATCTGGAGACGAGAATTATTTAATTTACAAAGTGATTCTTCACCATTGAGAGATCGGGCCAAAAACGATCTAGTCCTGTATAGCATGATCTTTCAAAAATGTATTGGGCCCGATATGTTCTCGTGGATCAGGCATTACGTGGCGGAGGTATGCGCTCTACCGAGTGCCCTTCCAGTTTGAACATGGACAATATCAACCCAATTAAATTCACCCGAGAACGTGAAACATTATTTTCCTTACACTTCTATTTATGGAATTTACTAGATATTCCTTTGGTGTGTTCAGAACCTTCTGTACACCACAGTCCTGTATATCATTACCTTTAGAGATAGATTTTGCAAGCATCATTTACGGTCCTCATTGTGAATTTAGAAATACTGTACTCCATCTCAGCGATATCTCAGAAAGATGCATGAGCTAAAATAGTCTCAAATATTTAACTTCTTGTTTCCTTGAAATAAATTTTATAAAATGACATTTCACACATCTCAATATAAACAGGTAACTTCAGGAATTTTGAAGAGAAGGTTGGTTGGGATGATGCTGATTCCTAAACAAGTTCCAGTCCGGTTAAAAAAAAAAATTCCCAACTTTTACCCACCTAACATGACTAATGCTTTTCATGCTACGTGTTTGCTTCACAAGCATTTTCATGAGCCAAGTGCAGCTATCCAAGCAGCAACAACATCATACAAAAGGCACAGGACGACTGAATTCCCATGAGAATTAAAAATGAGTCAAAAAAACTCATTCAAAAATGTGGTCGGAATTATAATGGAGGTTGTGGAATTAATAGAGGGTGTGTGGGGGGTGCAGCAATGACGACGTTGTATGCAGAAGCTTGCATGGTCAGTAAAATGTAAATAGCAGTGTCAAGGAGGAATCAGTGGCAATTCCAGGGGGGTCTGAGTCGATTCAAATTTTGAAGAAAATAAATGATGATATCTTACTTCAAGGATTGTATCTTCATCTTAAAAAAACGATTACAACATTTTTGTCACACAAGATCATGTCAATTAGGTCTGTTTTGAGGCCTGACACAAAGTCTGGTCTTCCCTGTTTGCTGCAAAATTAAGACAAATTACTGGATGATAATTTCCCATTTTAATTAATGGATGATGTCAGAGTTATTTATACTTTAGTAAACCATCAACAGCATTGATGTTTAAAGCAGTAGAAAAAAAATTAACCTGGGAGTGCACCATGGCAAAGTTGGGCCAAGATGCCTCATTTCCTTGTATGAGGTCAGTTTTTCCTCAGTCTCATGACATGAGCATTGTCATGTTGTCAACTCTTTTTCAAAGACTTGTAGACTTACACAACACACACACACACACCACACACACACACACACACCACACACACACACACAATTGCAGGGAGTTGGGGAGGGGGTTGCACTCATGACCTGATCCTGGTACCCCAGCACATATCCAACATAAGTTGGAAATTGGACGAAGGGTATGGAATTGTATAAAAATCAGAGAAAAGGCTTCACACAGCTCATATCTATCGGAGAGAGTGTGAGCCACATGTACATGGGCACATATACATATATATATATATATATTATATTATATATATACTATATATATATATATATATATTTATAATATAATATATATATATATTTATATATTAATTTATAAAAAGATAATTTAATTATTTAAAGAATGAAATATATATTAATATATTTTATATAATAATATATATATAATATTATATATATATATGATATATATATAATTTAACAGATGTTTGGTACCACAGAACTTTAATATGGATACAAACAAACACGACATAATAGTGACCGAAGCTTTCGTGCTGCACTCTTCAGGGTAAAAATATCGCAGCAAGTGATATATCAGCGATATATGAATCGCGCAAGTGATATATCGCGATATATGAATCGCAGCAAGTGATATATCGCGATAATATGAACGCAGCAAGTGATATATGCGTTATATGAATCGCAGCAAGTGATATATGCGCGATATATGAATCGCAGCAAGTGATATATCGCGTTATATGAATCGCAGCAAGTGATATATCACGATATATGAATCGCAGCAAGTGATATATTGCGATATATGAATCGCAGCAAGTGATATATCGCGATATATGAATCGCAGCAAGTGATATATCGCGATATATGAATCGCAGCAAGTGATATATCGCGTTATATGAATCGCAGCAAGTGATATATCACGATATATGAATCGCAGCAAGTGATATATTGCGATATATGAATCGCAGCAAGTGATATATCGCGATATATGAATCGCAGCAAGTGATATATCACGTTATATGAATCGCAGCAAGTGATATATCGCGTTATATGAATTGCAGCAAGTGATATATCGCGATATATGAATCGCAGCAATTGATATATCGCGATATATGAATCACATACGATAAGCGCTACGTCACGTCGACTCAATGCCTGAAATGAAGCACGTGGTTTCATGTCGCCTGTGTGACACAATCCAGTTATGTAGATAACATTGCAGCGATTGACCAACGTGCAGAGATGGCGGTGCAGAAGAAATGCGATCGTACAATCGACTGGTTGAAGGTCAAACGATTCGGTTCCCTGATCAAAGACTCATCCCGGCATGTACTTAATAAATCGGACTATAATCTGTCTGACACAGAAAGTTTGCATTGGCGCACGGTTTTAACTTCGGCATTCCTAACCAGAATATCAAGAGGGAAGACATTTTTGCGCGAGTTGAACTCCTGTATGCTCAACTATCAACACATCAGGCTGTGTCAAACGAAGCAGACCAGGCGCTGAGGGCTAGACTATCGGACCTCGCGCATGCGTACTGTGGAATCCGAATGACGTCACGGATTTTTACATGCAACGGGATGTTCTCTTGGCATACAAGGATTGAGGAGGAATGTTGCCATTCACATCTGTAAACCGGATAAAGGCACTGGAGTGGTAATCATGAATAAGATTGATTACATCGACAAGATGATGGACATCCTGAAAGACGAAACCAATTTTTAAACATCTAGGCGGTGTAACGGAACATGATCGCACGCCGCAGGTGGAAGGTCGAATCGTAAACGACTGTTGCAGCTTCTCAAATGTGGAGAACATCAAAGGAGGTGAACGACAGAATTAAACCTGTTGGAGCCCAACGTCCAAGAATGTACGGCCTGCCGAAGATTCACAAGGAGAATATCCTCCAAGACCGATACTGTCCATCGTGCGATCAGCACACATGAACTTGCAAGTGGTTGGGAGAGGTACTGCAACCAGTATTGGATTCACTTTCTCATTTCGTGGTGAAGGATTCCTTCACATTTGCAGAATCAATTAGAGCTAAAACACCGACCAGTGAGGACAACATCATGGCATCCTTTGATATTAAAAGCTTGTTCACTGAATGTACCATTGACGGAGACGATTGAGATATGCGCACATTTGCTGTATCACACCGATCTGGAACAATTGATGATCTCGGAACTCGCCTTCGTGGAATTAATGAACACAACAACAAGGGAGGTGGAATTCAGTTTTAACAACATGATGTATGTTCGATCGGACGGTGTGGCCATGGGTTCTCCATCAGGCCCAGCTCTTGCAAATATCTTTG
>CM068952.1:73037736-73083576 GCA_035128595.1 Eptatretus atami
TATCTACATATAGATATATATATATATATCTCCAACAAATCACCAAATGTGCGGATCTCTACCACGTAAAGACAGCTTTGTCTGTGCAATGTCATGGCATTATAAAAGCAAAAGAGGAGTAAAACCTATCCATGAACATGTGTCTGCCACCTGGGCATCAGCGGTATGGTATGGTCACTCCTTTCCCACAGGATGGCATGACAAGACATCTCCCTTGAAACTTCATTACACATTCACCCTTTAACTGTAGTGGATCCACAAATCCAGGTCCCCATTTTGGCAATTACCATGCAGAGTTTTATGAGGCGATTTTGCCTGCAATGCAAACACCATACACCAAAGGGTTTTTCCTGAGGAAGTCAGGTAAAGATTACGTAATTTAGAATCTCGAGTTAATTGTTCCATAGCCTGATGGGCAAGGGGCACCTGGACAATGCTGGAGCCCAACAGGCGGCTGTCTGCATCGTCAAAGACAGGGCTTTTTCAGCCTGATGCCACACCATTAGCAAAGCCGCAGAGGAGTAAAACCTATCCATGAATGTGTTCTGCCTAAATACTGGGTGTCATCAGCACAGCATCGGTATTCCTATACCTTCCCCTCTCCCCAGAATGGCAGACATCTTCTTTAAGACTTTATTAAGCTTCATCCTTTAACTGTCGTACATCGACTTCACTGCACCATCACCAAATGGTAAATGGCACCCGAGTGCCATCTTCTCCTGAAGGTTGGCTCTCTACAGCCTCAAAGACAGGACTTTTTTCAGCCCAATGTCACTTGGGCGCCGTTTGTTTGCTCATTGGCTGACCGCACACTGAAGTCGGTGTTATAAGTTAAATGAAATATTCAAACGTGATAAATAGAGACAAATATATGTATTTACGTTGAGAATTCCTCACTCGTTAACATGAATAGCACTCAAGCAAGCTAGTTGCTATTTTTCACCCAAATTTGTGGTTCAACTAACAATAATGAATGAAACTCTAAAGGGACATGTAACCACTCAACCGGTTTCACTGCTATATTGTAGATTGTTAGTGATGGTGTGTAATAACCAAACAACATCAAAGTAAGAAGCACCCTGTGACAGGCAAATCCAGAAGCAAGACAGCCTCGCACATAAACAAATCTTAAAGGCTGAATGGCATCTGTCACCTGAAATTTCCAGAAGCAATCAGCCATCCCACTTAATCAAGTCCCTGCCCAGCAATACAAAATGAGTAAAATTCAAGTAAACTCCTGGATGTCTTCTTGTATAAGATTTGGGTGCTTGGGATTACATATTTTTCAAGAAGACTAGATCTACTCCACTAATTTAAGCAATAAGCAAAGCAGACCCGGTCTCAGGTGACGTTTCACCAGCTTCACAGCTGGCTTCCTCAGGCCAATAAACCCTGAACTGGACACGTGCTGAGGCAGAAGACAATGTGTCCAGATGAGCAGTTATTGGTGCATCATTAATACATATATATATATATATATATATATATATATATATGTATATACATACATATACACATACCCATAAATATACATGTATATATCTATGACTAGTGGGATGGCAGGATCTCTGGCAGGATGACACACACTCATCTCTAAGCTATCTAGCCTGGGTTTGAATATTGGCCCAGCTATAAACTGTCATCCTGGTGTTTCACAGGCAAGGCGATTCATCAATGTATGCAGTCCCTCAGATGGACATTAAGCAGGCCTCCCTTCTGCCAGCAATAGTTGGTGGACGTGAAAAATCCCACGGTGTCCTTCATGAAGAGTAGGCAAGCAATCGCTGGTACCATGGCAAAAAAATTCCAAATGTCCTGCTCTCGCCTTGCATTCTCAGTGTCCCAAGGCAACAAAGTGCAAAAAGGCTCAACCCCCAAGGGGGTCTCTTTGCCCCTCAGCTGGTCATGCAGATTAGTGGAAGTAGTATGACCCTTATAGACTGTTATGCCATCGTGACATTGAGGATAAGCTGTCAAGGTGTATAAAATTCTCCAATGTCTCAGTATCTCAAACATTGTCTGATAGTCGAGGCTCACACAGGCCTTCTCGTGGTGGGGTTGTTTTCACGAATGGGTGTAGAAGTGAAACGCCAATCATTGGTGCCTTGAAACCAGTTGTTTCGGGCAGATGGGGCTTGTTAGCCTTGGTAGGCAGCTCATCTCGGAGAAAGAAAGTCTGTACGCAAAACCGCTGCTGCCTTGCGGTTCAGGTTTTCAAACCAAAGGCTCAGGATTTAAAGAGGTAAGGGCAGCATCCTTCTAAAAGGAAATGCCCTTTCCATTCGTTAACCCACGGGGCTTGTGCAAAGTGTACTACCCCATTTTAGCCTCCCAATCAGGGTTACGTGAAGCTATGGGAGTGGGTTGGTGGCGACATGGCTTTGATGCGAGGCAGAGAATTTTCTTAGGTGGAACAATGGCTAGGATCAACTGTCTAGTATAGACACTGCCAAATGATGATGATGAAGACAATGGCAAACCACTTTCGTACATGCCAAGAAAACAATGATGATCAGAAATCCAAGAGATAGAGCTGTAATGCTGGATGATGAGCCCTCCAGGTTTGAAAGCACCCAAAAGGCTATTGGGAAGAGCAAAGTGTTTTGATGTACAGGATTGGCTGTTATGATGGCACTAGATCAAACACACAAGGAAATCCAATCGTTGAGGTCGCCCAAACTGAAAGTCGCAACTCTGAGCTTGTCAAACGTTCACAAGATTGGAACATGGAATGTAAGGTCAATGAATGTAATAAAGAAAGAGAGATGGAGAGGACAAGAACTGAAAATTTGGGGGATAAGCAAACTTAAAAGGACTTATTTGGGGCAGTTTTAATCTGACGATTATAAAGTGTTTTTATGTGGTCATGATACCTCGAAAACAAATGGAGTGGCAGTGATTTGAAATAAAGGACAGCAGAGTCATTGTTAGTATACATTCCAGTCAATGACAAGTTAATATCAGTGAGGTTGAAAGGACATCCAGTGAACACCAACCATCATTAATTTACAGGGTGTTTCAAAAAAAAAGTGGACAATTTGAGCAGCCTGATAGTCTGTCGTTTCTAATGCTATCCCCTTCTCTCTTGCAGGTAATGGTGGAAGTGGTATGCCATTTCTAACAAGTAGTCAGTGGGACCCTACATTCACTGTGGTGTTCACAGTGGAACAAAAAGTGAAAATCATGACTTTGTGGTTTGAGAAAAAATCCGACGTGCAGGTACACTGAAGATACTGTCAGTATTACAATGTCCACACCAATAAAGGACCTTCCAATGGGAGCATTCAGCAGTTTATGGAGCACTACCAAGCACATTGAAGTGTGAAAAATCAAAATAAAGGCAACAGTGGTCGCCCACCAAGTGTTACCAAGGACCAGGGGAACATTGATCGTGTGAGAGATTCTGCTCTCGAAAGTCCTAAGAAATCCCACGGTTGACGTTCCCGAGAATTGGTGATCTCAGCCTCATCTGTGTGGAGCATTTTCACTTCTGAACTCAAGCTCTACCCCTACATCATATCTGTAAGGCATAAACTAACTCTGAATGACATGGCAAGCCTAGTAACAATGTGTGATTGGTTCAGTGATCGAATGGAAAGGAACCCAAATTGGAACAACTCCTTGTGGTTCAGTGATGAAGCACACTTCCATTTGAATGGAGCTTTCAACAATCACAACAACATATTCTCGGGTGCTGAGCCTCCTGAGGAGGTGTCTCGGATGTCTCTCAAGGACCCCAAGTCCACTTGCTTCTGTGCATTGAATGCCAGATGGGGTATGCTGGGACCGAATTGGTTCAAGGACACCAATGGTAAGACGGTGACAGTCAATGGTGAGCGGTACTGCGAGGTCTTACACTGATTCCACACTGATCTCGCTCAACTAGTGTCTTCAAACCAACTCAGACTTGCATGGTTCATATAGGACGGTGCCCAATCACACACTGCAGGTGAAACCATCGACTTGCTCCACCAGCTGTTTGGAAATCGTGTCATCAGCCTGGGCACAGCGCATGAGTGGGCACCCCACAGCCTGGATTTGAATCCATTCGATTTTTTTTATTTTGTGGTGCTGCCAAAGGTCAAGTTTTGTCAACAACCCTCAAATCCTGGCTGTTCTGAAGCATGAGGTGGAGGCCTAGTGTCAGGCTACCACTACAGCCACTTGCAGACAAGTTGTGGAGAATTTTGGAGTCAGGATCAAAGCCTGCTTGAACAGAGGTAGAGCACACATTGAAAATGTCAATTACAAGCAGTATGAAATGAGTGATTTGAAAATGGCATGTTGTATGCTTTCCATCAACGCATCACTGAACTTGCTACTTTTTGTAATTCTTCTCCAATAAAATGTTCAAATAGTCCACTTTTTTTGAAACACCCTGGACATGCTCCAACCTCTACAGCAGATGAAGAAATGGGAAGGAGTTTTATGGAAAGTTTCACGAATTGATAGAGCAGGTGCATTAAGGAGATGTTTTAATTATTATGGGAGACTGGAATGCTAAAATTGGAGAAGCAGGAACACCAGAGATTGCAGGAAAACATGGACGTTGCATCTGAAATGTGCCAGCAGAACGAAAGTGAGAATCCTGAGTGGAGAATGATCTCGTAATTTCAAACACAAGGTTCATACTAACTCTCTGAAATATCCTCTTTATCTCTTTGCTGATGACTCCCCTCTCTTCCGTGACATCCCTCATCTTCTGACAGACAGGCTACAGCCTCTTTCCTCTCTTCAGACCTTGACAAAATCACAAACTGGTCAAACATTTGGAACATGTCTTTCAATCCTGAGATGCCGCTAAAACAGCGTCGACCCGCCGAAGCATGGACTCTACAAGACCCCTGAAGGTGTCCTGTGGTATCTGGCACCAAAACATTAGCAGCAGATTCTTCAAGTTCTGTAAGTTGCGAGGTGGAGCCGCCGTGGATCGGACTTGTCGGTCCAGCACATCCCACAGATGCTCAATCGGATTGAGAATCTAGAGAATTTGGAGGCCAGCGCAACACGTGAACACTTCATCATGTTCCTCAAACATTCACGAAAAATGTGCAGTGTGGCAGGGCACATTATCCTGCTGAAAGAGGCCACTGCCATCAGGGAATACCATTGCCATGAAGGGTGTACCTGGTCTGTAACGATGTTTAGATATGACACATGTCAAATTGACGTCCACATGAATGGCCGGACCCAGGGTTTCCCACAGAACATTGCCAGAGCATCACACTCCCTCCACCGGCTTGTCATCTTCCCACAGTGCATCCTGGTGCCATCACTTCCCCAGGTAAAGGCGCACACGTACACGGCCATCCACGTGATCTAAAAGAAAACGGGACTCATCGGACCAGACGACCTTTCTCCACTGCTCCAAGGTTCAGTTCCGACACTCCGTTCCCATTTAGGTGCTTTCGACAGTGGACCGGGGTCATCATGGGCACTCTGACCGCTCTGCGGCTACGCAGCCCCATACACAGCAGGGTGCGATGCACTGTGGATTGTGACACATTCCTCCCGTGACACCATTAAAATTTTCTGTGACTTGTGCCACAGTAGACCTTCTGTCGGTTCGGACCAGATGGGATAGCCTTCATTGCCCTCGCGCATGGATGAGTCTTGGCGCCCAACAACCTGTCGCCGGTTTGTGGTTTGTCCCTCCTCGGACCACTGTCGGTTGTGGTTTGTCCCTCCTCGGACCACTGTCGGTAGGTACTCACCACTGGTGACCGGGAGCACCCCACAAGCCTTGCCGTTCCAGAGAGGCTCTGACCCAGTCGTCTGGCCACAACAATTTGGCTCTTGTCAAAGTCGCTCAGGTCTTTACTCCTGCCCATTTCTCCTGCATCCAACACAATCAACTTCAATAACTGACTGTCCACTGCTGCCTCATATATCCCACCCCTTGACAGGTGTCATTGTAACAAGATAATCAATGTTATTCACTTCACCTGTCAGTGGTTATAATGTTTTGGCTCATCAGTGTATATATACTGTTTATCTATACACATTTATATATATATATATATTATATATATATATATATATATATCTGTATCATATCTCTCTCTCTCTCTCCTCCTCTCTCTCTCTCTCTCTCTCTCTCTCTCTCTCTCTCTCTCTCTCTCTCTCTCTCTCTCTCTATCTCTCTCTCTCTTTCTCTCTCTCTCTTGCTTTCTCTCCCCAAAAGAGCGTGCCGAAAACCCTCCCATGTAGCTTCTCATCAACCCTCACTCTTAGCTATGATCACTCTTGGGCAAGCCTCATTTCAAAGTTGGCCTCCAAAGCCAGACACCGACTGGGCATCCTCCATTTCGCAAAGTCCATCCTTGGCACACCTGAGCTCTTATCCACCGACAAGTCTTTCATCTGCAGCTTGATGGAGTACTGCTCTCTCCTCTGGGCTGGCTTCCCTGCCTCACATCTTGCTCAGCTTGACACCATGGAAACCGAGGCTTTCAAGGTCATTGGAATCCCTCCCAATGAAGCTGAGGCGATGGGCCTATCACTTCGCAATCGCCGACATGTTGGTGATCTCTCTGTCTTGTTCCACCTCATTTCTGGTCTTGCACTCTCTGCCCTCTATATGCTCACTGCAGGTGAAATCATCTCAGGCCACCCCCCCCCCCATCCAAAGCCATGTTCTTTTCTACACTCATTAAACCACCCCCACCCCTCCCAAAATTTTGCTGACGTATCCATATTGTCACTTCTTGCGTTCTCCCTAACCCTCATCGTACCTGCATCCCTTCTTTGCCAATCTCTGTGTAACTTCTCTTTCTGTCCTACATTTGGAGTTTCCCCTTTCTCCTGCTGTTCCCTTTGTTATGATGTGTCCTGGTCTGTTCTGTGTCCTCGCTCTTCCACGAGCCTAGACAATGTATAAAAAAATAAATAAATAAAAACAACCCAAGCACAGACTGTATACATGGACTTCACCTGTTGGGCAACATATAGAACAAAACGGAAGACTAAGAAGGACCCCGAAGATGAAAAGAGTAAAGATGGAGTCCTCAGGAGAAACCTGGAGAGGATTCGGGTTTCAGCCGCTACTCCACTTCGCTCAAACCCATCCAGGCACAGCCAAGTGAGCCTTACAGAAAGATTTCTGCAAGAATTCACTTCTCCTTAGACAGATAGATAATGAAAGAGGAATATAAAGATGAAAGAGAAGAAAAAGCAAGAATTCAAATGAACAAAGAGAATTATTAAAATAAAAAATAAAAAATACAAAAATTCGAAAGAAATGTGAAAGCAACAAAGAAGAAAGATGTCGGGAAGAACCTGGACAGAAAGATTTCAGCAGTTACTCCCAAGGCTCAAATACAGAAACATGTACAACCTACCAGAGGTCCGCAGCAACATCCACAAGCTAACACCGCAACCAGGGAAATCATATTGACTACATTCTAATCAATAGAAGATGGAGAATTGCTGAACAATCTGCCAATCCTCTGCCAGGTGCATACTGTGGGACAGATCATGAACTCCTTGTGTCTCACTTCCGTGCATGTAGAAAGTGACAAGCTTTGAGTCAAATTGCGAAAGGTGAAAAGAAAAAAAAATCAAAACCTCCAAACAGATATGACCTTGAAAACATTTCTAAAAATATGCAATAACGGTATTAAAAAAAACACGTTTTGCAGAGCTGGACTTAGTTGACGGAATGCTGGACGAATTGCAACAAGAGTTTGAAGACATAATAAAAGAGGAGGCCAGAAAACAACGTCCCAAAGAAAAGCAAGCAGAAAGAAGAAAGCTAAATGGGTGTCAGAAGAGGCAATAAATATTGCAGATGGAATAAGAGAGATGAAAACCAAAAGTGCATCAAGAGAGGACAGACATTAAGTGGCTGAATGCCGACTTCCAATGGCAAGCTATACGAGGAAAGACAAAGAGAAGTATTTTATAAAGGTGTGTGTATCGATAGAAAGTGACAACAGAGCGGAAAAAAACAAGAAATCTTTTTTTTTTTAAGATCAGAGAGATCCCAGGAAAATTTAGGTCTAGCTTTGGAGTCATTGAGAGTGAAACAGGAAGACATCTGTCAAAAGAAACACAGGTGAAAGAAAGATGAAAATACTATACCGAAAGTCTATACAAACAAGATAACAATATGATGGCAACCGTCGGAGAAAGAGAATATGAACAAGAACCAATAGTGATATAAGGTGAGGTACATATAGCCTTGAAAGAGCTGGCAAATGGAAAAGCACCAGGTGTCGAGGAAATTCCAACATAACTATGTAAGGTAGTTGGAGAGGAGGCAATCAAAATTTTAACGTGGATCTGTACACAGATCTAGAGCAGGATTGTATGGCCTAAAAGGTGCAATCAGTCAGTCTACATACCATTACCAAAGAAAGGGGATCCAACAGAATGTTCAAATAACTGAACCATTGCCTTAAAGTCACATAAAGATATTATTATAGATAATTCAACACAGAATAGAAGACTTCATCCAGGAAGAAATGACTGTTGAGCAAGAGGTTTCAGAAGAGGAAGAGGAACTGGATATCAAATCACAAGTTTGAGGTGGATAATGGAAGAAACAAGGGAATATCAAAGGAAGATGTATCTCTGTTTTATAGGTTACAGGAAATCATGAATTGATGTGGATTATGCTGAAAGAAATGGGGATTTCAGGGCACCTGATGCATCTATTAAGAAGCTTGTACACTGTACGCAAGTGGCTACAGGATAAACAGAGTATGGAGAGATTGACTGAATGGTTTGGAATTGCAAAAGGGGTTAGATAGTGGTGCATCCTCTCCCCTTACTTGTTCAATGTGTTTAATGAGTACATAATGAGGAAATCAAACTTAGATGATCGACAGAGGATAGATTGAGGATCGGAGGAAGGTGTATGTATCAACAACGTAAGGTAAGCTGACGATACCACTCTGCTGGCAGAAAGTAAAGAGGACTTCATGAAATTGTTGCAGACGTGGAAGAAGGAAAGTGAAAAAGCTGGCCATTATTTAAACCTAAGAAAAAAAGACAAAAGTATTGTCAACTGAAAAAATTGACGTGTCTAGATTGGGAGACGATCACGTGAAAATATTTAGAAATTCATAGATTGTGCGTGCTTGTGAGAAAAACAATGTCAGGTTTGACAAAGATCTGGAAAGACAAAGATGTGACAACACAAACTTCATCAACGATCTTTCTGACTCTTAGGAAAGTACTCTTTATCTTTTTGCTGATGACGCCACCCTCTGCCTTCACAATGCTCCTAATTTAGATAGGCAGGCAGCAGCCTCTTCCCTCTCTGTAGACTTTGATAGAATCATGAGCTGGCCAAACACTTGGAATATATCTTTCAACTGTGAAAAATCTCACACATTCATTCTATCTTTCCGAAAAGACTGTCTGGTGAACCATCCCATTCATTCCTACAATCCTCTTGAAAAAGTTCAGTCACTCAAACGTTTGTGCTTCACTATCAGCCTTGATCTGTCTTAGGCTAATCACATATCTAAGTTGTCCTGTAAAGCAGTCACCAACAGGGCATTCTCCGGCATGCAATGTCCCTCCTTGGCACACCTGAACTTTGATCTACCTACAATTCCTTCGTCTGCAGCTTTATGGAGTACTGCTCTCTCCTCTGAGTTAGCACCCCTACCTCACACCTTGCACAGCTTGACACTGTGGAAATCAGGGCCTTAAAAATCATTGGAATTTCCCCCGATGAAGCTAAATCTCTGGATCTACAACTTCACTTTGCAGACAGCTCGGTGATCTCTCTGTTTTCTCCCGCCTCCTCTCTGGTCTTACACCCTCTGCTGTTTTTGTGCTTTTAAAAAAAAAAATTTTGGCCCTCACCCATGCTGTATGCCTGGTGTTGGCTTAATGGTTTGAGTAGCTGGCTTTAGATCCTAGGGTACTGAGTTCAAATCCCGCTCAGCTGTTTAATTAACACCAGGTGGGGTTAACTCGGCCTGTCATCCTTCCGAGGTTGGCAAAATGAGTGCCAGCATGCTGGTATACTGTGGCGGAGTGGTGACCTATCCAGGATTGTGCCCAAAAGCCAAGGAGACAGAATATGGTCCCAATTTCTTCCTCCTCCATGCTGTTGGTATGGCCCCCATTCTCGCTTCCCCTTTTTCTTCTGCTCTTTTTGCTCTGTTACTTCTTCCCCCATTTTATGATCTTGCTCCTCCACAAGCCTTGATAGTGTAGCCAAAAAAAAGAAAAACCATAAATGCATTTAAACAAAGACCAATGGTTGGTTGAAAGAAAATCACGTTTTGGCAATAAATCATGAAGATGGGACCAAAATAAGAAATTTGAAACTGATTGTGAAGAGAGTAGAGGAGGAATTTTACAAGGACTTATTTCAAGATAACACCGAATACAGATGACAGAAAGGATCAAACTCTGATCATGGACAAAGTGCCAGACATTCTCCCAGACGAAGCTAAACATGCATTCGAGCACGGGAAGTATGGAAAAGCACAAGGACATGATGGCATATCAATTGAGATCATAAAAGAAGCACGAGGATGACTCGGCCAAGATTTTGGCACGAGTTTTTAAAGAATGTTTAAAGTAAAACAAAGTAGCAGATGGTTGGAGCAATGCCGTAATAATGCTGGAAAAGAAAGACGATAAAGAAGATCTTAGTTTTCAGACCAATTAGTTTTCTGCCTGTTATCGGCACAATTTTTATCAAAGTACCTTACCAATTTTGCTTTGAGGAGGACGGAGGAGTATACATGAGCGACGGACTTGAAAATACCAGGACTTTGAAGAAGCAGACTGATTGGATGGAGAGTTCAGCCCTGAAATTAGCAAGATATCTTTTTGCTTGCAAAGGATAGGCACAGACTTGCTGTGAGCATTACTGATTGGCCTAAAAATGCCCTCAGTTGGGTTAGCCTTCCATGTCGAGAAAGCAAGCTACTTGACTGCAACCTTTTGCTGATGTCTGCAATATGAGCAGCACAGCACCATCTACATCTGACAGGCACATGCTTCAACAGCATACCTGGCTGCTGATCCGGGAAAGAAGTCACAAATCAATTACTCAAAATGTTTCTCAATACAAAAAGTCTCACATTCTCCTTTCTTAGAGATTGGCTGGTAAATCTCCCAGTCTACAAAATTAAAGGTTTTGAAAATGTTGACCAAAACCCTTTCCCTTCCTGTTACTCTCCTTCTCATGTTGCCATGCCTCTGTGAGTTGTTGTCATCCTGTTCCTCTCTGCCCCTCTGTCAGTCTGTTAATCTGCCAGCTTCTGCCATTTAGTTCTTCCACGAGCCTCAATTTCTGTGGAGTAAAAAAACATGAATGATGGAAAAAAATTTGATGATTGTCATCTAAGATATAAAGCTCATTCCAACAACTCACTACCTGAATGATATTAAAGTTCCTTCCGGCACCTTCCGAGTGACGCTGAAAGCAAAAATTTTGCATGCCAATGGGCATCAAAGCCAATAATACATCAGTAACAAGAAAAAGTGCAGAGATTGCAGACCCTCGCCAGGACTTCTTTTGAATGGTGTATTTTTATAGGTTTTATGGTAAATCCAATATGGCTGCCAATCATGTGACTTATGATATCATATGTGAACCTTTTTTTCCTCATGGACAGGCGGTCAAACGTGTAAAGTTTTGCCTCGATCTGTTCAGCCATTTCAGAGAAGATGGTTTTTGAAAGTTTTTTTGTTTTTATATACAATATGGCTGCCAAATCAAGTGACTGTTGACGTAATGAAAATTTATTCTGTGGACCATTTTATCCCGAGATGACAGTCAAATATTTTAATACTGATCGGATATGGCGTTCTACATATGCAATTATGACGTCATAATGATGGCACCTTTGACGTCATAAAAAAATTAAACTCATTCCCCATCAGTACTTGCCATGTGCCAAGTTTCAATTTTTTCCTTTGTGTGATTTCAGAGATGCAGAGGTCCAATTTTTTCCCGTTTTTCCAACATGGCTGCCACACCACGTGACCTATGATGTCATAATTATCATTAAAACATTCTACACGAGTAGTCGCACCAATTGTGAAAATTTTGTCTCAATCCAGAAAGGGAATACGTTTTTACCAGAAAGGGAATACGGGCAGAAGTTATGTGTATACCTATGGAAAATATAAAGACCTACAATTTTTTGACTATGGTCTTCAAAATGCTAAATGTAAAGCGGTTGCGGAGAAAAACATGAAAGTTCTGTGCAGACAAACAGACAGACAGACAGACAAACAAACGGACCCAAATGCAATACTCTCTCCTTTAGCGAGGGTAAAAATCACAGAACCATCAGAAAGCATCTGTAAATGAAAATATAAATAGATGAAAATAAATACGTGAAAAAAAAAAGAAAAATGCAGGTGAGCAACCCGAGACAATGGGGGAAGCACGGCAATTTGGTGTGTCACCGGACATCGAAGCCGATACACCAGGAAAAATCACAGAACCATTGGAAAGCATCTGTAAGTGAAAATATAAATATATGAAAAGAAAAATGAAAAAAAACAAATGCAGGTGAGAAACCCGAGACAATGGGGAAACACAGTTCATTATTTCTTGCAATGTGTAAGCACACCCACTAGTAAATAAATATATTCAAACAAAATTGTTTTTAGAAATAGAATATACATCATGATCAAATATCCGTGGGTTGGCTTGTTCAAAGGCTGTTTTTATTTGTCCATTGTCTACTAAGATCCTTCAAACTCAAATAAAAGTACAGTTATATCTCCAAATGCCCTGGTCAATAGGAAATATGTACAAGGAGGCTTGAATAATTGTAAAATGTGTCATTTTGAGGGAGAAATCGCAAAAAAGAAATTAATTATAAAACACAATTGTATGATAAGAGAATGTTTTAGATTTACAATCGTCAGAATGTCATTTGCAAAACAGTTTTTTTTGCAAACAGCGTCGAGGCTCACAGAATACAGGAGCTAAAACACCGAATGGATCAGGATGTAACATAATGAAAAGAGGGAACACAAAGGGGAACACACTGACAGCAGGGTTGACGGACAAAATAGAGGTAGACTTGGAGAAATGGGGAAGAATGTGGCGCAAGGAGAGAACACAGGGGGTGAACAAGATGGATACAACCTCAAACTCTCAATCACAGAAGTGGAAGCAAAAACTGTAAACCCAGAAAGAAGTGCGCTTGGGGAGGGTTAATGGGGTTGGAAAAGATCATGGTTATGGATGAGGGATGACCTGAGATGGTGGTCAACAACTGTCTTGAAACGCTGGAAGGAAGAATGAGATTGAAGAGGATGAGGAAATTTATTCCACAGGTGTGGAAAAAGAAGAACGAATGAGTGGAGGCGAGCGTTTTTACCAGAAAGGGAATACGGGCAGAAGTTATGTGTATACCTATGGAAAATATAAACACCTACAATTTTATGGCTATGGTCTTCAAAATGCTATATGTAAATTGACATATTAAAACTCACTAAACTATGACATCTATACCAATAGGATGCAAAATATAATTTTGCAAAGCTACAATCTGTCTGGAAAAGCAGAGTGGGCCCATTCAAAATATGTATTGGACCCCTTTTGTTGCACCCTGTCGGTGCAAATGTCATCATTTAGTAGATTTTACAATGTCAACGTACTCGTCGATTTAGCACGTTAAAGACTCCAGTAGTAAAATTGTTGGTATTTGATGATATCCTGGAGCAGAGCTGACCCAGTCTCTTTGATATTTTGTTGCTGGTTTTGTTTTTCCTCTCTGTCTCTGTCTCTCTCCCTCTCTCTCTGTCTCTCTCTCTCTCTCTCTCTCTGTCTCTCTCTCTCTCTCTCTCTCTTCTCTCTCTCTCTCTCTCTGTCTCTCTTCTCTCTTCTCTCTCTGCTCTCTCTCTCTCTGTCTCTCTCTCTCTCTGTCTCTCTCTCTCTGTCTCTCTCTCTGTCTCTCTCTCTCTCTGTCTCTCTCTCTCTCTGTCTCTCTTCTCTCTCTTCTCTCTCTTCTCTCTCTGTCTCTTCTCTCTCTGTCTCTCTCTCTCTCTCTCTCTCTCTTCTCTCTCTCTCTCTCTCTCTCTCTCTCTCTCTCTCTCTCTCTCTCTCTCTCCTCTGTCTCTCTCATCTCTCCTCTCTCTCTCTCTCTCTCTCTCCTCTCTCTCTTCTCTCTCTCTCTCTCTCTCTCTCTCTCTCTCTCTGCTCTCTGTCTCTGGTCTCTCTCTCTCTCTCTCTCGATCTCTCTCTCTCTCTCTCTCTCTCTCTCTCTCTCTCTCTCTCTCTCTCTCTCTCTCTCTGTCTCTCTCTGTCTCTCTCTTCTGTCTCTCTCTGTCTCTCTCTCTCTCTCTCTCTCTCTCTCTCTCTCTCTCTCTCTCTCTCTGTCACTCTTCATTTGACATGAGTAAGTCTATATAATCTAATGGGTTTATATATTATTACTTGTTACCTATCTCTCGACCATTCTCCTGTGATATATTTATCGATACAGTGCGCACATTCGATTCTCTCTCAAATTAAAATTAACTCAAAACAGTCTATCCCCAAATAAAATTGAACATTAATCTTATCCACACAATTTATGTATTCATATAGGTCCGCAAGCTATACATGTTTATGTCAGTGTCAAATAATTGTTGTCTTGTAGAACAGTTGAAATTGAAGAAATTTCTCCAGACATCTCTCAATTTCATTGCCTCCTTTCCTCATTGGTACCAACATGAAACGTTTCTCTAAATGGCGACAAAACCCCATCGGCATCTGTGTACTTTAAGCCTCGGGCTTAATCCTGTGTCTGACTGTTTTCGTCTTCAGCATAACGCTCGGCGCCTTGACCAATACTCGGCCCCGTATGTAATTAATCACCCCGAGCACTGTCGGAGTAAGGCCACGACCTCAAAATGATTAATGACCTGCTCTGGAGTGCCGAGGTCATGACCCGTCACAATCCCGGCCCTCTGACCCCCACAGGTCATGACGCTGAAGCCACAGACATACAACGTTGCATGCTAACACGAACCATCAAGACAGGCCTCTCTACAGTGTCTATAACACTGCAATAAATCTGGATGATTTTCCAAAATCCTTGCTCTGTACGTACAACTCCATAAATACTTGTAGAGAAGTTGAAATGTATAAAACCTCCATTTTTCAGGGATATTACCAAAACTTTGGGCATTGTGATTTGATGGAATTTAATCCTTCGCATCCCCACCTTTAACAGGACACCATTGTGAACTGCCGTACACATGCTGTCCTGTAGGTCACCTGGCAGGGTTATCTGTGCACGGCATCAAGGAGAGACCACTGAACATTCTTACTCAGAGCAGCAACTACTCCTTACATTTGCCTTTCTTTTGCAATGTAAGAATTTCTTTATAGGCCTTACTGCAACATCACTTTTCATTATCCGGTGAGCCACGGCCTGGGCGAATACTCGAAGAACAATAAAAGAGACACCTAGATTAAAGCACTGCAGTCGCCGTAGTATATCAAAAGGTAATTCTTAATAATGATAAAAATTACATGTACTGAAGAAGTGTATTGAGTAATGAAATCTACACATTACTATTAGTGACTCAAAGTCAGTTAATATAGTATCTCATATAACTTTAATACGATTTTACATCCAAATTTTTCCAGGATAATGTCTGACATGTCACGCGAGCCCAATTCATATTCTCACTCGGCCTGACACGCCTTTGGCTCCATGTATTAATACCAATCGTACTGGAGGAGGTTTTGGAGATAGGGCCTGCTGAACCGATCTATTTCATTTATCTAAGAAGCCCATTGAGGTCCACACAAGCCCCATCAATCGCAGGCCTCTCCAGGCCGGGTGACAGCCCATCTGTTTGGGCGACAGGCTTGATGATGGATGAACACTACAGCGGCTGGATCCAGCCTGCCTGCGGCCAGTAGGTCAGCCCTGGCCCAGTCTGACCTGGCAAGGGCCATTTTCCTTAGCCTCACACACCCCATGGCCTGCCTAGCACTCTGACTTGCTTTCTATTTTTCGCATTCCTCATTGCACTCTCACCCTCTGCGTACAACCCTCTCACTGATATTGAAGGACCATCTCAGGGAGGCGAGTGAGGAATTAAGGAGAAGATTGGTAGGGGGATGGGTAGATAGAAGAGATAGGCAACAAGGACAAAGGAGTTTTCATGACAGAATACATCTATCTGTCAGACTGCCACGGAATGAAATGAAAATGGTAGGATGTTGTAGTTACATGGTAAGAGGTGTAATGTCGAAGTAGTTTAAAAGAGCAAAATCCGTTCTTCACACATTACTCATGTTTACGGACAGATGTTTGAATTCCTTACCTGCAAGAATCGCCATACAAAGCATGCAAATGCAGGAAAATCTTTTTTTTTTGGTTTTTTAAACTTTTCGGGAGATTCCTGTGCATATACAACGGTGGCCAAATGCTACGCAGCTGGATAACTGCTAACTTAGTGGCATTAAGGACACAGATTGCACCAAACGGTTTTACTTTGACAGGCTCTGGCTCTGCATCGTCGGCACATTTCTGTAACAGGCCCAAAGTTATGGCATCTGGTGGCTGCCTAATGCCACATCAACCACTGTAAGTCAGGAGGAATCGATGTCGGAGCGAGCTAGAGCGAAGAGACGTGAGAGGAGTAAATTCTCTTGAAGCGAGGCTTTGGGCCAGCTCGTGCAGCGCTTGTGCACTGTCGACATTCAGCATAAACAGCAAATGCTTCACATCGAGTTGCACGAGGCGAGGATCCCCGAGTGGTCATGTTTCACATTCAGGGGCAATGGATTAGGGCATTGTTACCTGAATACCTTGAAAAGCTGACAACAAGTTTGTGGAATCACTCCACAAAAATGATAGCTTTTCATTTAGACTGAACTGATTAAGTCACAGAGTGAAAAGCTTGCCTATTCCCCCCCCCATATAGTGATGGCTTGTGTTTCACCGCTCTGCCCTCTGAACTTCATATCCCCTCGAGGCAAACAGGGAAACATGCGAAGGCGAAACAAACTGCACCATAACGTCCATCTCCCTCTCCCTCTCTCTCAATTCTGCTACGTCTCCCCTACCCCCTTCTTCCCCTCACCCCTTCCCCCCCTTTCCAACTCCCTCCCTTTCCCACCCCATCCCCAACCCCTATTCTTTCTTTCTCTCTCCCTCCCTCAACTGACCCCCATTTCCTTTCTTCATTAATTTTTTTTATTAAAGTAGCTTGAAGCAACACAAAAGTATTCGAGACAACGAACAATAATAATAAAGCGTTTGGGAATGGAAAAACATGATTGAAGCACTCATTTGTCAGATTATCATGCAGACACTACAAATTCTTTTATTTTCACCCAGAAAGGAAGCCCCTGTCATCCCGCCCAGTTGCTGCAAAAATATCAGTGACAACACAAGCCAAGGCACAGTAAATCGGTGAAGGTACACACGAAGCCGCAGCAGGGAGAACACTACACCCATTTGCAACTTCACACACATTCTGCGGCCTGGCGCACCCGGCAATCAATATACCCTCATTTCCTAATGATGCTTCCATGCCTCACGGAGTTCCACACTCAATTTCCTTCCCGCCGCTCTTCTCACCTAATGGAGCTCATGCTAATACCTCTTAAACGAGGAGGAATGAGCGGCCCTGCTTACTTAACCATTCAGTGCGGCATGTTAAAAATAATTGATGCCTGCCTAACAAAATGTTCTACAGCATTAGGTTATGTTCATCAGGCCTGTTCAATAAAGAGGTGAACGAGAGGTTTCAACCTTGAGTTTCTCGAATGCTTTTTTTTTCTAATTCCCAACACTCATCATTATCCAGCTTTATAACCAAGACACTGACATACAGAGAGAGTCGCACATTGGCCATTCACAAAATAATCATGTGGAAAATAAAACCACTTATGTTGCAGGTACAATATACAAAATCAGAAACTGATGAGGTTCAGATTATGTTGGGATGGATCATGTAACCTAAACAGCTGTAACATAACTACTGCATTGTCCATAGTCAACATAGGGCATAGCCAAGATGATCAAATCCTGACTTTGGTTTGTCTGCAGGAAGCAACATTGCAAATATATTCGAAGCAACAGCATTTTTTTCATGTGTGCTACCTAAAAGTGCTGTCTGCATCAAGCGTTGGTGGTTGTGGGGATCCAAAGAATCCAAAGAGCATCTCGGAGTTCTCACAACGAGTCACGAGCTAACAAGCAATCATGTCACCACTCCAACACAAGTTTCAGAAATGTCTGCTGAACAGCCATAGGAATTGAAACAACAACAGTGAATGCAATGCATCAATGCATCGTCCACCTCCAAGCAGCTCGATGCAACAAGTGCAGTCTTGCTTGGAATTAAATAGGGGAAGGTGGGCACCAAAAGACCTCTACTACCACACACCAAAGGACCTCGGTACTTGAGATTGTGTGGGAAGTTCTAACTCATCTCCCATCCAGTCAAGACCGATTCACTTGTGATTTCTATCTATTTAGACGACTCAAAGAAACGACTTGTATGATGAAGATTACGAATAATGAAGACATAAAAGTGTACGTCCTGAAATGTTTGTCCCAAAGATTTCTATGTCGATGGCATCGTCACTACCACATGGAAGGGAAAATTGTGTACCTGTATCGGGGAAGTACCATTTCATCAATTTCTCAGTAGTTTTTCACTCAACCTTGAACCGCCGTCATGAATTATTCCAAAGGCCCTATAGCTCACCGAAGCCTGGCTATCTAACGTATTTGAGTAATGGACAAAAATGCCTTTGAGTTTGACATTTCGACCCCACGATGACCTCATTAAAGATGAAATATTTGAAAAGTGCTTCATAAATCTTCAGTGTCATGCAGAAAGGAAGTTCATCAAGCGATTATGATCGAAATGATGTTTGGTATTCGAGTAATGGTTGTTTACCCCTCTATTATAAAGAACACATGGTGACAACATATGACAAATATGGAGATTATTCGGCGTATTCAAGAGCCAGTGACTAACAAAATACAACATAACACTTACCACAACCAAATAAAACACAGTATCATGAAAACAACACAGACAGACAAAAACCACAGGACAAGCATGATGTAGAAATCAAATTTTTGGCTGGTGAAGGAAACCACGTTAAATAATTGCGGCAAGATGACACCCTTGAATTGACGTCGGATGGAGGATTTTGAAAGGGGTACGTGGATCTAGCGGTGTGGATTGTAGAAGAAGCCAAGGAAGAAAGCTGACACTCTCTAAACGGGATGTAGAGTATCTCAGGGTGTGTTCTTTCAATGATAGATGATGGTACAATATGTGTGTTTTCAATGAGAGAGCATTAAGTACAGGTATGATCAAATGTGACCTCAGAGCAGGAATATATATACATCAGCAACATGTCGCCGTTATCGCTGCTCGTAAACTATTGCCGAGAATTGCTGAGAATTATCAAAGAACAGTTTGGGAGAATCCATTGTTCACGAAATGCATGAATCGCAGAGCGGAGAATCCAAACGCACAACCAACTCAAGGTTTTTTTTTCTCAAAAACCAAGAAACACTTACAAATTACAATGTTTGAGGCACTGAGTGGCCTTTCTCAGATCTTAAAAACACTCCAGGAATATTTTACTGTTATTGTTAATGTTGTGCACTTTTAGGACTAAGTGAATGGCCGGTGACATTCACCTCGTCCTGAAACAAGGAAAACCCTCTTCACGGGACCACTGTGAAGGTGGGGGTGACAAGGCCAGGCGGAAAAATAAATTTTCCTATCCCCAAAGATGTGACGACTCTTAGTCTGGCTCCTACACATTGACCAGCCTGACTTGGTAAGACCTAGCAGGAGCAAATCTCCCACCAGTATAGCTCTCCGGGTCACAGGAGCACACAAGCTTCCCCACTATGATCAAAGTCGTAGTCACAATTGGGGAAGATGTGTGTGTGTGCGTGCATGCGTGCGTGCGTGTGTGCATGTGTGTGTGTGTCTGCATCTGTGTCTACATGTACAGTATATATTTTTGCTTTAAAAATTATTTTCTTTGCAACCGCTTGTCCGATCAATGCAAAATTTGAAACATAGGAGGGACTCCCCATGGAGAATATTTTTTGCTAACTTTCACATCGTAGGTCACATGGTATGACAGCCACATTAGATTAAAGGGGAAAAAAATTGAAACTTGGCATATGCCATGTACATAGAGTGACAACGATGACATCATCAGTGAAGTGGTATTCCAGCTATAAATGGTACAATTGAAATACTTATCTGAAAAATCTGAAACTTCATATAGTATATCTGATCCATGACCCGATGTGAGTAAACAATTAAGTTTACGACGTTCGTAACCCATGCCAAGAAACGATGTGCCCTAATGGGGTGCATGGATGATACGGGTATATGGGCCATAACAGCAGTGAGCCATAATAGTAGCGTGTTCAGTGGACGATGGTATTTGTTATTCACAATGAATGTGTGAGGTGAGAATTGGTGCTCTACAAGTGCCGTGAATGATAGTTGAGGAAATGTAAATGGCATGGCATTGTTAATGGAAGAAACATATAGGAGCAAATTATATGTGGAAGGATTACTCACAGGATTTGAGAAAAAGGTACAAGATATTGGGTAGCAAATGAAAATAAAGGGTTGTGAGGTGTGTTTTCTGATATTCTTCCAAGAATAGGAAAGGGAATAAAATCCATGAAGAGGGCAATATATGTTAAGAAGAATGTGTGTAATGCTAATGAGAGTTAAGATGTGAGATTTTGAATATAATCCAACATGGAATGACTGACCATCTCAAATCATCTACTCTGCTCAATTCATCCGTCATCTGCTCACCCTCCCAAAGATCAGGCTGCTTGCCCACCTGCATTCATTTGTTCCCTTATTCTCCGGATTGTGCAAGCATCTCCCTTGGTCTGTTGCCTAGTACTCCTCACTTCAATTTTTCAAATGCATTACCCATCACTACCTCCTGCACTCAGTCAAGCTCCTCATGCGCCCAATCCCTACGATGCATGTTGATTCTTTCCCAATCTGTTCCTATCTGGGCTGTTGTTGCTCGTTTTTTTATGTTGTTTCTCCTTTCCTCCTTGTGTATGTCCACCCACCCTGGCCACGTACCCGTTGGTAGTTTGTAAAAACTTGCTGCCCTTTATCGTTCTGTTCCTCCATGAGCCTCGAGTCTTATATTAAATTAACTCCTTTTGGGGGTGGGGGGTATTCACTCCATGCTGGTGATATCCAGTGAGCCATAAATGAACATATGGAGTGATTCCCTTCCCAAAAGAGGGGAAGGAGATTGCCAGTGCTACAAAGGCTTCTAACGAGTGTAGGTTGACTGATACGTGCAGGTAGCTGCTGACACTGCATCTAACAGTGGGTGGTTTTGTCTTTCCCTCCATTGTGCCCCTCCACCCTGCTATTGGTGTGTTTCCTTGCCTTCCACTATGTTCTCCTTGTATTATATTCTGGAACATTCTGTGCCAAAGCAGCCTCATGACAAGGATTACACCGAGTGGTTTGCCGTTGCGTTCCCAGTGGTTGTCATGGCAGGAAATTGGAATTTGTTCAGGAATACCGGTGACTGCTCATCTACTCTTTGTGAAGGACAGCATTAAATTTTTAAATTCCACCAGCTAATGCTGGCAGATGGGACACCCAGTTTAATGCCCTATCTGAGGGAAGGCACACACATTGATGAGTCATCATGCCTGCGAAACACCGGGGTGGCAGTTTATAGTTGGGCCGAGATTCGAACACAGCTCAGAGGCAAGTGCGCAGACAGCTGAAGGTTTCTCTGTTCAGTCATTTTCAATGGAACCTGTGTTTATATAAATAGAGCTTCAATCTGTGGAGTGATTTGCTCAAGCGACATTTTAAAATATAACCTCATGTAGAGTTCACCTTCACTCATCGGTTTTGTTGTGTTGTCCTGGGCTGTAGACACATGTGAGTGGTGCACAATCAGTATGAGAGGAATGGACCTCTCATAAGGTTCCTCTCATAAGAATGAGAGGAAATCAGAATGAACCATAATCAGTGGGTTTGAGAGGAAAGACCACTCTCTGGCACTAAGTGGAGTCTCCAGAATGGGGTGCCTCTCAGCTGCGGGTTTAAAACAAAATACTCTCACACTGAAACGGCTCTCCGGGGTGCAAAGAGGAGCAGCCTTAAATTTTTAACCAGACCACTATTCATGCCACGGCGAATCGCCATTCCTGGAGGCCCGAGCTATCCATAACGTCAGATATTCTGAACGGAAGCAGCGATACCCCGTTATTTCTGGTTGAAGTGTATTATTTATTGTCCATTTCAGTTTGTTGTACCTGTTCTACATCTCCAAGTCTCTGCTCATTACGCCTTTCGTGTTGCTGAGCTCAGAGAATTGGATATGAATCAGATTTGAATCAGATGTTGTTGTTTTGTTTTTTGCAACTCTTGAGTGTCTTTAAGCCTTGCGACCTCTTCCAGTCATTTTGGAGTTGTTGCGAATTCCATTGTAAAATTAAATAAGAAGAAATGGATGTTGAAGTACAATACATGAAAGGAAAAAAGACTGAAAAACATCGAAACTATTTATTTATTTTTATATTTTTAAAGTTGAAAGTTTTTTTTTAAGTTTTTTTAATTTTAAAGGGGCAGGGGGTGGATGGCGTCCAAAATCCTGACGTCGAAACATTTTGATTAATATGCCATGAAAGGTACAAGTACAAATTCACTGTCGGCAAAATAAAAAATAAAAACAGCAAAATAAGTGATGACGTAAAGCATATGGGGATATGCACGGATAGGTAATCAGTCTCATACTATTCAAAACGTGAAGATTACGCAAACTAAATCACATTTTTCACTGGTAATCGAGAAATGGAGGCTCATGCCCCCAACGGAGTCCTCTTGCTTATACAGGCGATGTTAGATTTCAGTAGATCTCAGTAGTGGTTGATATTATTCGATATCAATACTGTAGATGCCCTAACAGATGTCGGCCCAACAAATGTCGGAAAACCTTTAACACCAATCCCACATTTTTTTTTTCTGCTGCTTCAGGTAAGTCCTCTTGCTTATATAGACGATATCAGTAGATTTTGAAAGGTTTCTGAAATGCCTCAATGATTGCTTTATCGGTAGATGGCTCAGACATTGAAATGAATAATTGTGTGTCTTGTATCCAATTTCATACGATTGCAACGAAGGGTGGGATGCTCATATGCATCAATACAAACTTTCTGCAAACGTATTCAGACCACAATGATGACCATTCCTGCCTTCGTCACGACAAACACTGACATCAGGCAAACGCAATTAGCAATTTGTGATAACTGTGTTTCCTTAGCACAATGATGGAGAGGCCAAAGGAGGTGTTCAGGAGTTTCTGGATTTGCCTGTTTTAGCATCCCCGTCTCAGCACAAACATCGTCGCACAAAGAGGCAAGCCTGCTTTTTAAGAAAAGTTGACATCAGAATTTATCGAAAATGCCAACAGACACCAAAGATAAATAATGTGGACACCAAAACAAACAAACAAACAAACAAAAAACGGCAGACATATCATTCTGTGGGAAGGTTATCGATAATATCCTTAGCGGGGTTCTTGCAAATGATTATGCAGATCGACCCAGATTGCATTTACGGCACTGTTTTGATTTGTTGGAGGTGACCCAAGATGATTGGCGAGCACTGCATTCAGGAGGTTAGCCAGCCATGTTGAACTGCAGGAAGCAAACTCATTGCGCCAAGTTTCAATGAGAAAATCCAGGAAACAACCTCAAAAGTGCCGTCAATGTTTTGTGAAAGAGTGCTCAATGGTTGATACTACTGGAATATGTAGATCAGTCGAGCGAAAAAAGTAAAGTACTGCACTTAAAACTTTGTTACGCCATCAAAGTTTAGATTTTCCACATAGCACCTCACAATAACTGAGTACTGTATAGTGTATATATATATAACAGAAGAAAGTGCTATGTTTGAGAGGGTATAACCAAACGAGTCAGCAGTCACAGGTTGATAGTTTACAAGAGTATGTAGTCATATTGAGTAAGAAACATTGGATTTGAAACTTTGTTGGGCTGGTCAAAGTTTATATTTTTCTATGTAGTACATTGTCGTGTAGCAGAATAAAATTAACCAAAAAAGAAGTCAGAAACCCCACCGAAAACAATAACTTCACATCATGGCCAAATCACCTTGCAAAAGATTTACCCAAGTACATGGTAGGCTTTTCAAAACAAGAACGAAATGAAGTTATTTGAAATAATATATCTAAGGAACCAGCTCCCAACAACCTTCACTACTACTGTATATAAAGTGTTTTTATAGGACATTGGTGAGGAGGGGGTTGGGGCAACAATGGGGTCAGGTGGAACATTTGATCCCATTATTGTGAGGAAGCCAAGAACTTTGGACCATTCCACTTGAATTCCCAGATAGGGAATTTTGGAGCAGTTCACAATGCTCAATATGATGGGTGCCATAGTGAGATGTATCAGTAGTTTATGCTATTGCATGCATACATGAGTGCACCAGGGTGTGGTTAAGCAGAGTCATGTGACCCGCCCATGTTCCGATGCTGTGCTGTGCTGTGTTGTGCCCGTGTCCAGATTAAGCCGGTTGTTCCGACTTCAGAGCCTTCGTCCCTGTCTATTGAGTACATTACACATAGCAACTATGGTTCATGGCGAGATATCAGTCGAGTGCTGACATTAATGGTGACATTTAATGATACGGTGGGCTCAGAAAAGGAGCTCCTGGCTGAGGATCATATTTTCATTCAACCAACAGATAAATTGTGGCTGGCATGTAGCAAACAGGAAGTATGTATGCATCAGTCCTATGTTAAAGTTCAACACAATTGTTTCACACATGTGTTATAATACATCTTAATGTATGAAAATATTCAATCACTCAATGTCAAAATATGGTAGAATAGGCGCCAATGCCCAGCAACATGAAAACAGTCAAAAACTAGAAGGGCACTCGGTGGAGCGCATACCTCTGCCACGTAATGCTTGGTCTATGAGAACATATCAGGCCATTACTTTTTTGAAATATCATGCCATAGTGTAATACATCGTATTTGGCCCTTTCACTCAATGGTGAAGAATCACTTTCAAAATTAAATAATTATCGTATCCAGATCCGCATTCGGATATTCACCAAAATCAAATCAATTTGTCCTTGCCACACGCCAAACCTGTCCAAGTTTCATCCGAATCCGTCGACAACTTTTTGAGATATCGTGCTATATATCGTTTTTGTCCCAACCTCTCAATGGTGAAAAATCACTTTAAAAATTCTAGTATCCACATCCGGATCCGGATCTTCAGCAAAATCTAATCATTTTGGCCTTGTCACACACCGAACCTGTCCACAAAATTTCATCTGAATCCATCCACAACAACTTTTTGAGATATCCTTTACACAAACAGACAAACAAACAGACAGACAAAGATGGGTGAAAAACACAACTTTCATCCACCTTCGGTGGTGGAGGTAACAAGATGTTTAGCAAATGTGATGTCACAAAACCTTTGCTTTTGACTTTCGAAGGTCATCTCATGATGTCATGCTAGTTTCGCCTTTTAATCGTTGCCGTGCATAATGTAAATTATAATTGAGTTGTGAGATATTTGTCGACATCTTGATGTTTAGTAAACAAGAGTTGTGAGAATGTTGTTTCTTTTCCTTTATCTAATTGATACACTTTCATGTGTGACCAGTTTTCCACACTGCCATTAACATTGATGACAACTTGATGTTCTCACCGTGAGATGCTGGAAGAGCCAGGCACGCATAATGTTGGTGGCAACTTTTGGAAAGATCCCACGTTTTTTCTGCTGCTTTCGATCCTTATCTAGGTCCTCCTCGTCTCCACTTGGCAAGCTGTTGTCTAATCCATCACCTGCGAAGACAGAACACAGAAATAATTCTTCATTCATTCATTTATTTGTTCACACACTTCCTGCTTAAGGCTCACTATTGCTACTCTTCCGTATGGGCCAGGCTTCAACTGTGCTCAAGTATCATATTAAAGGTAGCCCAGCTCAAGTTGCCTTCCCATTATGACATGAGCCGGAATATTGCTTTGCATCCTTTGTTTCTCCCAGAAAGCTTCTCCTCTTTCATCTTGCTTTATTTCAAATGGATTATCTCTTAAAAGTGCTATTTTGAAAATAAACGGCTTAAAGGTATGCACGTGGCATCCATAGGCTTGGGCGAAAGAATCGATTACCCAGTAATAATCGATTCCCTCCATCGGAACCGGGAATCGAACCCTAAGTTCTACAGAACCAAATACCCGTCTGTAACGGTTCCACGTTTCCTGGAACGGTTCCTACGATGTGTTATCTCACTTCGTCCATCGAGAATCCGCTCGTTGGTTCAGCAAAGTTATATCAAAAGCTTCTCCTGTCATTCTTTACAAACCAGACAAAGACAAGTCCGTTTTTCTGCGTCCAGTTTGTTCAAGTTGCGAAGAAAATGAGCAGACGTGTACTCACGAACTGTTTGCACGTGTATCGAACTTCTCCTTCTGGAATCTGACGGACAGCATTACCCTATTATATCTGTATAGTGCATTGTGAAATTCCAAAATCGTCATGTTTTCTTTAACAGCAAAGATATCGTGGCATATTTATTAACAGACAATAATAAAAAGTCAGGAGCGATCGAGGAACGGTTGTCTGTTGCCGGGTAAACCGGGTTCAATTTGTTTTATCTCATTGAAAAAAATTACAATTTTCCCGGAGGAGAGGATTAATTTGAAGCAACTTTTACTTCTTTGGCAAGATTGATATAACTGGTGGGCCTGTTGCTTCATTGGACCAAAGTATCATTGGTCTTCATGGCCTTATGGCACACCAACCTGCCATACTGCTGGAGCATTAGCTTACCTTTTCACTGAGCCCAGATGTGCTTGGGCCAGGGCAGGGATTGTATGAGTTGACTAACATATTATTACCATCACATTCCACATCAGAATGCTCCAGTGGAGCACCACAAAATACATGCCACACACACACACACACACACACACACACACACACACACACACACACACACACACACACGTATACTATGAGACCTGGGGCATGAGCATTTAAAACCCATGCTATCTTCTGGCAAAGGAAAGCCTGCATGCATACATGCTTGTCCCCTCAACAGAAAGAGAAGGTTGGGGAGCAGGGGGGGGTGGAGAAGAGATAGAGGGAGGGAAGAGGAAGGGGAGAGAGGGAGGGTCGGAGAGAGAGGGAGAAGTCGGGTCGGAAAGAGGGAGAGGGGTGGGATAGGGGTGAGAGAGACAGAGGGGTGAGACAGTGGAGAAGGGGAAAAGGGATAGGGGTGAGTAGGCACCAGGGGTGAGGGATTCTGACAGTTGTGACGCCCAGTTTATCATCCATCCGAGAGACAGCACACACATTGATGAATCACCCTGCCGGTGAAACACCAGGATGACCGTTTATAGCTGGGTCGGGATTCCAATCCTGGCTACGCAGAGCAAGCGTGCATTCCTCTTGGCTTTCCTGCCGCGATGTGGCAATTCACCATTTCAAAACTGAAAACATTTTTTACTCATTGTGATCAAATAATTAATTTTGCCTTCCTACCTCTGGTATAGAACCATGGTATCGCCATTGAAACTTAAACGCATGCCAAGCGGCTTCACCAAGCGAAACAGTTGAAGAAACTTTTATAAATGAAGCGTTTAATTTTTATTTGTATTTATCTAAGCCGAAGTGACGATCGTATAATGGGAGATCGTACAAAAAGGGCAAATGTCATGGAAAATAAAATTTCACATTTTCAGCGATCCAGCCACCGCCTGTTGCACCACAGAACAACACGTTGCTAAAAACGTATGCGAGTGAGCCTCCTGAATACAGTGTCTGAATTGGACAAATTAACACTTTTTTTTAGGAGTCAGAGCTGCTTGTAACTTCGATTCTGGAGCATTTTCGTTTAAGATTTTTAAGTTTAAGATTTAAGATTGTAATTTATTTTAGTTTAAGAGATTCTCGTGGTGATCGCGTGTGTGAAAATCAAATAAAGCCACGAACGCTGCCGTCTCCGGGTGTTTACAAGCACTGCAATATACCCAGCAATTTGTAGCTATGATGAACAGGCATTCGATAATATGAGTGAGGAAAGTGAAAATAACAACTTTATCGTTAATAAATCGTTGCGGCCTGTTCCAAGTCAAGGCATGGTTGAGCAGGCCAAAAAACATGGCGGCTTCAGACCCCAGCGAGGTTACCCAGGAAACACATTAAGACCCCAAAGAGCGAGGTGGCCGAGGAAGCGCCTGATGAAGGATATAATTAAATAAAGCTGTTCATTACCTTCAAAAGGGGAGTTTTAATTAACCCAAACATCCAACTTTCATTCCTGCACATCCTTGGAGTTTTCTTAGTTTGCATGCAAAGTTTCAGGCTGATAGGTTTTATGGTTTTGGAGTTATGGAGGAGACACACACACACACACACACACACACACACACACACACTGCCCTTTATTTGTCTAGATGAAACTGAAATTTTATGCTGAAGTTATTTATCTTTATTCCCTCCACCAATGAAGATGGATGGAGGTTACGTTTTTCACCGCTGTTTGTCTGTGTGCAGGATATCTCAAGAAGTTATAGATGGGTTCAGACAAAACTAGTTGAGCAGGTTGGGTGCGTGACAAGAACGAATTTATTAGATTTTGGTGAAGAATCAGAATCGATTCCCTTGGGTATCGAGTCAGCAGTTCAAAATCGGAATCGATTCTCAAATTTTAAGAATCGCCCAAGCCAAGGCATCAACATCCTGTACTTTTTAAAGCGAGTATTAACGCCAACCACTTGTTGATACATCGTTATATTTTATTGCAAAAAGCAATCGTTTTTGTGCTTCTCAAATGAAGAAAAAAAGAAAGAAGACCTCATCGTTGGTGTGTGGTTGACATCATAACAACACTAATTCAACCTCATTCTTACTAACAGTTCTGCTCTTTCGATATCAAAATGTCCGTTGCTGTACTGGACTTATGAAGGTTTTGTTTAATGGGTAATAGATACGCTACAGACCCCTTAATAAGCTGGGATGGGCCCATGGCAGGGAGGTTATGGCTTCCACTGATCTGATAGTTATTCAACTTAAAGTTGTTTTTTTTAAGTTCCACTCAAAATCACAAAATAGATTTCAGTCATTCGTCTCAATTGACACCGACTAAAATCTAATTTGTGATTTTGAGTGAAGCTTTTTAAAACAAACGTAGACTATTAAATGGAAACTGACAGATGGCCTTGTGGATACTTAAGATGTTTGGCCAATGTCGTGTATGAGTTGGCTGTAATTGCAAACGAAATACCAATGTCACCCGATATCAAATCAACATCAGCACGATATTGGCTTTCCAGTAACCGAACATACCTGTGCTTTCCACGGTGACCCAACATACCTGTGCTTTCCGCAGTGACCCAACATACCTGTGCTTTCCACGGTGACCAACATACCTGTGCTTTCCGCCAGTGACCCACATACCTGTGCTTTCCACAGGTGACCCAACATACCTGTGCTTTCCGCAGTGACCCAACATACCTGTGCTTTCCACGGTGACCCAACATACCTGTGCTTTCCACGGTGATCCATCATACCTGTGCTTTCCACGGTGACCCAACATACCTGTGCTTTCCGCAGTGACCCAACATACCTGTGCTTTCCACGGTGACCCAACATACCTGTGCTTTCCACGGTGACCATCATACCTGTGCTTTCCACGGTGACCCATCATACCTGTGCTTTCCACTTTGACCCATCCATCGTACCTGTTGCTTTCCACGTTGACCAATCGTACCTGTGCTTTCCACGTTGACCCATCATACCTGTGCTTTCCATGTTGACCCATCATACATGGGCTTTCCACGGTGACCCCATCATACCTGTGCTTTCCAGTTGACCCAAACATACCTGTGCTTTCCACGGTGACCCAACATACCTGTGCTTTCCACGGTGACCCATCATACCTGTGCTTTCCACGGTGACCCATCATACCTGTGCTTTCCACTTTGACCCATCCATCGTACCTGTGCTTTCCACGTTGACCAATCGTACCTGTGCTTTCCACGTTGACCCATCATACCTGTGCTTTCCATGTTGACCCATCATACATGTGCTTTCCACGGTGACCCATCATACCTGTGCTTTCCACGTTGATGCTGGGCATCCAAAGCTATTTTTCAACAGATATTTTCTCCCTATTAATGAACCTATTCTTATAAGTTACATTTGTTGAATGGTTTGATTTAGTTATGATTTAACTTATTACTCCGCCACCGAAGGTGGATGCCATTACAATCAAATGGGATATTTTGGTGAATATATTATTACCAAACATGCGGAATTTTTCAAGATATCTGATTGAAACTTACATACCTTCTTTGTATGCATGTTTAATATATGTGTATAAAATCTGGTCAAAATTAGTCAAACGTCAAGGTCAATGTCATCCAAAACATGTAAAACACCTATGAGGAGGCAATTAGAAAAATGTATCAACCAAATTTGTTCTGCACATCATTCCATCATGAAAAACACTTGATAGGTAAAATTTTCCAAATTACCAAATTGCTGTTTCCATGGCAACTATTGTTTATTTGGATTTCGCAGGTATCGTGCTTTGCACAACATCTTTCTTATTTGTCTGTTTGTTTGTCTGTCTGTCTGTGAGCAGGATATCTCAAAAAGATGTGGACGGATTCGGACGAAACTTGGTCGACAGGTTGGGTGTGTGACAAGGACAGATCGATTCGATTTTGGTGAAGATCCAAATCCGGATACAAGAATTGTTTAATTTTTAAGTGATTCTTCACCATTGAGAGATAGGGCCAAATACGATACATAGCAAGATATCTTCACAAGTTGTGGATATAATCGGACAAAACTCGGTGGATGAGTTATGTAGATGGCAAGAACAAGCCGATTACATTTTGGTTAAGGTCTGGCCGCAGATCCAGCTGATCAGTGGGATACAAACCACAAACTGTTCAGCCTGGCGAAGGTATGCACTCCACCGAGTTCTAGTTAATAATTGCAATGACCAGCAATGGTACAGAAAGATCTACAACCTGCATGCCATGTTCTTCTAAAATCATGTTTTGTCTTCACTTGCATGTTCATTTCTCAATCTTTTTGAATGCAAATTTGCAAAAAAAAACTTCATGAATTAAAATAAACGAGACAATAATACTGGCATTTATAAGCATCCAAGCAAATATAGGAAGACAGCTTGTCAGTGATAGCAGGAATAAAAAAAAAGATAATAATTATAATCTCCACGACTTTAATGGGCCCAAATATTCCCACCTTCTTGTGTGATCGGCTGCGGAAGGATTTTGGCTCAAGTCTATCACGAACTTGCTGGCCAGGCCTAACATTCGAATAAAATTTGGAATTTGTTCAGGGAACAGGTGACAACTCGCCTGCTCTTCACAAAAGAAACAGTGGCATCTTTAACGTCAACCAATATAACCAATGCTGGCAGACAGATCCTCTGGCTTAATGTCCATCCGATGGATGGCACACACATTGATGGACCACCTGACATGTGAAACACTGGAGTGACAGTTTATAGGTGTTTCGAGATTCAAACGAAATTTCGACTGCTCAAAAGTGACTGTGCCACAACTATCCTGCAAGTAATAATCTTCTTCTTTCTTTAACTACCACAATTGTTCCCACATTCTTGTGGGGTTGGCCAGGGGGAAGTCTTTGACCCAAATCTTTAATGAACTGGCTCATGATCAGGCCCAATGTTCAACTAAGTAGTTACGGCAGGAATTTGCAAATTGTTCATGGTGCAGGCAAAAGCTCACCGACTCTTCACGAAGGACACCGTGGGATCTTTGACGTCCCCCGACTAATACTAGCAGATGGGACACCCGGTTTAATGTCCATCCGAGGGACGGCACACACATTGATGAATCACCCTGCCTGTGAAACACTGGGATGACAATTTATAGCTGGGTTGGGATTCAAACCCAGGCTAAACAGATTTGAGGCAAGTATGCATAGCTCAAAGTCATCCCTGTAACATCATCATCATCCAAATTTACCATAAATGGGAAACATAAAAAATTAAAGCTACATGATATCAATTTACATTGCATCAAAATGGTCAAGAGATCCACACTGACATTGAAACATACCATGAAGACTATAAATAAGATATTTGTACATTTGTATAATGCGAAGGCAAGGAGATACATCATAATCTAGATTGTTCATTCTTTTTGAAGCCGAACCGTATGTTCCATTCCAGCTAGCCATCTGATCGAACCATTACTGGCTGTCAAACAAGTCTGCCAGAGAAATTTACACGAGTCTCTTTCCTCGAAATTTATCTTCGTCAAATCAAGAGTCAAGAAAGTCTCGTCATGCCACCCACCCTTACTTTTGATTGTAGAAATATACCGAGCCCACCCAGTCAGTCTGTGCACTGGAAACAGGTCACACAATGAATAACGAGTGTCGTGTGTGCTTGGAAGGGAGAATGAAACAGTAAAAACTAAAATAGAACTTCCTTATAGTAATAAGATACTCCCCATGGATTAGATGATAAGTTCAGAATGCACTTTCGAATCACCAAGGTTCCACGTAGTCGCGATACAAATTGGGAAGCTTTCTTAAAAGAAGGATAAATAAATAAATTAATAAATAACTCAAGAACCCTGACAGAGACATTTGATCTGGAGAACAATCAGTTGACTCGATGCCAGCCAGAGCGAACATCTAGATAAGTGGTTATTTCTTAAATACAATACTTAGAGCATTGATGAAGTGGTGAACCGTAAACTATCGAAGGACCGAGGCCTTTTCCTTTCCATATGAGCTAAAGGGAGGTCATGGATATTAAAATAGCACATAAATAGCCTGTAAAACCAAGTTGATCAATGTTATGGGTTCATGATTCCAAAAAGCCATCACATGCTTGCTTGTTCGGTTTGGCCTTTATTTTCTCACATAATACCACAATTACACGTGTGAAGAAGTATTCACATTCATTAAACTTGTGAAAACAGAGTGATGGAAGTGTTTAATCATTGGAGCTCATCAACACTGGGATTGACTCCTGGAGTGTTGATCCTGACGATAAGTGGAATTCTAATTGCAGATACCGAAAGTGATAAATTGTAATATGATATCGAAACGGAGTCAGTGTATATAGCAAGCTTTTTGTGTTTGTAATTGAGCATTTTCCTGATGATGCTCATTGACCCCAAGTTTTGAATCGCATATACTGTGTGTTGGTTTGTTTGCGGTCCCTCGATGCGCTTGTTGCTGGTGAAAACACAATTGTGCTTTCAGATGCGTCCGGATGGGTGTTCGAGATCCAAATGCATTTAAGGTGCCGTACGGGCAAGAGGCAATTATTTCTCCATCTGTCAGTCATCAATGGGCTTCATGGTTCAATAATATTACGATGAATGACATTCCGTACAATCAAGATATTATTCGCCAAAATTACTGAAAGGCTAAGCAGATTAGTACACCAAAGCACAAGCTGTTTTGAGACATTATACTTGAAAGTTTGAAAATAGCTATTTTAAATGTGGTTATGTGGGAAACAGCGATTTGTATGGTACGTACGAGGAAACATTCAAAATTGCATTTGAGTCACCGATTTGTTGCCAAACCCCCCCCACCCCATATATCCTCATACGTATAAGTTTTTTTTGCGAAATACAGTACCGGTGGTGCGTCAATTAAATAAAACACTTTGACAGCCATGCAAATTATCACAGTCGAAAACACACCAGCCAGTGTGACCACTCCTTGGCTTTTTTCACAAGATCTGGGCTATTCGTTGTTCACCTTGGCGTCTTGGTTTTCTATAGGTTTTCTATTATCATCGCTTTTCTGAAACCTTGTGAATTCTTGGCTTTTTTCATTGGCTACCTTGGCATTTATGAAAACGAGGAGTGGTCACACTGACACCAGCGGTTGAAAGGATGATCAGATGTTTCGGAGAAAGATTAGTGTCTGTTGAGTGAATTAATTTTTTTGAATTATTTTTTTTTTAATATTAATACATCGATAGAAATCTGGCTGAAGTTGGCTGACCGCTTGGTGCGGATGGAAGGAGAGAGAATGACAAATAGAGTGTATAGGTTGATGGAGCAAGGAAGGAGGAAAAGTTGCACGAGGAGGGGTATCAAGAAGGTGGGGGTGGTCGGAGAGCGGAGAGAGACGGCTGAGGAAAGGGGGAAGTTGAGTAGTATTGTGGTCGAGGCAGGGCAGAAGCTTCGTACCGTTGGACCTCACCCATTATAAAGGAAAGAGGAGGAGGAAATAACAAGAATAAGAAGAATCACGTTATAATCTAAACAACCTAAGTACCTTTTTGTAAACCTTGCAGTGATTAGAGACTATTTAAATGAATGAAAAAGAATAAGGATTGAAAAAAAAAATTACATTTGGAATGGGGGGGAGGAGTTGAAACGCCGAGTCTCTCTTCCTTTACCGGACAGCTACCGAGCTGATGATGGCTCATGTCCAAATGAACGCCTTTCCGATGACATAGGAGCAGCTAGAGAAATAAGCACATATTTCCTGTTATTGGGAACCATAAGGCTCGGAGCCCTAAACAGCACGCCTTGTTCACCCATAACACCACAGGAGATGAAATCGATATTCACCGTTTACTTTTGTTTGTTTGGAAGTCGAATCAAACTAATGAGTATGATTTACAATTCAACTTCTTTATTGTAGTTCTAGTAAAACATCCACTGCATAAAAATTCCTCTTTTTCATTGCATCAAAGAAAAACAACTGCAAAAGGTCTCGAACCGATTTAACCAAGGTGGAAAGCACGCTCCACTCATACATCGAGATATGAAGTTTCTTTTGTTTCACTGCATCTGCCTTGTGTTTGTGTAAGCTAAATCACAAAATGGAAACAACTGTCGGCAAAACAAAACATTTTTCTTCTGATAAAGTTCACTGTTTTGTTTTCCATTGCAGTTCACGCAAACTGCGTTTTTTGTTTTTTTTCTCAAATACATGTTTGTGCGATTTCATGACAAATATAATTGTTTGTTTTTTCCATTAGAGTAAAATAGGACAGAATTTCATGGTTTATCATGGATTACAAAGTATACAGAACAAAAACAGGAGTGGTTGTTTGCAAAAAGGAAGAATAGTAAAAAAAAAATGGAGAAAATTCTGCTCACATTTTAGCAAAATAAGTACTGGTACATACATCACGTGTAAAAACATATATATAATATAATATATATATTTATATATATATATACATATATACAGATATACAGATATATATATATATTGTTGCGAATTCCGCCCGTCGGCGTGCGATCGGCCACGTGACTCGAATCGCGACCGCGTCGCCCACCGGACGGACAATTCAGTCGTGACCCTCCCGGCTAACGCCGGGATCCAGTCAGGGTGGACCTTTCGGCCTCACCACAACCCAGTCCGCATTCTACCCGCGCGGAATAGGGTGAATCGCCGAAAGTCGATATACCTAAGTACCGCGCGGGTAACCTACGGGGATTGTACCTCGCCACAAGCGCGACTTCGGACACGATCCGCTTAAGGCGCTCGTTCCGGCTAACGGGATAACCGAGCGGTGTTATCGTCGCCTTGACGGTTCAGATTAATTATCGGGCGGATTAGCCCACGACGAACCCTTTACATGAAACAAGATGGAGACCAACGAAGAAGGACGCAGCGACACGGGGGAAGAATTCAACAGCATTTATTTACAGACGACACACGAATAGCACACATAAAGCAAACAGTAGAAATGCACATATAGCAAATAGAAAACAAAAGAAATGCACACAAAAGAAACAACGACGCAGAGCTACGACCGATTACGCGACACACGACCACTTATAACAATTCTACTTCACGGACTTGGCGCCGACACACACACGTTCACAACAAAACCCCAAAAGAAATGGAGTCGACTTCCCTGCGGTGTTGAGTCCTCGGCGACCGTCCTCTGCCGTGACTCCCCGCTCGAGCGTGGTCGCGAGGCCTCTCCGGCGCGCCTGCTCGTGCTGGCCTCTCGACGCCTTGGACCCAGCCGACACAGAGAGCACACGCCAACCCAGAGAGCCAGAACGCCGAAGAAGAACGAGCACGAGCCGAAGCTCACCGAACAGAGAGAGCGCAATACCGAACGAAGAGAGAGAGAAGCCTCAGCCGCCTCCGCCTCTTATACGCCCGGCGCCCACGCCCGTTCTCGGCTCCACCCTCCTTCGAGGCGCTTCGAGAAGGGGGGCGTTCCCTCTCGTTCCCTCCCACCTGCGTCTTGTGGGGGGCGAGGCGAAGCGTTCGACGGCCTTCAGCGCGCAAACCGTCGTTCGTAGACCGCTGAGGATGGCGTTCGTTGCTGTGGTAGCGTGGTTGAGATGGTGGCGTGGTTGTGAGGGTGGCGGTGCCGGCGTTGTTAGAGTGGTGCGTGGTTAGCGTTGTTGTTGTTGGTTGGCGTTGTTGACGTTGAAGTGTGGTTGGTTCGAAAATAAAGCAGAACAGAAAACGCCTAACTCAAAGGATCGCAGCCCGAATGAATCACATTAATTCCTCTAAACAATGGGTTTGGGCTAACTACACATGTACTTAAGAAATATATCTCACCTACGGGACCTTTATGGTGTTTGCGAATTTCCAGAGCCGTAACAATATATATAATATATATATATATACATATACATATATACAGATATACAGATATATATATATATATATATATATATATATATATATATTATATATATACATATATACAGATATATATATATATATATATATATACATATATACAATATACAGATATATATATATATATATACATATATCAGATATACAGATTATATATATATATATATATATATATATATATACATATATACAGATATATATATACATATATACAGATATACAATATATATACATATATACAGATATTCAGATATATATATATATATAAATACATATATACAGATATATATATATACATATATACAGATATACAGATATATATATATATATATATATATATATATATATATATATATATATATATATATATATATATATACATTCACACATTCACACATACACCCCCTTTCAAAATTTTCACCTTTTGTTGCCTTATAGCCGAGAATTAAATTGCATTAATATACTGTGGTGTGTATGTATATATATATATATATATATATATATATATATATATATATATATTATATATATATATATATATATAATATATATATATATATATATATATATATACATACAAACAAACACGACATAATAGTGACCAAAGCTTTTCGTGCTGTACTCTTCAAGGTAAGAATGCAGAAAGTGAAGGAGGAAGTGAAGGCGCGTGCTTTTATATGCAGGTCTCGATAAGGTAGACACTGATTGGTTCAACCGTCATGACGTCACGGTTAATCCGAACGCCCATTGGTCGGCTCATCATCTTCACCTCGAGCTCCCATTGGCTGGAGCAGAGTTCGTCGATGATTGACGTTTGCAACCGCATCCTGGAGAGAGGGGGATGGGTTTCCCCTAAGGTCCATTCACCATTTGTTACCGTACTTCCCTTGGTCTTTCTGTGCTGAAAGAGACACAGATCGTACAAATTCCTTTTGACGACATAATATTGGATCGGTGGTCTGGATGAAGGTTGCTTCCAACATAACGTAAATGAAACGAGCTCCGACATCGGCTCGATATCCTGAACATATCTGCATTGTACTGGTCTGCACAGATAGGGTTGGCAACCAGGTGCTGTGCAATGGCAGATGAAGCAGATACAGTGGCCAGTGGTTGCTGGATATTTCTACATGCTCGCACTGGTTGTGTTCTAACTCTCACAATCTTTCTTCGAATCGCCAAGGGAACGTGTTGTTTTGATCGATGCAGCCAATCTTAGTGTTGTGTGGCCCACGTTTCTGCAAATTTATTGCGCATCCATATCTTTGTATTCCAATACTCAGCTACTTTCCTTGTAAGGTCAATCCCTTTTCAATAAATTTTAGTGTAACCTTAGAATTTGGATAGAATTGGTTGACTCTATATTTTTTTTTGGGTCCAGCTGTTATTTTGTTGCCTGTTTTGCCAACTATCTCATGTGCTCATTTCATTGTCACTTTGCGCAGTCCTTACTTTCTATTTGCTATTTTTATGTGCAGACATCTCAATCTCAATCCCTCATCCCAATTTCCAAATTGTATCAGCAAGTAATTCACCTGCAGTCACTATTGTAGATTAATGAGATGGTCTCAATGAGACTATCTAGTTCAACAGAATGGACAAGGAACTGAAGTTTTCATCTGCGGTCACCAAAAGAAATGTTGCCATATTTTGCTGCTGTAGGGAATAACTTTGATGCCAAATTTATGCAAATTTATGTCCAGTAAATGCTTCTGCTTCAGACACAGCATCAAGACGTTTATGCTTTCTTCAACACTTCGGACCATTTAATTTGGAACAGTGATCGCCACTGTCATTGGATTTGGTCATTGAACAGGTGTTAATTGGAAGCATGAAGACAACAGGTGATATGACGCAGGGTCTGGGAATGGTCCAGTCTCAAGTCACACAATGGCTGCTGTCCATGGCAGCATGTGCTGATGTAAGTTGTGCCAAACAGAATCTTACAGATATAACTTACTTGACAAGTGATCAGCATAAAAATTTTACAAAAGCCAGGAAGATAAGAGATGACAATGATGACTTGGCTCTCCCTTCAGGACCAAAATCCATTTTGTACTCGATCCATCAATGCATAACATTGCCAAGTGTGATACAGCTGATAAACCTGTGACTGCTCATAAAGCAAAGCAAATGGGTAAAAAACATTATGAAAACCATGGTGGGGAGAAAAGTTCTGAACCACACATTCAAGAAAAAAGAATCAGGTAGTCTCAATGAGCCATAAAGTTTCTGGAAAAGTTGGTGAGTCTATCCTGTGGATCCCCAGTTGCTCTTTCAGACGATGCTAATAGTTGCAGGTAATGTGCTAACAGTGAGATCATACAATATGCTAACAAGGCAGAATATATTAACAGTCGAGATATTGTGATACTTATATATATTTATATTTATATATACATATCGGTTTTAATGATTAAGTGCTGAAGAAACATTTAAATTTGAGCTCTGCAGCCACCCATCATCTTTGTTTGATCTAAATGGACTTCTTCAAGAGGCATACAAGCAATTACTTGCTGATACAATTTTGAAATTGGGATGAGGGATTGAAATTGAGATGCCTGCACCAAATTAAGAAAAAAATTGTGTTATGCGCTTGATGGTGGCTCACTCATCCAATGACTGCAACAGAAACGTGATGCAACACTTAACTGCATTTGCAACAGCTATCTAGATTACATTCATTGCAAGTACAGTAGCCCCATCATTGTTTTTGATTGATACGGTGCAGGTCATCTACAACAGATACCACGCATATTTGGCGAACGAAAGGTATTGTCAGTGCCCAAGGGAATTTTGTTGGCGGCATGCCGATCAAGACAGAGAAAGAAAATTTCTTGGCAAACAGTACAACCAAACAGAATTTCCTCCTAATGCTTCGTGAGAGGTTGAAAGGAAATGGGTTTTCAACAATCTGATGCAGAAGGTGATGCAGACCTCATGACCCAAACAGCAGTAGCTTCCATGCAAATCCAAGCTCAATTGCTCTATTCTTCAGGTCAGAAGGAAGACAGACCACAAACGAGAATGGCACTCGGTAGAGTGCATACCTCCACCAGGCTGAACAGTTTACGTTTTGTATCAAACTGATAAGCTGGATCTGGATCTGGACCAGAACCAAAATCGAATCGGCTTGTTCTTGTCACCTAACCAACTCATCCACCAAGTATTGTCATGCCAGACACAACTTTTTGAAGTATCATGCCATTTATAGTTTTTGGCCCCATCTCTCAATGGTGAAGAATCACTTTACAAATTATCGGATCCGGAACCAGATCTTCACCAAGATCGAATCGATGCATCTTTGCCACACACCCAACCTGTCCAGCAAGTTTTGTCCCAAACCATCCATAACTTTTTGAGATCTTGTGATATATACATATATATACAGCTCTGGAAAAAAATAAGAGACCACTCCAAAAAAATTTTAAATCAGCATCTCTACATGTATGGCAGCCATTCCATTCCAGTGTCTGTTGAATTCCAACACAGTCACACCTCATTCTACTTAGTGAGGTACTGATTAGGTGATCACCTGAACCGAATATTATTTAACAAGGAAAAGTATAAAACCACTGCTGTGGTCATCACTATCTTCTTGCAATAGGACCAGCTGGATGGCAAAAACAGTGCTTGTAGTACCTCAAAAGTAATTGGAATCAAAAAAAGAACTATTGACCATGCCAAAAGATTGAAAAGAAAAGTTTTGAGTGAGGAAAAGAAGAGTTCAATTCTGGCTTTACTGGCAGAGCGATACAGTGAGCGTCACGTTGCTTCCATCCTTAAAATTTCAAGACGGCGGTTCATGAGAACAAGGTCAAGCAGCAGACATTGGGACAACAAAGCTACAGACTGGCAGAGGCGAGAACGATTTCCACTGACCGGGATGACCGCCAACTCATTCGAATGTCACTCAACAACCGTAGGATGACATCAAGTGACCTACAAAAAGAATGGCAACCGGCAGCTGGGGTGAAGTGCACGGCGAGGACGGTTCGAAACAGGCTCCGAGGGGCAGGGCTGAAGTCGTGCAAAGCCAGAAAAAAGCCCTTCATCAATGAGAAGCAAAGAAGAGCCAGGCTAGGTTTGCAAAAGACCATAAGGATTGGACAGTAGAGGACTGGAGTAAGGTCATCTTGTCTGATGAGTCCAATTTTCAGCTTTGCCCAACACCTGGTCGTCTAATGGTTAGACGGAGACCTGGAGAGGCCTACAAGCCACAGTGTCTCGCACCCACTGTGAAATTTGGTGGAGGATCGGTGATGATCTGGGGGTGCTTCAGCAAGGCTGGAATCGGGCAGATTTGTCTTTGTGAAGGACTCATGAATCAAGCCACGTACAAGGTTGTCCTGGAGAACACTTGCTTCCTTCTGCTCTGACAATGTTCCCCACTCTGAGGATTGGTTTTTCCAGCAGGACAATGCTCCATGCCACACAGCCAGGTCAATCAAGGTGTGGATGGAGGACCATCAGATCAAGACCCTGTCATGGCCAGCCCAATCTCCAGACCTGAACCCCATTGAAACCTCTGGAACGTAATCAAGAGGAAGATGGATGGTCACAAGCATCAAACAAAGTCGAGCTGTTTGAATTTTTGCACCAGGAGTAGCATAAAGTCACCCAACAGCAATGTGAAAGACTGGTGGAGAGCATGCCAAGACGCATGAAAGCTGTGATTGAAAATCAGGGTTATTCCACAAATATTGATTTCTGAACTCTTCCTAAGTTAAAACATTAGTATTGTGTTGTTTAAAAATGAATATCAACTTGTTTTGTTTGTATTATTTGAGGTCTGAAAACACTGAATCTTTGTTGTTATTTTGACCAGTTACATTTTCTGTAAATAAATGCTCTAAATGACAATATTTTTATTAGGAATTTGGGAGAAATGTTGTCAGTAGTTTATAGAATAAAACAAAAATGTTCATTTTACTCAAACACATACCTATAAATAGTAAAACCAGAAAAACTGATAATTTTGCAGTGGGCTCTTAATTTTTTCCAGAGCTGTGTATATATATATATATTTATATATAGTTTGGTTTTAGCATCATCACTCAATGGAGAAAAATCACTTAAAATTCTCGGATCCAGATACAGATTCTTTTCTACACAAAAATTGAATCAATTCATTCTTGTCTCATCGAATTTCGTCCGAATCAGACAGGGGTGAAACCATAACCTCCGACTCTGTCCACCTTCAGTGGCGGAGGTAATAAGTTTCGGATTTTAAACATTTACTAGTTACAGAATGCAATGGGTCCAGAGATGTGCAACTGGTTGCCATTCATCCATGCAATTGCTGGATGCGACACCACATCACGCTTGTTTGGCATTGGAAGGGAGTGGCTCTCCACAAGTTAAGAAGTGAACCTGATTGAAAGAATCAAGCTGAAGTGGTATCCAGTGAAGTTTCAAAAGGTGACATCATCTCTGCTAGTGAGAAGGCTCTCACTTGTTTGTATGGAGGTTGTCTTGGTGAGGGCTTGGATGCACTGCATTACATGTGCTTTTTTGAAAGGTGCCCACAAGGATCACCACTATACAGGTGCACAGTCTTCCCCTCACAGAAGTGTCTGCCTGCCATCACAATTCTTGTGTGTATTTTCAAGTGCAGCAGTGGATGTGAAATCTGATAATTTTGATCCAGAAGCAGATGACTTGAAGTGAAAGTTCTTCTTGAGCAATAAACATTGGTTTTGCCACCAGTTCCAGAAGCTCTTCTGTAGGTCATAAAATGTAAATGCAAGTCTGACTGATACACAAAGGTGCACCTGCAAGAAGCATGGACTAGAATACTCAGATTTGCATGTCTTGAGTGCAGGGGTATCACACCTGCATAAATTCCTCCTTGCTTTCTAAGGAAAGCACAAGTGAAGAAATTGGAGAGACAGACCTAAGGTAGAAAAAAAACATATGGATCGAGACATAGATCATTCAAAACAGACACCTACATCTACTTTTACTGTGTAAATGTAGCCTGGTGTTGGCTTAGTTGTTAGGGTGGTGGCTTGGGATCCTAAGGTCCTGAGTTTGAGCCCTGTTTCCCACTGAATTAACACCAGGGGTTGACTCAGCCTGTCATCCTTCCGAGGTCAGCGAAATGAGTACCAGTGTGTACTGGTCCTGGGGCACCGCATCAGTGGCATAGCCGCGCCCCAAACCAATGATGCAACCAGCAGCCGAAAAGGCAGCACATGAGTAAATGGACATTTCCTGGGTAATTGGTGGCCATTTTGAGAAATGACAATGATCTTGGATATTTAGATGACCAAGATCTTAATAAAAGCATTCAATATGAAAATATACATTATTTTGTTTTTCCTTGGTATAATTTGAAGAATTCTTCCCGAAACATATTATTAAAGTCATTAGTAGAAAATAATCACGCTGGTTGACCATCTTGGATTCGTACAAGTTAGCAATTCTACACAAGCTATGTTATTTACATTATTGATATATTATTCGGGGGGACTAGTTACAGCAAACCGCAATGATTTTGCTATTTTTTTTCTCGGTCAAGCCAGAGGTTTACTGGACAAACAGGCTGAAACTCCCTGTTGCAGTGCAGCACATCAAAGTTTGGTATGTCTGTAGCCTTTTTTTCTGCTGAAATGCAAACAATGGAAGAGTGTCACCCCCTGCCAAACGATGTTGTTTTGCACTGTACGGGTGTATTTCAGGCTTTATGATCTGCTATTCCTTTACCTTTCCTTCCTGAGAGTTTTCTTCTTTTTTTTGTTTTTCTTGTATACCTTGTCGAGGCTCGTATGAGAGCTAACACACAACGCCACAGCAAGGGGGGGTGAGGCATGAGACAAGAGGGGTGGGAGTGGGAAGGAAAAAACAGTGGGGAATAGAGACAGGAGATCTGTGGAAGGGAGGGGGATAGGGCAGGGAACACAGGGTATACAAGATGGACATTACAGGAACTTTCAGTAAGGAAAGCAGGGAATTTGAAGGAGCTGGGTTTTGGGTGGATTAACGGGGGTAGAAAAGATCGAGGATTTCGATGGGGGACGATAAGAGGTTGTGGTTAACAGCTGTTTTGAAGGCCTGGAGGGAAGAATGGGATTGAACAGAGTGAGTGAGTCTATTCCAAAGGCGGGGAAAAAAGAGGAATGAAAGAGTGTATCTGTATCCATCCTGTCCACTCGATGCCACCTCCCCTACCCTCCATTCCTCCTCCATCCCATATTTGTCCAAGTCTCCCTCTATTTTGTCCTTCAACTCCATTGGTGGTTTTTCCCCCTTCTTTCTGATACTTTTCCCCTGATCCGTTCAGTGTTCTCACTCTTCCATGAGCCTTGACTTTGTATGCAAACAAGGAACTGATACTCCATGTCCCCCACATTTTTGATGGACATGAGGAATATATATATATATATATATATATATATATATATATATATATATATATATATATATATATATATATCTGTGTGATATGAAAGCTAAATCTTGAACGTTTTTTAAAATATCTCATACACAAGCCAAATTACCGAGATGTTTGCCATATCAACATAATTCAGCCAATCACCGCCATGTTCTAATCAGGTTTGATATAATGTCATGAGATATCTGCAATATAAAAGCTAAATATTCAACATTTTTTGAAATATTCGCGAAAACAAAAGTACATGGAAAGATGATCGGTCGGTCGGTCGTACAGGTCTGTGGATCCCCGCTCTCTTTAATGTCCTCCATATCCGACCTTGTCAGAGCGGCAGGGGACAAAAAGTCCTGTTATCAGTCAAGTTAATATGCAAATGTTTTCTTACAGTGACTAGAAATTGTTTGCTTTTTTATTTTTTTAATATATTACTTTCAAATTCCAAGATTTCTCCTGTAATTCAAGAGATTGGGACTATTATACTTTTAAGAAAGCGGAGTACTTTCAGAAGCTATCCCAAATTGGAAAGGTTTACAGCCTCTGTCATTTCCATAAATTCCCCAAAATATCCAAACTCTTTAGCACCCGTCACCCATCCTCCCCGCTCAGTGAATTACTTTACTCATTAAGTTTAGTGATATTCAAAAATTGAGATAAACTAATCTTTTCTCCATCATGTAAATTATTTAATGTAAATTACAAACTGCCAAAGATCCAAAACTGACACTTGTGGTATTCTACCAGTTACTGTCTTTCAAACAGGCACAGACTGTACCTAGCTCCTTCAACTATACAGAACTCGTTTTCTGTTCTTAGTCAGTATATTATCCAATCAGTGAGTCTGATTCTTATTCTTTCCTTTGCGAGGAAAGCCCTAAGTAACATCAAAAGCTTTCTGAAAAGTTATGAACTGAAACATCGAGAAATCAAATTTACTGCTTTATCATTACCAACAGAGTTGGTTTTCTATTAAAAAATTATAAGTTGGATAGACATGATGTAGATTTGTTGTGTGTCATCTGTGTACCCTCATGATGTACCCTGTAAAAAAAAATTACATCTGTGTCCGAAGGAAGTGGTTGTTTGGCATTTTTTATATGAAATAGGCAAAGCCGAAAAACTAATGAAACCCATTAGAATTACCCTGTATAACCCAATCTAATTAACCTTTAGAACCCATTAGAATTACCCTTTATAACCCAATCCTAATCCTTAAACATTAGAACCCTAATTAACCTTTAGAACCCACTAGAATTACCCTTTATAACCCAATCTAATTAACCTTAGAACCCACTAGAATTACCCTGTATAACCCAATCTAATAACCTTTAGAACCACTAGAATTACCCTGTATAACCCAATCTAATTAACCTTTAGAACCCATTAGAATTACCCTTTATAACCCAATCTAATTACTCTTTAGAACCCATTAGAATTACCCTGTATAACCCAATCTAATTACTCTTTAGAACCCATTAGAATTACCCTTTATAACCCAATCTAATTAACCTTTAGAACCCACTAGAATTACCCTTTATAACCCAATCTAATTAACCTTTAGAACCCACTAGAATTACCCTTTATAACCCAATCTAATTACTCTTTAGAACCCATTAGAATTACTCTTTATAACCCAATCTAATTACCCTTTAGAACCCATTAGAATTACTCTTTATAACCCAATCTAATTACCCTTTAGAACCCATTAGAATTACCCTTTATAACCCAACCCAATTACCCTTTAGAACCCATTAGAACTACCCTTTATAACCCAATCTAATTACCCTTTAGAAC
>CM068952.1:73090846-73098346 GCA_035128595.1 Eptatretus atami
TATATATATATATATATATATATACATACATACATACACACACAAACATACGAACCGTGCCTCCTCTGTCTCAGGTCGCTCACCTGCATTTGATTTTTTCATTGTTTTTTGTAATTAATTTATATTTTCATTTACAGTTGCTTTCTGATGAATTTGTGATTTCTCCTAGTGGACTGGCTTTGATGTCAATCAGCACGCAAAATTTCAGCTTTCTATGTCACTCGGAAAGCACCGATCTTTAATATGAGTCAGTGAGTCAGTGAGTCAGTGAGTCAGTCAGTAGTTAGAAAAAGCTTTATATATTGAACTAGAATATAAGACCCGTCGCTTCACTGACAGAAATACCAATCTTTGCTGTGATGACTAATCAATAGGGCAGAAGAAAAATGATTCCAAGTGCAGGGATAACCAGCGTCGCAAGTTGGGATTTGCAGTTTCGCCACGTGTACCCATGTAGCCATAAAAAATATTTATTTCTTTATTTATTTCCATCACGAACCTTCCCGGGAGTTTGCTGAATCCACCGAAGTTTGATTTATTGAAATCCGTTAATCCGTTCTCATGTTATAACACGACAGACAAACAGAATGGCCTAAGATATATACAGTACTATGTGTGTGCATATATATATAGCATATATATATATATATGTACACACACACACACACACACACACACACACACACACACACACACGAAGGTGGACACTTTGAGACCTGGAAGGGCTGCGTTCCATCTTATGAAAAACACATACGGAGATAACACCCAATGAGACGCGTGCACGTGCACACACACCATTTTTACCTGCGACATGTTGCAGGTCTACAAGAGCTCCATATGTTTGTTGTTGCTGCTGTTGTTGTGGTTCTTGCTGGGGGTCGATTTTTGAAATGTGCACCCATTGGTCGGACAGCTGCTGGACCACACCCACATTTGTTGCTTGACTCTACCCACCACGGCACAAAGACAAAATAATATGGCCGTCATCTTGGTTTTCTGGTGTGCCTAAGACATCACACCTGTAGGCCTCTGCTGATTTTGCACTTCCCAGGTTTGTTGCATCAGATTTCCATTGGCTTTGTTTGGGTCGAGTGTTAAGCATGATGAGGGACCCCCAAAAAAATCTAATCAATGTCAAATAAAAATTATTAGTAAGGTTTAATCAAGCCCGTCAGCACGCACGGTACATGCCTCCCTAAAAAATAGCGTTACGTAATTTTTGAACGGCCCCAAATTGGGGTTAAACAATCCGTGACCATCTGACGAATTAGCTCGTTTTGATATATCCATGGCGGAGGCTGACATGGATGAGAGGTGTCGAGTTAATCGTTTAATCGCCATTAAATGAGTTTCCCTATCGCGTTGTTCATCTTTTAAGAGTGTTTTAATGCACATTTCCCAATTGGCCCGTTACCGGATTTTGTCACAGGTTGTAACCACAATGCAGCCATTCTTGTTTTTTTTAAAGAAACTGTTCCTCACAGCAATTACAAAAATTTATGGAAAAGTAATGGCTATTCCAAATACATTCCGCTAAAAGGATGTTATAAATTATTCTATTTCTACAACATACTATGTATAACTTCATTTTAATAGCAAACTTAAAAACAGTTGTATATCTGAAGTCAGACCTTCAAAATTCTGTAAGCGTTTGACTGAATTTCAATTGTTGGGATCATCATCAGCTGTGCTCCATTCTCCACTGAGGCTTTGACCCTTTCTGCCAAGAACCTCTCTACAAACAGTCAGTCAATCTCAAAATGCAATCTCAGCTTGTTACTTCACTTACAGATGTCTACTTTTTTCCTGAGACTTTCAGGTGTTGTCATCCATTCATAATCCAATTTGTTTAAGTCTCATATTTTATCTGTATACACAAAACACACGTACATACACATGGAGAAAAATACATCAGACAACACTAGAATTATCTTCAGACAAACACAGCCACTGAGCTTGGGAGGAAGTGGCATTACTTCCCAGAGCACTCTGGGTACCAGTTACACAATATTTTACGACATCACTTTTCTCTCTGCACGCAGTGAGGAAATTAAGTTGGAATTTGCTCCTCCCTATGGATGCCAACCCTTGGGGTTTGTCTGCACTCTATCCTTTAAATGCTGAACTCCAAGTAAGGCAGACATACCTTTTTTAAGTCTTTGGTATGACTCGGCCATGGTCAGATATATTTATTTAAATGCTTCATCAATAATGTTTCATCGTTGTTATTGTTTTGATTGAACTTCATTTTGTGTTGTTTGCTGGCCTTAAAGAAATTACTTGTTTCAATTTACTATCTGTAGCTTCTTGTATTAAATTAATTGCCAGTAGGTCATCGATGAACCAAAGATGTTTCTTGACCTTTTCACTGATTTTCGTTTATTCCTGCTTATATTCCTGACCGAATTAGAGTTGGACAATTGCAGGAAGAAATTGCAAAGAAAGGGGCTGGATTCAAACCCACGGGTATATCCCTACTCTCTGCTGGAGTATGCTGTTGTCAAATGCACAGTTCAGTAAAAATCGAATACTTTATTTACATGTATTGTTTTTAAACTGCACGAAGATGAAGTTTCCTTGACAGAACAATGTGCTTTTGTTTGGTAAACTAAAATGTACACTTTACTACTTGGGTAAGTGATTTATCTATTGCTAGGAAGAGTTCTCTTCAGTTGGCCATGAATATTTTTGGAAAACAAATAAACAAGTAAACTGCAATGTTTTCCCATGAATGACAGCAAAATTGTCAATCAAAGCTTCCCTGAAGTATTTCATCTGTAATGAGGTTTTAGATTACAATATGGTTGGTCATCTTACTATAACGGAGCAAACGCAGATGTCACTGAAACTCCAAAATTGACATGTGGCGGAAATAGCACCACCTTTGTTGGTAGCCAATATTACAAATCATCTTACTTTTATCTTATGATATGGAGTATGATATGTTTTGATCAATACAATTTCTTCCAAAAATGATAAAAAAAATTATAAAGTGCATTTCCAAGAACGTGCAGCAGCACATTGCCCACTGAAGGTGGGCCGAGAAGGGCACTGCCGCCCGGAAGGCGGGAGTGCCCGCCAGTGTAAATCATGATAATTATAAATTTTCATTCTCCCTGGTTACATATTAGAACCGTTATAATTGTTTCAACCAAAGATTGAAAATACATCATCAGACATGATAATTCACTGCAGGATCCATTTTCAAACAGTCACAAGCAAACAACTACATCATTATTTACTTTACAATGCACTTCCCACTTAAATTTGAGCTCCGTGGCCGGAGAACATATGAGTGCGTACCTTGTAACAGCACAAGAACATGCCAAGTTATAGCAACAGCAATTAGAAATTTTGAGCTGTAGAAAATTGGCCAGCTGACCTTCTAAAATAAATGAATATATAATATTTCATGGCAACCTAATAATAGAAGACTCATTTCTGAAATAATTAAAATGACACTTGGTAGAGCGCATACCTCTGCAAGGCGAACAGTTTACGTTTTGTATCCCACTGATAGCCGGATCTGGATCCGAACCTGGGCCAAAATTTGGTCGGCTTGTTCATTTTCACCGAACCAACTCATCCACCTAGTTTTGTCCGAATCTGTCTACAACTTTTTGAGATATCATGCTATAAAGTATGTCGTTTTTGGCCCATCTCTCAATGGTGAAGAAGCACTTACAGTATCCAGATCCGTATCTGGATCTTCATCAAAATCTAATCGTTTCGTCCTGGTCACACACCCAACCTGTCCACCAACTATCGTCTTAATCCGTCCAAATCTTTTTGAGATATCCTGTTCACAGACAAACAACCAGACAGACAGACAGACTGGGGTGAAAATATAGCCTCTGCCCACCTTCGGCGGAGGTAATTATAACAAATGTAAAACTGCATATTCAGTTGAATGTGTCACAACATGTTATTCACTTTTAGAAATTGTACCTTTAGTTACACCTCTACACAGTATGAAACATTTACCCTTATAGGCTTATAAAGTAGAGATGACTAAGGTTTAACATCATTTAAAAATAAGATTTTATGTGAACAATTTCAGAAATGTACAAGGGTTCACCAGGTGTTTGTGTGGCTCAACACAGAAGTATAATTGATTGTTCAGATTTTAAAAAGGAAACTGTTATCAAAGATGATGTATGTAGAAAAGTTTAACTACTACCATAATTAAATAACCTGCACCTCAATGAAAATCAACATCAATTTCCCCTCCATTTCCTCCATATGTTATCACCTCGTTCAGACTCACCTAAGACCCTCCTTGTGATAAGGCAGAATATCTCAAATAATGGCTTGCCTACAGATCTCCTATATCCAACTCTTCTCCCACTTTACCCCCTTGTACTCATTGCGTTATCGACTCTGTGTCTTTCACACAGAAGAAGACAGATGAAGATCTGTCCAACCTCGACACTTCATACGTGAGAATCCCAGATGGCATCAGTGTCCATGTTCTCAAATCCTGCTCTGCTACTCTTGCTTCCCCTTTGTTTTCTCTCTTCAGACTGTCCTCCTCAGGCTGCCTTCCATCTACCTGGAAATCATTCGTCATTGTGTTTCATAAGAAGGATGCAAAAACATATCCTCTCAACTACAGGTCAGTAAGCTTATTTCCACGAATCAAAGTCAAATAATACATAATTGCTGCAGATGTGAAGTTTTCATCTTTTAAAACAGCCTGATCAATGATCATCAGTTTTGGATTTGGTCCCAGTTACTCAACAATGATGTCTATGTTGCTGCTTCTCTCAGCAATGATTGGAGGCCCTAAATCTCCAACAAGAGTTCAGAACTATCTGGCCAGACTTATCTCAGGCATTCCACACAGTCTGACATCTTGCACTTCTTGACAAGCTCACTTCCTGCAGCATACAAGGCCACCTTCTGACCTCTTCCTCGTATGTCGTCAATACATTGCTATCGATGGAACTCACTGCTCTCTACAGTCCCAGTGGATGCTGGAGTGCATGAAAGCATCGTATACAGCCCAGTCTTGTTCCTTATCTACATAAATGACCTCTCAAATGCTCAAGTAAACCCTCTCTTCCTTTTTCGAGATGACTCTACATTGTATCCTAAAGTAGCACTATCCCACTGACAGGCATTCGGAGCTGTGTCATTCTCTACTGATGTGGAGTTGAATAGATGGTGGTCTCAAAAATGGAACATGTCTTGCAATCCTGCAAAATCTCAAGTCCCACCATGTCACTCTGGAAGGATCATCAAACGAACCCACGTATCTATTTCCATAATCAGCCAATGATATAGGTTCCATCTCTTAAATTTATTGACCTCATTGTGTGATTAGCCATGACCTTTCATGGACCTACCAATAGGAACCAAAACCATCTGCAGACTGGGCATCCTTAATTGTACCAAGTCATTCCTTCAAATATCACAACCACTCAGTCTGCAAGGCCTTGTCCTGGAGTTAAATAGAATACTGCTCTCCTCCATGGGCTGACACTCCAGAATCACATCATTTGCACTTGGATTCTGTGGAATCTAATGCTCTCAACATTAATAGAATCTCCAACAAGGAGGCCAAAGCACAAGGCCTGTTGCTCACATAACACAGAGAGGTTGATGACCTTTCTATATTTTACTGCTTCTCCTCCAGGGTAGCTTACTCTGCACACTGACCCTCCTCAGCTCCTCCAACTCACACACACATTTTAACAGTAACCCCCTCCTGGTTAAACTCCCAAAATTCAGGTTTGCATCCATCTTCACTTCTTTATTCCTCTTTTCTTTCATTTGTGGACCTGCCTTCTGAGGAATGTTCAATCACACTCTTGTGATCTTTTCAACACCAATTAAACTGACCTGGCCCTCTTTTCTTTCTTTATTTCTCTTTTTCTCTTCTCTTCTCTTCTCTTTTCTCTCTTGTTCTTTCCCTCGATTGTTCATAACTGTCAGTACATTGACATTTTATCGTCTCTCTTCTTGTTCTTCGAAAAGAATAAATTTTGTAAATATAAAACACACAAAAAAACAACGAAATACTTGTATGAGTAGGAATGAAAACTAAATTATATTATTAATCCCCAAACCACTATCAGACCAGCTTATATTTTGGGTCATGTCAGTCCGTCCATCCGTCCGTCCTTCCAAAGCCTCAACCTGAAAATGACTGAACGCATTTCTTTCGCACTTGCATGCAATATAGCTGGACATGAGGCAACTCGAATTATTTTGGTGATTGGAGTTAAATTCATGGGACACGTGCTTTTATTTCTGAATTCTGGAAATTAAATTTAAAAAAAAAACTTTATGGAGGAGAATAGCACAAGATTGTTTTAAAAAAGTTATAAACGTTTACAAAAATCTGTAAACGTGTACACCTTCCGTTGCTGACCTATACTATAAAATGAGTTGGCCTCTAAATCCAGTCTCAATCCATCCGTCCGTTCAAGGCGGGGTTTATGCCACCAGCCTATCAGATCAGTTCCCTCCGGCGCTGGGTGGGATGAAGAGAGGCACGACCTGCAAAAAATTTTTTTTTATCACCGCCACATTGTCTATGGATGTTTAATCATACACAGCTATGTATTGGTGGCTGCATTCATTAGCCATTGCGATTAAGTTAGTTTAACTTGAATCGAAAATTCATGCCTTTTAAATAGAGACTAAAGGAAATGTGAAATGAACAGCTGACCGACCAACATACTGGTCTAGCAAGATAAGTGTTGTATAATAATAAGCACACATCTGCTCATGTATGCCACTTTTAAAAATTATATATTTTTATGTATATATATATGATTATATATGTATATATATATATATCTTCTTCTTCTTCTTTCGGCTGCTTTCCCGGTTAGGGGTCGCCACAGCGGATCATCCGTTATGATCCGCATTATGATTTGGCACAGGTTTTACGCCGGATGCCCTTCCTGACGCAAACCTGGTCACCTCTTACGACACAGCGATAATATATATATATATATATATATGCACTATATATATATATATATATATATATATATATATAAAATATATTTACATATATATATATACACATATATATACGATATAATATATATATATAATGTATATATATATATATATATATATATATATATATATATATATATACATACACACACATATATATATATATATATATATATATACACACATATATATACACACACACACACACACACATATATATAATATATATAATATATATATATATTATATATATATAATATATTGTTGCGAATTCGCGCCCGCCGGCGTGCGAACGACCGCGTAACTCGAATCGCGGCACGTCGCCCACCGGACGGACAATTCAGTCGTGACCCTCTCGGACTAACGCCGGGATCTAGTCACGGGTGGACCTTTCGGCCTCACCACAACCCAGTCCGCATTCTACCCGCGCGGAATAGGGTGAATCGCCGAAAGTCGATATACCTAAATACCCGCACGGGTAACCTACCGAGGGGTTGTACCTCGCCACAGGCCGACTCCGGACAC
>CM068952.1:73103346-73116569 GCA_035128595.1 Eptatretus atami
TCATGAACTTTACTTTTTGAATCCCTCCACACATGTAACGTAGCAATAATTTTTGGTGAAATGTATTTTGGTTGAATTTCAGTAAACCACATTCAGTAGCATAATGTTTCGAGTATCCGCTCTGAGTCTGAGAGGTTGGTGATTTGATTCTGAGTCTGGCAGAGCCATCGCAAAAGCTTTAAAAATGGTATGTGCTGCTTCCTCGATTTATTCTCAATATTTAGAGGATAAAGTATGGACAAACCCCATAGATTGACATCCCATAGTGATGGGGGAAAGTTGTCCTTAAATGTCCAGCTGAGTATGGAAAATGTAACCGATGGCATCGCTACTACCAAAAGTACCCCGGGAAGTTGTCACTTCCCGCAAGGTCAGCAACTATGTTTGCCTGAAGTGAAATCCGGTGTTGTATGTTGTATTTGTTTGCATGTACATCCACGATTTGTGTTGCAGCTCCTCCATGAACGTTAGACCACATTAAAAAAAATGTATTGAATACAGCAGGTGAAGTAACACTTGAAAGCTTTGTGACCAAGAAAACAACACAGCAATTATTTATTTATATTCACGTGCCTTCGTGTTTTTCCTTTGAATAAGCCAAAATACGAGGTGTCTCATATACAAATATAAAATATAGGATCAGGTTTTGAAATTTCAGCAAGCATGAATGTTTTAAATACATTTTCAATGCTCTTATCCTCTCAGAATCTCAGAAGAATTGGCAGGACACACGCCCTTGTATTTGAGCTATCTTAGCACATGTTCAAATCTAGATCAAACTATAAACTGTCAACCTGATGTTTTGCTAGCAAGGACATAAGTAAATTTATGTGCTGTCCACCAGATGGATGATAAGCTGTAGGTAGGACCTGTCTACCAACACTGTTCATTGGTGGATGTTAAATATCGCACTATATGTTTCATGAAGAGTAAGTAAATGATCTCCGACACTGGCGAAATTCCAAATTCCGACCTAATACTGTTGGTAGCAAGTGGTGTGGACTTGGATATCCCTTGACACCAGGTTACACTGCTTGCTATCTCAGAGTGTTTTGTCTGGGCAGCATATCCTACACTCTAAACTAGGCAGGGGGGATCTCCAGCCTGCGGGCTGGATACGGCCAACGACAATGTTTGATCTGGCCTGCGTGGTGATATTTTGTTCACCATTTTACGTAGCTATTATGGAGGAAAATTAAGTCACACAAAATTTATTTCCCAAGAAGTTTTATAACTTCCTTAATCCTCATTTGTTGTAGATAAGCATATTCACTGCTATAAGCGAAAGGACCGGTCTTGACAGGTCGTGAACAGGAAGACAGGAGGGACTACCTAGCTCTGCAGCCATGCAATTTCTCAGTGTATTATTACATACTAGCAGGGATACCCCACGTTGCCCGGTGCTGTTCTAATCCTGTTGGCATCTTGAAGCCATCTTTTTCTTTTCTTTTCTTTGGGGGGGGGGGGGGGGGGGGTTTAAAACACTTCCTACATCCACTAATGAATGGGGTCAGGGATAATTTAATATTACCTTTCACACAGCCACAAAGCCTAAGGCAATATAGAGCAAGTATTTATATTTTTTAATCCAACTTTTTTTTAAAAAATTTTCCAAACAATGCTGTGCCTAAAACACTCCCCGGCACTCACTGATGAAAGTTTGACAAAGATCCGTTTGTACTCGTGAAAAATACTCCTGTTTGCCTGATAAGTTCACAATCATTGTCTGCGCATAAAGGACACAACCTGAAGCTCAGACATTTCTCCTCAAAGCATGTAATCTATGATGTACAAAGATAAAAAAGATATGTACAAAGATTTTTTTAAAAGGATAAAATATACAAAGATTAAAAAAAAGAACAAAGAAAACTGAAACACCGAAGAAAGCTCTTTTGCACAACAAACACTTTTTCACAAAAAAAATGTACAGAGGCAGAAAACATTGTTCATGCCAGTTATGTACTCACAGTAAGCTTTAACAATGCAAGGATACCCAAACCATTTTCAGATGGTGAATTTGTGAAGGAATGTATCAGTGAGTTGATAAACATACTGTGTCCAGAAAACAAACAAAAAACAAGACGTTGACAGCATTAGTCTCTCGGGTAGAACGATGTCGGATCGCATTGATAATAATCGCCCGTGACTTTGAGCAAAGCCTGATTAACCGCTGTAACAAATTTGCAACCTTTTCAGTAGCCTTTGACGAAAGCAATGATATAACTGATACTGCTCAGCAATATTTGTAAGTCGAGTTGATGCGGAGTTCAACATTGCTGAAGAAATGTTGGCGCTGCAAGCTGGAGATGACGTCCCAAATGCTTAAACGTGCTCCGGACAAGTTCCCGTTGAGTTTTGAAAAACTGTGCGGTATTTCAACTGAAGGCACAACCGGCGATGATAGGCAGGTTTGATCGGGTTTGATCTCCTGGGTTAAACAAATTACCTTCCGCTGTATCGTACATCAGAAAAGCTTGTGTTCAAAATCTATCAAAATTAACGAGATCATGTCCTCAGTTGTTTCATGCAATAATTTTATCAAAGCTCGAGGACTTAATCATCAACAATTTAAAGAATTCCTGTAGGATCTTGAATCGGAGCATGAAGACTCGGTGATGCAATGGTGAGAGTGTCCACTCTGAGTCTGAGAGGTTGACGGTTTAAATCCCAGCCGAGCCATACCAAAGGCTATAAAAATGGCGCATGCTGCCTCCTTGCTTGATGCTCATCATTAAAAAGGACAGAGCATGCATAAACAACCATAAGTTGGCAATACCAGCACAGGCTTTGATGGGCCTAGTAGCATCCTCCTGTGTTGAAGTTCCTTGCAAGGGAGCTCGTATTGTTATCATTATTTTTATTAAGATCTGACGCACTACTGCAAAATATGTTGACTTAGCAAGGGAAATATGCTAAAATGCTTTTACAATTTGAAAGACGTTAGTGCTTATGTTCATGGAAACGAAGGGAAAATCAGTGCCAGAGTTGAATCAAGGCTTTACGATCTTGCATTCTTAGTGGACATTATAAGTCACTTGAACGACCTGAACACATAGTCCGTGCAGTCATTTCAAGCTCAACTTTCATTGTGAGAAAGTCAGTTAAGAGAAGTCAATACCTGTCACTTGCCCATTCTGACCAACCATCGTGAGAGGTTTGACACCAACCATCGTGAGAGGTTATCGCAGAATAACTGTCATCATTGAGCATCGCTTTATTGAACAGATTCACTGACCTAAGTGCTCAGGAATCAAGTTTATGGAATTCTGCTGCACCATTATTTGCTGTCTTTGACTCTGTTCCAGAACACTTGCAAATGGAGCTTATTGACCTTCAAGAAAACGATGAACTCAAGCTTAAATTTAGCAACATGAATGCGGTTGACTGTTACAATTCCGTCCTGCTCAAAGAAGACTTTCCGAAACTGTTGGCCCACTTTTCAGGAGCACTTACATATGTGAACAGTTTTTCTTTCGATTTCATGAAGTCGAAAGTGTGATCCCTCGAGGCAATTTCACGAAGTCAAAGTGCTCTCGAGGTTAACAGACAATTATCGTGAAAACAACTTAAGAACAGCAACAACACGTCTTCTGCCCAACATAGGCATTCTCGTCAAAAGGAAAATCTCACATGTCACATTAGTTATGTAACTTCAAAATTGCTATTAGTATTATGAATGTATTATAAGAATTATATGATTTACTGTCCTACTCTTTTATATGAGTCAATATCGAGAATCAGGATGTTTAGTTACGTTATAATCATTTTTATATGTGCATGTGTTCGGTATAAATTACTAACACATCACTAAGCATATATTTGGACCGCAGCAAGTTTTACAATTGCTGTTATGGCCCTCGGACTGGGAAAGGTTCCCCACCTGTGCTCTAAAAAAATTTGTATCCTCAGCTTGTTCACTTGTCACATGCAAATGGCCGTCTTCAGCTACGAAGTGCAACCATGATGAGGAACGCCTCGGAATACACAATCAAGTTTAATGTCACCTTATTGATGAACACTTCTGTCATCTTAAAATGCTTTTAGGAACAGAATAGGAGAGAAGAGAAAATGGGGGTTTGGTTGGGGGGGGGGTGAAAGTAAAAGTTTGAATTAAAATCAAAGAAAAAGAGGAGAAAGAGAAATTACAGTTACACCAAATTTAACATTGTTATTCAACAGCAATGCTTGTACATAACAAACATGCACACACACAAATGACAATAATTTACATCTGAGTGTACCATGGTAACATAGAAGTTGCACATCAAAATACCGTGCATTTGTATTTATTGTAAATAATTACATAACAACCGTTACGGGTCCTTGACCAGCCATAACTACAATTGTTTTATAGCGGTGTCTGGACGGGTGCCCTATCACATATTTTGAGGTGTTACAATTCATACAAGAATGAAGTGCTCTTGTCGACCAGAAAATGTATTCAGTGACAGTTGGTTGTTCTCATGATGAACAGCCATGAAATTATCAAACATGTCACTTCTTTATCTTGGTGGGTAATGGTTGTGCATGAGGATTCAAAGTAAACATAATTGGCATACTTTTGAATCAATCATAGCAAAGTGAAAGACCTCCATGGGACAACAACAGAGATAAGATCTCAAAGTATGTATTCATTGATTAACACACAAGACATGTGAAAGGGGACGATGTAATAGAAACCTTCATTCCTTTGCAACGGCAAGGAATGCAGAAATGAGATGCAAAGTTTTATAAACCCTTTTTTGCAGCTTCTCTCCAAAGTAAATCATCAAAATAAATCATCGGCAATTCTCAGAGCAGCTCAGAAGCTTTTGGAAAGCCCCAGGAAACACATCAGGTCCCAAGCTGTGGCCTGGCAAGGTTCCTTTTCTGACTTATTAGTGTGGCTTCTGCCCATGTTTTGTGCAGCCAGCTGCAGTAACGGACGCATGCAACATTTAAACTTAAAATGTCCCAGGAAATATATAATGTGATATTAGAATTGCATGAGGACAGCATGAGTGACGGTTCTGTTCCAGATTTCTGCAGATGCCTTGCCATACATATGATTTACCTTCAGTTCGTTCACTTTCCACGATACTGCCAAGGATCGCAGCAGGAAGGATTGTGAAAACACTTGACACAAACAGCAGCAAAACACGTTTTTGAATGCGTCAAGTTCAGAGCTTTGCTCTAATTGTTGATGTACAGCATCTGCACAAATTGTGACACGCTGTGCATTGCATGATCTACAAACATTAGGAAACTGAACAACTATTTGAGATGACATTTGTACAGTCTTATAGTTAGGGGGATTATATTTAATATGACAGGATTATACTTATTATGGTGACAAAATATTGTGGAATTATATTTCCTCACCATTACTCCTCATGTCCCCAAACATGCACATTACTTTCCTTACAATGTTCTTATCTCCCCAAAACTCTGCTCCATTCTTCTACAATCCTCCCTCCTCCCTTTTCATTTCACATTTCTATATTCATACTATAACCTATTCCCACCACTCTGCCCCGTCAAACTATATCTGTATATACAGTATATACATACACACACTAGTATAAAAGCCCGTCAAAAATGATGGGTTGGAATTATTTTATTCGAAACATTCAGAGACTGGAAGATATGATGTTTTGTAGCATGAGAGAGCGTTATTTTAAAACACTACATGTACAAATGTTACACTATTTTCTTAATCTTCTGGGACCTTTCATTTTGAGGGTGCAGCCTCGTAAGCGTGCCAAAGCCTGAAGTCTTGGCTGAGCGTCAGGTCTGCTTATATCTTCTTCCTTTATTATACATTGCACGTATGTAAATGAACACTCGCTTTACTCTGCGTGTGTCTCACATCACGTGCAGCGAATTTCACCTCCCTGCGCCTTGTCTTTATTGTTCGTTTTTTGAACACTTCTGTACACCACCATTGACACCCGGTTGCAAGTCACCATCTACATTTCCAAAAGAAGAGACATAATTACTCTTTAATGGAAAATGTTTTTCGATTTTTTTTTTTATCATGAAAAAATAGACTGCAGTGAACACACAATCGTGTTAAAAGATTGACCTTTAACACCCATCGTAAATCGTCCTTTTGAAGGAGGACAGACATCACACAAACACACGTTGTGTTATATATTATATATATATATATATATATATATATGTATATATATAAATGTATATATATATAAATGTATATATATACATATACATGTATCTGTATATATATATATAAATATATACATATATATATATATATTATATGTATTTGCGGTTCTACAAAACTGCATGCCTCGAAGGCAATGGAACCAAACATACAGTGATCCCCAGGCAGTTATTTCATGAGTATTCGTGTAGTTAGTCCTCCCCTCATGTCTAGTGGGTAAACGGGACGAATTGCGTTGCGTGGGACTCGTAGTTAGGTCTAATATATGTCTTTAATCCTTACTCTGACCTCTACTCTAACCCTTTCCTTTTAGCCATGATACACACCAAGCGTGCAAACACACACGCCATTCAACGGACAATTTTTAAGAGGCATGCCGTGGTGCCTCCCTTGGCTCGGATCGCCTTCCTCGTTATAAACAAGACGACCTTCCTCGGGAATTTACGCGCCATTTTCCATTCAAACCTGCGCATCAATTCCCAACCAGCACCTTACCTCAATCCTCACCTCACCTCACAAACCTCAACATCTTGACCACAGAGGCCTCCCATACCCGGAAAAATACTCCCGCACCCCGTCGTATTTCTGCATCGCTACAATTCGCCACTGTATTTCGAGCAACACGCGGCGGCGTCCATTGTTCTTGGTGTCGTGTGACGCTCAACCACGCTACAGCCGCTATATTCTCCACCGCATCTCACCGGGAGCATCCCTGGTGAGTGTCCAGAATTATCGCAGCCCTCATCCAGTCATCAGACCATGGCAAAACCATAAGCAACGAGGAGGGGTCACAGGAAGAGCGATCCAGGGATTTGGTTTGGTTCCTGAATGTGCATTGTGGCTCGTGAAGGAGCCCGTGGGTAGCGGAGAAAGTCCGCCACCATTCTAAATGGAAACTACGCTCATTGAACGTTCGGGGCCGGGGTGCCAGCTCGAGGAGTATGCTCGCTATGTCAAGCAGGGAGCTCCGAGCAGTGCCAAGGCTGGCGGGCATCTGAGCCGGTTTCTGGTCCCAGAGCCTGGCGGGGCATGACTATAGCTGCTGTGGCCCAATAGAGGAGCTGGAATTGGGCCAGAGCACGTCACTTTCCAGTCCTTGCCCCATCCTTCACACGGGGCTGAAAAAAGGGAGTGGCGCGGAGCTGCTAAGAGAGCTTCTTCGAGGAAGACAATTATTTGTATGCGGCTGCCGTCCTTCGAGAGCATGCAAGTGGGACTCCCTGCCGTGCTGTCGACATGCCGCCACCCCCGTGAAGCCAAATGGGCTCACCACCAGCCACAGACAGCGGACCAGGGTGGAGCGCACGTTACCACGGGTCCCGATGAACAAATAAGGAGGAGATAACGCGCCATATCACGAAGTGGGAACGCTCAGGCAGAGCATCCCACGGAGGTACATGCTTACATAAACAGATCTTTACACGGTGAGGTTAGGGATCTTTCTTCTCACAAATCTATTCTTCTCTATCTCTCCATACACCCGTCTATACCATCTACTGTGGATGCACAAAGAAGAAAGCATTACTGATACGCAATCAAATTTTTCTCTTGCATGACACTGCACTCCTCACGTCGGAGGCATCGCACCTCCCACTCCCACATTGTAGACACCAGTATCGTTCCCACCTACCCCTCCCTAAGTGTCCTCGCCCGCGTTGGTCAGCCGACCGTGCCAGGAATTTTGAGCGTGCTGATCCTCACCTTTTTCTCTCTTTCTGGCTACTAACTTTCTGTGTGTGTGTGTGTGTGTGGTGTGTGTGTGTGTGTGTGTGTTGTGTTGTGGTGTGTGTGTGTGTGTGTGTGTTGATGGCGCCTGTCTTAGACTAAGTAAGATTGTAGAAGGTAGACGGGATAATCCTGCTCTGTGTCTGCTTTTGTAAGTTGTTGTCTTTTGCTGCATACCTTTCTGGATAGAAATGCTCCCAGCTCGTTTTTGTGTTTTCTTTCATTGGTCCAGCATGGCCCGCACCTAAGTTTAGCCAAGACGTTATTCCCCAATGATCTGTTTCCTCCTAGCCGGTACGTGCTTGGCAGTTCCGCTCAGCTGCATCTGATCTGGTAAGGTGATCCGGTTTAAGCAAGTGCGTACCGAGGGCATGTTCCCCGGTAATTTGATGACATGCCCTTTAGGTAAATGGTATAAGATGGAGGACCTTAAGTCACATGGTCGAGTTATTGGTGTTCACAGTCGATTAGCGACTCGCCGTGTCACAAAGTTATTCATGTGCAACAGCCTGCGATTCCGGTGAGATCAGTGGGAACTTGAGGTAGTTCACCCCTCGTGGTCTTCTTCGCCCCGTGATATATATATATATATAGTTGCATTAATGGAAACGGACCCCCGGGGTGGAGCATTCAACACATAAAGAGATTCCCTAGTTAGATATTTCATAAGTAAATGTGCTTCGTCAGGTACCTTTCCCTTGTATCAGGGAAGGTGGAAAATGCGTTGTCATTGTTAGCAAGTTCCATCACCATTGTGATTCCCCACCTTCTGGAGATTCCCCACTTTCCACCCATTCATCCATCCATCGATCCTTCGATCCATCCCCCATCCATCCATCCCAATCCATCACCCTTCCCCTCTTGGACCTCTCAAACCCTGTAAACACCCCCTTTTTAATTTAATCCGTTCCAATCCCTCCAGTTCTCAAACCCCCTCGAATCCTTTTTTAAGCTCCAAATTTTAATGTGCATGTTTTAAGATCCAAAATTTAAAGCCTCCAAATCTTATCTCCCCCCCCCCCCCCAGCAACTTCCGACACTACAACCACCCCAACACCAGAATTGCATTGACACACATTCAGAGCCAGTTCTGCGCTGCCAGTAAGGGAAAGTTGCAGGGCCACATGCAAGCCACATGGAGAATGCTGTGCAGTGAGTGGTGGGGTCAATTATGATCAACGATGTCACACTGTGACAAAGGAGGGCCTGTGGAGACCAACACAAGTGGGCAACAACCACACTTACCCTCCCTGAAACCATAACAATGTGTGTGTGTGTGTGTGTGTGTGTGTGTGTGTGTGTGTGTGTGTGTGTGTGTGTGTTGTGTGTGTCTCCTCCATAACTCCAAAACCAAAAACCTAGCAGCGTAAAACTTTGCATACCACTAAGGGAACTCCAAGGAAGTGCAGAAGTGAAAATTGGGTGTTCGGTTAATTAAAACACCCCTTTTGAAGATAGTTAACAGCCATATTTAAGTATATCCTTTATCACGTGCATCATTGGCAACCGCGCTCTATGGGGAGTTAAGGCGTATCCTGGGTTACCTCTCTGGGGTCTGAAGCCACCATGTTTTTTGGCCTGCTCAACCATTCTTTGACTTGGAACAGGCTGCAACAATTTCTTAACAACAAAGTATTTTTTCACTTTCCTCACTCATATTATCCAATGCCTGTTCATCATACCTATGAATCGCTGGATACATTGCAATGCTTATAAATGCCTAGAGACGCCAGCGTTCATGCCTTTATTTCATTTCCACACATGCCATAACCGAGAGAATCTCTTAAACTAAGTTGAATTCCAAAATTTAAGCTCCAAAATTGAACTTAGCAGCAATTCCGATGCTTTAAAAAAATACAAAAAGTGTTCATTTATCCAATTCGGACATTGCTTGGGCATTTCTGGGTGCATTGGTTTAATCGATGGCAATTGGTAATCATTTGCCAAGCCAGGCGTTCTACTGTAGTGCTTGCTTGAGTGCATAAGCCACTTATCAAGCACCCCACAGTTGACAACGGTACAATTTGTGTCCCGATTGCGATGTACAGTCGACAGTTACGACAAGGTAGAGGTACATATACAGCGCACACGGACGTGGTACATTTGAGTAGATTTGGATCTGTACGGACTCTCCGCGGGTGTGTTGTCATGCAATGCCTGTTACAGGCACCCTGGTGGCAAAGATTAATCCCATATCTTATGAAGGTTTATTCAGGTTTTTCTTCGTCCTCGCAAGTGTTTCTAAAGCATTTGGTGATCAGATTTGCCCTATAATGGTTATATTTTTGTCTTTGTCAGTTTCAAAGCAAAATATATTTGTAACACCTGATTTCCGAGCCATTTCCCGTATTAACGTGTTTTCTAATTACCGAGCCAAATGTTTTTCCATCCATCACACGCAGCTGTTTATATAGATTAATGTTTGTGAACATATCCTTGAAATATCTACATAAATGCAACGTTGTTTTTCAGTGAAAGCTACTCAAGGTTTCTGGGTTGTATACAGTCCGTACTGCAGTCGGTAATCACACTGACTCGAACCTGCCGATTCCCAAAAAATTGCCGATATCAAACAAATACGTACGTGTGTGTGTTTTTTTTATGATTACTCCTTTTTTTAACATGATGTAGGCTCGTTGTGGAGTGATTACTTAGAACAAATCAGGACACAACATGAAGGGAACAGCAGGAGAAAGGGGAAACACCAACAGCAGAGTGGAGGGAGGAAGTAGACGGAGACAACCAAACAGTGGGTGCAGGTAATGATGAGGGCTAAATGGAGAACACAAAGGGTGGAAAATATAGATACATAAGTAAAATTGTGTTTGACCAGTTTGTGATTTTTGTCAAGGTGTAAGGAGAGGGAAGAGGCTGCTGCCTGTCTGTCAGAAAGATGAGAGATGTCAAGGCAGAGAGTGGAGTCATCAGCAAAGAGATAAAGAGGATTTTCCAGGGAGTCAGTGAGATCATTGACGAAGATTAGGAATATGATTGGGCCCAGAATACTGTCTTGGGGTACTCCAGCCTTGACAGGGAGAGGAGATGAAAGGGTTCCGTTGAGAGCCACACGTTGTTTTGTTTTGTTTTTAAATCAGACATCAGTTGAGGCCATTCAGCTAATCATGTCTGCACGAACACCATACCAATTTATCTACACAAGATCCAAGGAAGAAAATGCAAAAAAATGTTTTCAATTAATGAAATAATTTTTTTGTTTGTTTCTTTCTTTTTAGTTTTTGATTTTTTTTTTTCTTCCCCTCAGGGGAGGGGCATGGGCTTCGTTAAAAACACACATCAACCACACAACCCCCCTTGACAAGACCCCCACCAACAGCACTCCGTGTATACATGCACACAATCACCCATCAATGCTCAAACTACCGAAAAGTCCTGTCAACATCCCCACACTCCTCTATCTCTATAACTACCAGGTACCTATCTAATTCTAATTTAAAATTATCTACTGTTTCTGCTGCCACTACCTTTCCCAGGAGACCATTCCATGCATTAACCACTCTCTGAGTAAAAGTCACCTGCCTTGCTCCCATCTTAACTCTCCTCTTCTTTACTCTCAGGCTATGCCCCTGGTTCTATCACTGTCTACTCTGTTGAATAATTCATCTGCACTTATTTTATCTATACCTTTCATTCTCTTAAACATCTCCATCATATCTCCTCATAACCGCCTCCTTTCTAGTGAATAAAGCCATGTCTCCTTGAGCCGCTCCTCATAGCTGAGTCAAGCTCGGTCCGGAATCAATCACGTAGCCCTACGCTGAACCCTCTCTATGGAATCTATGTCCTTCCTGAATTGTGGTGACAAAAACTGCACATAATATTCTAGATGTGGCCCTCACTAAATTCCTGTACAATGTTAACACCACCTCTTTTGATTTATAAATGATCCCCCTCCGAATACAACCTAAACCCTATTTGCTTTACCTATAGCTGCCTGGCACTGTGATGCCTGCTTACCTCCCATATCAATGACCACTCCCAGATCCTTCTCCTGTGTGACACACTCCAAAATTACACCTTGCATCCTGTAATCTCAATTTTCAATGTTCTTTCCCATCCCCAACACCTTACACTTGCTCAGGTTAAATTCCATCTGCCAATCTTTTGCCAATCTATCGCAAGAATCAATACATTTCCTGAATCTGATCACCATCCCCTCTGCTATCCATCCACCTTACCTCCAAGCTTTGTGTCATCTGCACATTTGGAAAGCTTACTCTTTACCCACGATCCAAATCATTGATGTAAAATAGTAATGGTCCGAGTACTGATCCCTGAGGTACCCCGCTACTTACTTCCTCCCAGCAAGACATCCTCCCACTCACGGCCACTCTTTGCTTCCTACCACTAAGCCAATTTGCCATCCAATTAGCTACCTGACCAGCCACTCCACAACCTCCGATGTGGTACCTTATCAAATGCCTTCTTAAAGTCTAGATATACTATGTCCACTGCCTTTCTCTCATCCACCCAATCAGACACTGCTTCATGGAACTCTAAAAGATGTGTTAAACAGGAACTACTTTGGTAAACCCATGTGACACCTTTAATTAGTTTGTATTTGTTTAAATGGTTCCTCATCCGTCCTTAATTAATGTCTCCAACAATTCCGACTGAAGTCAAACTAACATGTCTGTAGTTTCCCAATTCTTCTCTGGATCCTTTCTTAAAAAGTGGTGTTACATTTGCTACTCTCAAATCCTCCGGTACCTGTCCTGACTCCCATGAACTATTGAAAATATCCATTAACATCTCGCTTACCAGCTCAGCCACCTCCATCAATACTCTCGGCTGCATATTATCTGGACCTTATCTACTCTTACATTACCTAGCTGTTCCTTTACTTCCCCCACTCCAACCTGGATCTTCTGTAAAAGCCCTTCCTCACCTCCTCAATAGATACTCTCAACTATTGGCAATTCTCCTGACTGTTCTTGTGTAAAAGTTGAAGACAAATACCTGTTTAATAAGCCTGCCATCTCACTTTCCTCACTAACCACTCTCCCGGTGCTATTCCTCAATGGCCACACTAGTCCTAACCTGTTCTTTCCCCTGATATACTTAAATAAATCCTTTGCTATTATGTTTACTATTCTTAGCCATGTCCTCATACTCTCTTTTGGATTGCCGAGTTATTTTCTTAACTTTCCTCTGTTTACTTTGATAGTGATATAAATCTAACTCCATACCTGTTATTTTACCTCCATACCTGTTATTTTAAACCTAATCAATGCCTTTTGTTTCTCCTTAACAGCATTCCTTGTCTCACGACTCAATCACCCTGGTCTCTTTCTGCTTCTAGTTTTACACCTCA
>CM068952.1:73116698-73129508 GCA_035128595.1 Eptatretus atami
ACCCATACAGAATCCTCAACATTTATTCCCTCCTTAATGTCACTCCTTTCTCTTGATGCAATGCTATCCTTTACCCAGATTGCGACTCCTCCTATTCTCTCCTTCCTATCACACCGACACACCTTGTAGCCTTCTAATCCTGTCCTCCAGTTACTTATAATTCCTTAATCCTCATTTGTTGTAGATAAGCATCTATCACTGCTATAAGCGAAAGGACCGGTCTTGACAGGTCGTGAACAGGAGACAGGAGGGACTACCTAGCTCTGCAGCCATGCAATTTCTCAGTGTATTATTACATACTAGCAGGGATACCCCACGTTGCCCGCGTGCTGTTCTATCCTGTTGGCATCTGAAGCCATCTTTTTCTTTTCTTTTCTTTTGGGGGGGGGGGGAGGGGTTTAAAAACATCCCTACATCACTAATGAATGGGTCAGGATAATTTAATATTACCTTTCACACAGCCACAAAGCCTAAGGCAATATAGAGCAAGTATTTATATTTTTTTAATCCAACTTTTTTTTTAAAAAATTTTGCAAACAATGCTGTGCCTAAAACACTCCCCGGCACTCACTGATGAAAGTTTGACAAAGATCCGTTTGTATCGTGAAAAACTTCCTGTTTGCCTGATAAGTTCACAATCATTGTCTGCGCATAAAGGACACAACCTGAAGCTCAGACATTCTCCTCAAAGCATGTAATCTTATGATGTACAAAGATAAAATAAGATATGTAAAAGATTTTTTTAAGATAAAATATACAAGATTAAAAAAGAACAAGAAACTGAAACAACCGAGAAAGCTCTTTTGCCAACAAACACTTTTTCACAAAAAAATGTACAGAGGCAGAAAACATTGTTCATGCCAGTTATGTACTCACAGTAGCTTTAACAATGCAAGATACCCAAACCATTTTCAGATGGTGAATTGTGAAGGAATGATCAGTGAGAGTTGATAAACATACTGTGTCCAGAAACGCAACCAAAACAAGACGTTGACAGCATTAGTCTCTCGGTAGACGATGTCGGTCGCATTGATAATAATCGCTCGTGACTTTGAGCAAAGCCTGATTAAACCGCTGTAACAAATTTGCAACCTTTCAGTAGCCTTTGACGAAAGCAATGATATAGACTGATACTGCTCAGCAATATTTGGTAAGTCGAGTTGAGCGAAGTTCAAACATTGCTGAAGAAATGTTGGCGCTGCAAGCTGGAGATGACGTCCCAAATGCTTAAACGTTGCTCCGGACAAGTTTCCGTTGAGTTTTGAACATGTGCGGTATTTCAACTGAAGGCACACCGGCGATGATAGGCAGTTTGATCGGGTTTGATCTCCTGGGTTAAAAAAATTACCTTCCGCTGTATACTGACATCAGAAAAGTTTGTGTTCAAAATCTATCAAAATTAACGAGATCATGTCCTCAGTTGTTTCATGCAATAATTTTATCAAAGCTCGAGGACTTAATCATCAACAATTTAAAGAATTCTGTAGGATTTGAATCGGAGCATGAAGATTCGGTGGAATGGTGAGAGTGTCCACTCTGAAGTCTGAGAGGTTGACGCGTTTAAATCCCAGCGGCCATACCAAAGGCTATAAAAATGGCGCATGCTGCTCCTTGCTTGATGCTCATCATTAAAAAGGACAGAGCATGCATAACAACCATAAGTTGGCAATACCAGCACAGGCTTTGATGGGCTAGTAGCATCCTCCTGTGTTGAAGTTCTTGCAAGGGAGCTCGTATGTTATCATTATTTTTATTAAGATCTGAACGCACTACTGCAAATATGTTGACTTAGCAAGGGAAATATGCTAAAATGCTTTTACAATTTGAAAGACGTTAGTGTTATGTTCATGGAAACGAAGGGAAAATCAGTGCCAGAGTTGAATCAAAGGCTTTACGATCTTGCATTCTTAGTGGGACATTATAAGTCACTTGAACGACCTGAACACATAGTCGTGCAGCTCATTCAAGCTCAACTGTTCATTGTGAGAAAGTCAGTTAAGAGAAGTCAATACCTGTCACTTGCCCATATCTGACAACCATCGTGAGAGGTTTGACACCAACCATCGTGAGAGGTTATCGCAGAATAACTGTCATCATAGCATCGCTTTATTGAACAGATTCACTGACCTAAGTGCTCAGCGAATCAAGTTTAGGAATTCTTGCTGCACCATTATTTGCTGTCTTTGACTCTGTTCCAGAACACTGCAAATGGAGCTTATTGACCTTCAGAAAACGATAGAACTCAGCTTAAATTTGCAACATGAATGCGTGATGTTACAATTCGTCCTGCTCAAAGAAACTTTCGAAACTGTTGCCCACTTTTCAGGAGCACTTACATATGTGAACAGTTTTTCTTTCGATTTCATGAAGTCGAAAGTGTGATCCCTCGAGGCAATTTCACGAAGCAAAGTGCTCTCGAGGTTAAAGACATTATCGTGAAACAACTTAGAACAGCAACAACACGTCTTCTGCCCAACATAGGCATTCTCGTCAAAGAAAATCTCACATGTCACATAGTTATGTACTTCAAATTGCTATTAGTATTATGAATGTATTATAAGAATTATATGATTTACTGTCCTACCTCTTTTATATGAGTCAATATCGAGAATCAGGATGTTTAGTTACGTTATAATCATTTTATATGTGCATGTGTTCGGTATAAATTACTAACACATCACTAAGCATATATTTGGACCGGTGCAAGTTTTACAATTGCTGTATGGCCCTCGGACTGGGAAGGTTCCCACCTGTGCTCTAAACAAATTTGTATCCTCAGCTTGTTCACTTGTCACATGCAAATGGCCGTCTTCAGCTACGAAGTGCAACCATGATGAGGAACGCTCGGAATACACATCAAGTTTAATGTCACCTTATTGATGAACACTTCTGTCATCTTAAAATGCTTTTAGGAACAGAATAGAGAGAAGGAGAAATGGGGGTTTGGTTGGGGGGGGGTGAAAGTAAAAGTTGAATAAAATCAAAGAAAAGAGGAGAAAGAGAAATTACAGTTACACAAATTTAACATTGTTATTCAACAGCAATGCTTGTACATAACAAACATGCACACACACAAATGACATAATTTACATCTGAGTGTACCATGGTAACATAGAAGTTGCACATCAAAATACCGTGCATTTGTATTTATTGTAATAATTACATAACAACCGTACGCGGTCTTGACCAGCCATACTACAATTGTTTATAGCGGTGTCGGACGGGTGCCCTATCAATATTTTGAGGTGTTACAATTCATAAGAATGAAGTGCTCTTGTCGACCAGAAAATGTATTCAGTGAAGTTGGTTGTTCTCATGATGAACAGCCATGAATTATCAAACATGTCACTTCTTTATCTTGTGGGTAATGGTTGTGACTGAGGATCAAAGTAAACATAATTGGCATACTTTGAATCAATCATAGCAAAGTGAAAGACCTCCATGGACAACAACAGAGATAAGATCTCAAAGTATGTATCATTGATTAACACACAAGACATGTGAAGGGACGATGTATAAGAAACTTCATTCCTTTGCAACGCAAGGAATGCAGAAATGAGATGCAAAGTTTTATAAACCCTTTTTTGCAGCTCTCTCCAGTAAATCATCAAAAAAATCATCGGCAATTCTCAGAGCAGCTCAGAAGCTTTTGGAAAGCCCCAGGAAACACATCAGGTCCCAAGTGTGGCCTGGCAAGGTTTCCTTTTCTGACTTATTAGTGTGGCTTCTGCCCATGGTTTGTGCAGCCAGCTGCAGTATAATGACGCATGCAACATTTAAACTTAAAATGTCCCAGAAATAATAATGTGATATTAAATTGGCATAGAGACAGCATGAGTGACGTTCTGTTCCAGATTTTCTGCAGATGCCTTGCCATACAATGATTACTTCAGTTCGTTCACTTTCCACGATACTGCCAAGGATCGCAGCAGGAAGGATTGTGAAAACACTTGACACAAACAGCAGCAAAACACGTTTTTGAATGCGTCAGTTCAGAACTTTGCTCTAATTTGTGATGTACAGCATCTGCACAAATTGTGACACGCTGTGCATTGCATGATCTACAAACATTAGAAACTGAACAACTATTTGAGATGACATTTGTACAGTCTTATATTAGGGGATTATATTTAATATGACAGGATTATACTTATTATGGTGACAAATATTGTGGAATTATATTTCCTCACATTACTCCTCATGTCCCAAACATGCACATTACTTTCCTTACAATGTTCTTATCTCCCCAAAACTCTGCTCCATTCTTCTACATCCTCCCTCCTCCTTTTCATTTCACATTTCTATATTCATACTATAACCTATTCCACCACTCTGCCCGTCAAACTATATCTGTATATACAGTATATACATACACACACTAGTATAAAAGCCCGTCAAAAATGATGGGTTGGAATTATTTATTTAAACATTCAGAGACTGGAAGATATGATGTTTTGTTGCATAGAGAGCGTTATTTTAAAAACTACATGTACAAATGTTACACTATTTTCTAATCTTCTGGACCTTTCATTTTGAGGTGCAGCCTCGTAAGCGTGCAAAGCCTGAAGTCTGGCTGAGCGTCAGGTCTGCTTATATCTTCTTCTTTATTATACATTGCACGTATGTAAATGAACACTCGCTTTACTCTGCGTGTGTCTCATCACGTGCAGCGAATTTCACCTCCCTGCGCCTTGTCTTTATTGTTCGTTTTTTGAACACTTCTGTAACCACCATTGACACCCGGTTGCAAGTCACCATCTACATTTCCAAAAGAAGAGACATAATTACTCTTTAATGGAAAATGTTTTTCGATTTTTTTTTTATCATGAAAAAATAGAACTGCAGTGACACACAATCGTGTTAAAGATTGACCTTTAACACCCATCGTAAATCGTCCTTTTGAAGGAGGACAGACATCACACAAACACACGTTGTGTTTATATATATATATATATATTATATATATATGTATATATATAATGTATATTATATATAAATGTATATATATACATATACATGTATCTTATATATATATATATATATATATATATTATATGTATTTGCGGTTCTACAAAACTGCATGCCTCGAAGGCAATGGAACCAACATACAGTGATCCCAGGCAGTTATTTCATGAGTATTCGTGTAGTTAGTCCTCCCCATGTCTGTGGGTAAACGGGACGAATTGCGTTGCGTGGGACTCGAGTAGGTCTAATATATGTCTTTAATCCTTACTCTGACCTCTACTCTAACCCTTTCCTTTTAGCCATGATACACACCAAGCGTGCAACCACACAGCCCATTCAAGGACAATTTTTAAGAGGCAGCCGTGGTGCCTTCCTTGGCTCGGATCGCCTTCCTCGTTATAAACAGACGACCTTCCTCGGGAATTTACGCGCATTTTCCATTCAAACCTGCGCATCAATTCCCAACCGCACCTTACCTTAATCCTCACCTCACCTCACAACCTCACATCTTGACCACAGAGCCTCCCAACCGGAAAAATACTCCGCACCCCGTCGATATTTCTGCATCGCTACAATTCCCACTGTATTTTGAGCAACACGCGGCGGCGTCCATTGTTCTTGGTGTCGTGTGACGCTCAACACGCTACAGCGCTATATTCTCCACCGCATCTCACCGGGAGCATCCTGGTGAGTGTCCAAATTATCGCACCCTCATCCAGTCATCAGACCATGGCAAAACCATAAGCAACGAGGAGGGGTCACAGGAAGAGCGATCCAGGGATTTGGTTTGGTTCCTGAATGTGCATGTTGGCTCGTGAAGGAGCCCGTGGTAGCGAGAAAGTCCGCACCATTCTAAATGGAAACTACGCTCATTGAACGTTCGGGGCCGGGTGCCAGCTCAGGAGTATGCTCGCTATGTCAGCAGGGAGCTCCGAGCAGTGCAAGGCTGGCGGGCATCTGAGCCGGTTTCTGGTCCCAGAGCCTGCGGGCATGACTATAGCTGCTGTGGCCCAATAGAGGAGCTGGAATTGGGCAGAGCACGTCACTTCCATCCTTGCCCATCCTTCACACGGGCTGAAAAAAGGAGTGGCGCGAGCTGCTAAGAGAGCTTCTTCGAGGAAGACAATTATTTGTATGCGGCTGCCGCCTTCGAGAGCATGCAGTGGACTCCCTGCCGTGCTGTCGACATGCCGCCACCCCGTGAACCATGGGCTCACCACCAGCCACAGACAGCGACAGGGTGGAGCGCACGTTACCACGGGTCCGATGAACAAATAAGGAGGAGATAACGCGCCATATCACGAAGTGGGAACGCTCAGGCAAGCATCCACGGAGGTACATGCTTACATAAACAGATCTTACACGGTGAGGTTAGGGATCTTCTTCTCACAATCTATTCTTCTCTTCTCTCCATACACCCGTCTATACCATCTACTGTGGATGCACAAAGAAGAAAGCATTACTGATACGCAATCAATTTTTCTCTTGCATGACACTGCACTCCTCACGTCGGAGGCATCGCACCTCCCCTCCCACATTGTAGACACCAGTATCGTTCCCACCTACCCTCCCTAAGTGTCCTCGCCCGCGTTGGTCAGCCGACCGTGCCAGGAATTTTGAGCGTGCTGATCCTCACCTTTTTCTCCTCTTCTGGCTATCTAACTTTCTGTTTGTGTGTGTGTGTGTGTGGTGTGTGTGTGTGTGTGTGTGTTGTGTTGTGGTGTGTGTGTGTGTGTGTGTGTGTGATGGCGCCTGTCTTAGACTAAGTAAGATTTGTAGAAGTAGACGGGATAATCCTGCTTGTGTCTGCTTTTGTAAGTTGTTGTCTTTTGTGCATACCTTTCTGGATAGAAATGCTCCCAGCTCGTTTTTGTGTTTTCTTTCATTGGTCCAGCATGGCCCGCACCTAAGTTTAGCCAAACGTTATTCCCCAATGATCTGTTTCCTCCTAGCCGGTACGTGCTTGGCAGTTCCGCTCAGCTGCATCTGATCTGGTAAGGTGATCCGGTTTAAGCAAGTGCGTACCGAGGGCATGTTTCCCGGTAATTTGATGACTCCCTTTAGGTAAATGGTATAAGATGGAGGACCTTAAGTCACATGGTCGAGTTATTGGTGTTCACAGTCGATTAGCGACTCGCCGTGTCACAAAGTTATTCATGTGCAACAGCCTGCGATTCCGGTGAGATCAGTGGAACTTGAGGTAGTTCACCCCTCGTGGTCTTCTTCGCCCGTGATATATATATATATATAGGTTGCATTAATGGAAACGGACCCCGGGGTGGAGCATTCAACACATAAAGAGATTCCCTAGTTAATATTTCATAAGTAAATGTGCTTCGTCAGGTACCTTTCCTTGTATCAGGGAAGGTGGAAAATGCGTTGTCATTGTTAGCAAGTTCCATCACCATTGTGATTCCCACTTCTGGAGATTCCCACTTTCCACCCATTCATCCATCCATCGATCCTTCGATCCATCCCCATCCATCCATCCCAATCCATCACCCTTCCCTCTTGGACCTCTCAAACCTGTAAACACCCCCTTTTTAATTTTAATCCGTTCCAATCCTCCAGTTCTCAAACCCCTCGAATCCTTTTTAAGCTCAAATTTTAATGTGCATGTTTTAAGATCCAAAATTTAAGCTCCAAATCTTATCTCCCCCCCCCCCCCCAGCAACTTCCGACACTACAACCACCCCAACACCAGAATTGCATTGACACACATTCAGAGCCAGTTCTGCGCTGCCAGTAAGGGAAAGTTGCAGGGCCACATGCAAGCCACATGGAGAATGCTGTGCAGTGAGTGGTGGGGTCAATTCATGATCAACGATGTCACACTGTGACAAAGGAGGGCCTGTGGAGACCAACACAAGTGGGCAACAACCACACTTACCCTCCCTGAAACCATAACAATGTGTGTGTGTGTGTGTGTGTGTGTGTGTGTGTGTGTGTGTGTGTGTGTGTGTGTGTTGTGTGTGTCTCCTCCATAACTCCAAAACCAAAAACCTAGCAGCGTAAAACTTTGCATACCACTAAGGGAACTCCAAGGAAGTGCAGAAGTGAAAATTGGGTGTCGGTTAATTAAAACACCCCTTTTGAAGATAGTTAACGCCATATTTAAGTATATCCTTTATCACGTGCATCATTGGCAACCGCGCTCTATGGGAGTTAAGGCGTATCCTGGGTTACCTCTCTGGGGTCTGAAGCCACCATGTTTTTTGGCCTGCTCAACCATTCTTTGACTTGGAACAGGCGCAACAATTTCTTACAACAAAGTATTTTTTCACTTTCCTCACTCATATTATCCAATGCCTGTTCATCATACCTATGAATCGCTGGATACATTGCAATGCTTATAAATGCCTAGAGACGCCAGCGTTCATGCCTTATTTTCATTTCCAACATGCCATAACCGAGAGAATCTCTTAAACTAAGTTGAATTCAAAATTTAAGCTCCAAAATTGAACTTAGCAGCAATTCCGATGCTTTAAAAAAATACAAAAAGTGTTCATTTATCCAATTCGGACATTGCTTGGGCATTTCTGGTGCATTGGTTTAATCGATGGCAATTGGTAATCATTGCAAGCCAGGCGTTCTACTGTAGTGCTTGCTTGAGTGCATAAGCCACTTATCAAGCACCCCACAGTTGACAACGGTACAATTTGTGTCCCGATTGCGATGTACAGTCGACAGTTACGACAAGGTAGAGGTACATATACAGCGCACACGGACTGGTACATTTGAGTAGATTTGGATCTTGTACGGACTCTCCGCGGTGTGTTGTCATGCAATGCCTGTTACAGGCACCCTGGTGGCAAAGATTAATCCCATATCTTATGAAGGTTTATTCAGGTTTTCTTCGTCCTCGCAAGTGTTTCTAAAGCATTTGGTGATCAGATTTGCCCTATAATGGTTATATTTTGTCTTTGTCAGTTTCAAAGCAAATATATTTGTAACACCTGATTTCCGAGCCATTTCCCGTATTAACGTGTTTTCTAATTACCGAGCCAAATGTTTTTCCATCCATCACACGCAGCTGTTTATATAGATTAATGTTTGTGAACATATCCTTGAAATATCTACATAAATGCAACGTTGTTTTCAGTGAAAGCTACTCAAGGTTTCTGGGTTGTATACAGTCCGTACTGCAGTCGGTAATCACACTGACTCGAACCTGCCGATTCCCAAAAAATTGCCGATATCAAACAAAATACGTGTGTGTGTTTTTTTTATGATTACTCCTTTTTTTAACATGATGTAGGCTCGTTGTGGAGTGATTACTTAGAACAAATCAGGACACAACATGAAGGGAACAGCAGGAGAAAGGGGAAACACCAACAGCAGAGTGGAGGGAGGAAGTAGACGGAGACAACCAAACAGTGGGTGCAGGTAATGATGAGGGCTAAATGGAGAACACAAAGGGTGGAAATATAGATACATAGTAAAATTGTGTTTGACCAGTTTGTGATTTTTGTCAAGGTGTAAGGAGAGGGAAGAGGCTGCTGCCTGTCTGTCAGAAAGATGAGAGATGTCAAGGCAGAGAGTGGAGTCATCAGCAAAGAGATAAAGAGGATTTTCCAGGGAGTCAGTGAGATCATTGACGAAGATTAGGAATATGATTGGGCCCAGAATACTGTCTTGGGTACTCCAGCCTTGACAGGGAGAGGAGATGAAAGGTTCCGTTGAGAGCCACACGTTGTTTTGTTTTGTTTTTAAATCAGACATCAGTTGAGGCCATTCAGCTAATCATGTCTGCACGAACACCATACCAATTTATCTACACAAGATCCAAGGAAGAAAATGCAAAAAAATGTTTTCAATTAATGAATAATTTTTTTGTTTGTTTCTTTCTTTTTAGTTTTTGATTTTTTTTTTCTTCCCTCAGGGGAGGGCATGGCTTCGTTAAAACACACATCAACCACACAACCCCCTTGACAAGACCCCACCAACAGCACTCCGTGTATACATGCACACAATCACCCATCAATGCTCAAACTACCGAAAAGTCCTGTCAACATCCCCACACTCCTCTATCTCTATAACTACCAGGTACCTATCTAATTCTAATTTAAAATTATCTACTGTTTCTGCTGCCACTACCTTTCCCAGGAGACCATTCCATGCATTAACCACTCTCTGAGTAAAAGTCACCTGCCTTGCTCCCATCTTAACTCTCCTCTTCTTTACTCTCAGGCTATGCCCCTGGTTCTATCACTGTCTACTCTGTTGAATAATTCATCTGCACTTATTTTATCTATACCTTTCATCTCTTAAACATCTCCATCATATCTCCTCATAACCGCCTCCTTTCTAGTGAATAAAGCCTGTCTCCTTGAGCCGCTCCTCATAGCTGAGTCAAGCTCGGTCCGAATCAATCACGTAGCCCTACGCTGAACCCTCTCTATGGAATCTATGTCCTTCCTGAATTGTGGTGACAAAAACTGCACATAATATTCTAGATGTGGCCCTCACTAAATTCCTGTACAATGTTAACACCACCTCTTTTGATTTATAAATGATCCCCCTCCGAATACAACCTAAACCCTATTTGCTTTACCTATAGCTGCCTGGCACTGTGATGCCTGCTTACCTCCCATATCAATGACCACTCCCAGATCCTTCTCCTGTGTGACACACTCCAAAATTACACCTTGCATCCTGTAATCTCAATTTTCAATGTTCTTTCCCATCCCCAACACCTTACACTTGCTCAGGTTAAATTCCATCTGCCAATCTTTTTCCCAATCTATGCAAGAATCAATACATTCCTGAATCTGATCACCATCCCCTCTGCTATCCACCTTACCTCCAAGCTTTGTGTCATCTGCACATTGGAAGCTTACTCTTTACCCACGATCCAAATCTTGATGTAAATATGAATAGTAATGGTCCGAGTACTGATCCCTGAGTACCCCGCTACTTACTTCCTCCAGCAAGACATCCTCCCACTCACGGCCACTCTTTGCTTCCTACCACTAAGCCAATTTGCCATCCAATTAGCTACCTGACCAGCCACTCCACAACCTCCGATGTGGTACCTTATCAAATGCCTTCTTAAAGTCTAGATATACATGTCCACTGCCTTTCTCATCCACCCAATCAGACACTGCTTCATGAACTCTAAAAGATGTGTTAAACAGGAACTACCTTTGGTAAACCCATGTGACACCTTTAATTAGTTTGTATTTGTTTAAATGGTTCCTCATCCGTCCTTAATTAATGTCCAACACCTTCCCCACAACTGAAGTCAAACTAACATGTCTGTAGTTTCCCAATTCTTCTCTGGATCCTTTCTTAAAAAGTGGTGTTACATTTGCTACTCTCAAATCCTCCGGTACCTGTCCTGACTCCCATGAACTATTGAAAATATCCATTAACATCTCGCTTACAGCTCAGCCACCTCCATCAATACTCTCGGCTGCATATTATCTGGACCTTATCTACTCTTACATTACCTAGCTGTTCCTTTACTTCCCCACTCCAACCTGGATCTTCTGTAAAAGCCCTTCCTCACCTCCTCAATAGATACTCTCAACTATTGGCAATTCTCCTGACTGTTCTTGTGTAAAAGTTGAAGACAAATACCTGTTTAATAAGCCTGCATCTCACTTTCCTCACTAACCACTCTCCCGGTGCTATTCCTCAATGGGCCACACTAGTCCTAACCTGTTCTTTCCCCTGATATACTTAAAAAACCTTGCTATTATGTTTACTATTTTAGCCATGTCCTCATACTCTCTTTTGGATTGCCGAGTTATTTCTTAACTTTCCTCTGTTTACTTTGATAGTGATATAAATCTAACCTCCATACCTGTTATTTTAAACCTAATCAATGCCTTTTGTTTCTCCTTAACAGCATTCCTTGTCTCACGACTCAATCACCCTGGTCTCTTTCTGCTTCTAGTTTTACACCTCATTGGAATGTACTCTCTGCACTCTACACATTTGGTCCTTAAGGTTTCCCATTTCCTGATGCTGATTGTCCTGTTGTAAGAGTCTCCCAATCTACATCAACCAACTCTCTCCTCATACCCTCAAAGTTTGCCTTCCTGAAATCTAATAGCCTTACCTACTATCCTGAACTCTAACCCTTAACAGAATCTTTGCACACACAAGTTATAGTCACTTTCTCCGAAATGCTCCCGAACCTCCACCTCTTCCACCATATTGGGATCGTTACTTAAAAGGAGGTCTAACACTGCACTCCCCCTCGTGGGCTTATCTACAAACTGGGTTAGAAAGCAATCCTGGACTAAAACTAGGAAATTCTCATCTGCTCTTCCCTTTCCCTGTTCCTGGACCCATCTATCCCTGGCAAGTTAAAATCCCCATAATCAATAGTCTTCCCTTACCACATGCCCTTTTAATTATTCATGCACTCCTCCTTCTCCTCTTCCTTCTCACCCGGAGCCTTAGAAAGCATCCTACCAGTACTTGCTGTTTTTTACAATCTCTAATCTCTACCCATACAGAATCCTCAACATTTATTCCCTCCTTAATGTCACTCCTTTCTCTTGATGCAATGCTATCCTTCCCAGATTGCGACTCCTCCTATTCTCTCCTTCCTATCACACGACACACCTTGTAGCCTTCTAATCCTGTCCTCCAGTTACTCTCCTCCTTTAACCATCTCTCACTCACTGCAAATATATCGTACTCCTCGCTATCTACTTTGGCTTCAAGCTCTTCCATCTCATTATTTAAATTTCTGCATTGGTATAGAATATATTAAACTTTTCGCTTCCTGAAATTATATTTTCTTGCCTGGCCTTACTAATCACAATTACATCATCAATTCCTTCCTTAATACCTTACCCACCCTCCACTGATCTAAAAAAAAAAAAGCCT
>CM068952.1:73129533-73148000 GCA_035128595.1 Eptatretus atami
CTGAATTCCTTCCTCAATTCCCACTGCGAACCTTGCTGCCCCCTTTCTATTTAACATACGGCCATCATTCTGGAAACACTCCTTTTGTCCCCAAGATGATTCCCACTGCTTCTTAAATGTAAAACCTTCCTCCCTACACCATTCTTCCAGCCATTGGTTGCCGTCTATTGCTCTGCTCACAATTTCTATATCATTTCCTAATCTTGGGAGAATCCCAGAAAACATGACTTCACAACCCTTTGCTTTCAGCCGCTTACCCCCTGTATCTGTTTTTCAAAACCTCAGAGTAAACTTTCCTACATCATTTGCACCGAGGTGAACGACAACCAACTTCTTCCTGCCGTGACTCAACAATGTTGTTTACCCTTCCTTCAATGTCCCTAACTCCTGCTCCTTCAAAATCATCAGTGACAGCGCATAAGAAATGCACACCAATGAGGCTCCCAAGCATGTACCACAGCTAGAAGAGCTTGGGAGGAGTCGATGTTTATGTATATATACTTTCCTTGCTGTAAAAAAGATTTTTCATATCATCGACAAACTAGAAGGGCACTCGGTAGAGCGCTTACCTCCGCCATGCAATGCCTGATCCACAAGAACATATCGGGCCCAATACATTTTTGATATATCGTGCTATATACAGTACTATATCGTTTTTGGCCCAATTTCTCAATGGTGGAGAATCACATTAAAAAACAAATGATTCTCTTATCTAGATCTGGATTCGGATATTCACTAAAATCAAACCGATTCGTCCTTGAGACACACCCAACCTGTCCACCAAGTTTCGATCGAATCGGTTCACAACTTTTTGAGATATCCTGTACACAGACAAACAGACAGAAAGGGGTAAAAACATAACCTCCTTCACCGGCGGAGGTAATAACATGCTTAGTGAGTATACTTGCTACGATGATGACAATCAATTATCAGAAATTGACAATGTAAAGTTCATGGTTTTGGTAAAGTTATTCCTGGGATTGTTGAAGAAGTTAGGTTTGGTGTTGGTGCTGTATTTGTGTTGTTTGGCCTGTAAGTGCTGCTCTTAGTGTAAGGATTAGGGCTGTGGTCATTGCCAAAATTAGTGAAGTTAGCCTTGGGGTGAGCAACACATTTCTGCTAAGTTCGGACTTCTTTGTGAGCAATGTTGTTCAGGCTAACCTGTTTGACTTTGAACATTTGATATTCTTCTTCATTTGATTACATCCTACTGACTGTATTGACATGTGCACATTAATTTTCTTTATTGTGGACCCTCTACATCTATTATGTCCACAATTGACTATGGTGGAATTTTTCACTACCACATCACCACCATGCGCTCAATTCATGACAGATTGCTCCTTCAATTCCCTGCTCTTACTTTTACCACCTTGCAAACTCTTTCCCTTTTCTTCTTAAACTCCCTACCTTCCTTTCTCTTTCCAATCATCCTTCCCTCTCTTCTCAATTTTCATTTTCCCATTTTCATGATCCCCCCCCACCCGACTCCCCTTGTGTCCGTGATAAACATTATTTCTTTTTCTTTGTTACATTTTTCTTGCATTAGAAACAGCTTGAAACTTCCTGGAATGCTTTACATATGTCCATTGATCATCATATGTCTCCATTGCAGATGACATCACTCCGATGCCTTTGTTTCCAATTGGCTCAATGCCGTTTCTGGCCATGTGCTCTGCTTTGAACTTACCAGAACATCTCCTTCATCTATATTGCCCTAATTATTGCAGGTAATGGAATCGTTTTTCCATTCACACATTTTCCTTGTTCCTTTAGCATTTCACAATCGTGCTTGCTGTCCCTTTCAACACCATCTCATTGCCATTAAATGTAGCCATTCTGAATCGACTAATGGAGAAAAAAAAGGAGAACCTGGGTCAATATACAGGAAGTTTTTAGTGCTGTTTTGTGCATAAATGTCCAACGACAATTTATTTAAGCAATTCCTCATTGTCTTTTATTTTTATTCTTTTTTACAGGATCTAATGCTCGTGGAGGAGCTGACGCACTTAAATCACGCTCATATGTAGACAAATACCTAAGACAACACCAGACATGACTTTCACACAAATACAGTCACTGAGATCAGGGGAAGTGACGTAACTTCCGAGAGCCCTCTTGGTTCCAGCGACGCCATCTTTATTTATAACACCACTTTTCTCTCCGCACCAAGTGGGGCAATCGAGGAGGAATGTCCTCCTCCACCACGGATGTGAATCTATGGTTGTTTGTCCGTGCTCTATCCTTTACATGCTGACCGTCAAGCAAGGACGCAGCACGTACCATTACTTAAAGTCTTTGGTACGACTCGGATGGGGTTTAAACCACCGGCCTCCCAGACTCAGAGCGGACGCTCTAATCATTGTCATGGATTGAGTGCACTTCACTGCACAACTTAAAAAGAAGTGTCTGAAGTACGAGGTACATGAAGTACGATCACGTGTTACTGCTATATTTGTTGCGTCGTGTGTACTTACTAAATCAACATTTTTCTAAAGTTCGTGGCTGCTCAAAAGCAGCTGTGGCTGCTGTGCTGCTGTGCAAATCACCACTGCTGTGCAGTGTATTAAAAATGGTTATTTTATTCTAACTCATGTTACTATGTTTTTTTGTAGCAAGATGCAAATATTTAGCATACTATGGATCCTTTAATCTGCCAAGCTGAGGAAAGCAAAAAAATTTCTCACCAATCTGAACATAGCCATTCTTGAATGATCTTTGGGATGTTTGTGTGTGTTTGAATTGATGAAACTCCACTGTGCGGGAAATGTTGTACATTTTCACTTTGAAACGGATTAATCACATTGTATATTCTATTTGATGTCATGCCAGGAAGTTTTGACATTCCCCTCGTACACTGAGTAATAGTTCACCTTGGCACAATCCAACTTATATTAAAAAAAATAATTTCGACGGATAAAAACGCTTTCATTTTTTAGCATGATATATTTACATTTTTAGCAATTTAAATTTTAAAGATTACGTAATTATTACATTGCATAATACCTCTGGTATTATTACAGTGCCATTTAACCACCGGGAGAAAACGTAACTATGTTTCTCTCTCTCTCTCTCTCTCTCCTCTGCTCTCTCTCTTCTCTCTCTCTCTCTCTCTCTCTCTCTCACCTTCAACCCCATGCACACGCACTCTATACACTGAATGCTACGTCCTGGAGCCGGCTGTTGTCACAGAGATGTCAAGAACTGCTTCACTCATTGCATTTTTTTTACACATCAATGGAACTTTTAAAAGTTTTTGCCGACTTCTTGCTTATGATCCTGTCATGCCTGACAGCATATTGAGCTTCGTGGAGAACTCGCGCCACTTTAATCCTTCTTCGGTCTACTCACTGATCACCATCCAGTTGGTTTCTAGCTCTCTCTCAACTCCTTTTCCATCATATGCTGCCAAGTAGGTCGTCTCCAGGTCGTGCAACTCTCCTTTTACTTCCAGACTTCCAGTGCATCACTCTTTTTGTGATGTTGTTGTTTTTTTTCTTTTTTCCATACGCAGTACATGCCCGATCCATCTCCACCTCCTCATTTTAATTTCCTCCACGATGTTTTGCTTTCCAATCCTTTGTGTCTCCTTCTTGCTCACTCGATCTGGTCATAAGATTCCCAAAATGATTCTGTGACGGTTATAAAGAAACGTTTCTAGTTTTTGTGCAATGGCATTGCCTACTTTCAATGCTTCGCGGACAAATATAATGGAGAAATAACCTAAAAGAGAATTTTTTTACATTGATGTCAAAAATTTTGAAATTTTCTTCTTCAATTGCACTTTTTTAGATTTCCAGATTTCTCGCGTCCTCATAAATGCTACTCTTGCTTTCTGTATCCTTTCTATAACATCCGAGTCCCTCCCAACCTTTCCTGTTATAGGGACCATAGACCGCCGATGTTACAGTTGCACTCACAGACTGACTAATAAGCTTCTCACCGTCACTTTTATGTCCCTATTCTATAAGTTTCGACTAATGATGGAAAAACAAAAAGTTTACTGTTATGGAACCAGGAACAGCATGCCGCGCCAGTTATTGCCACATGTATCTGGACCAAAATGATGTGTCTGCCACAAACCATCCTAACTGAGGTCTACCAAAAGATCTGAGAGAAGTAACAAGGACCATTACAATTAAAAGAACGTGAAAACCTCCACTCACTTCAGCCTGATAAAGGATATGCCAGACTGCAGCACAATAGGCAAGCAAACATTATTTAATTCTCAACTTGCACAGGCCAGCTCACCTGGAGAAGGCGTATCTTTCAGCAGTCCCTCATGCTCTACAATGCACTTCACCACGTAAGTTCCAATAACGGGGCAGACAGTTACAGGAAGCGACATCAGGTGACCGTACAGTTGACATTAATTAATTAATTAATTAATTGATGCACTGCACTGCACTTGATGCGTACAGTGCACGTGTTAAGCAACCGTCCATTTTTCGACGCTACTATTTTTATTGCACCATTATCATTGATATGGCCTAAGAGAAGGCCATATCAATGACAAACTGACTGTCGGATGTCAAATGAAGAGGAGTTTCCAGTGAAATAGCTGTCCTATCATATTGTCATCCTGAGTGTAAAAATGAGGCGGCCATGGAGAACCATTGATTTGAAGCATGAGCTCATACCTTTTCTGTTTTTTTTCTTGCATCATGTCATAAGATGCCTCAGATGATTATATCTGAAAACATAAATATACATACAAACCGATTGGGGTTTCAGCTTTTCACACAAAATAAAGAGCCTGGAGCCTACATTGCAAAACTTTATATACAGTATGTAGTGAGAGGGATAAATTGAGGGAATGATAATTTGGTGCAAGAAGAGGATAGAAGAGAAAAGCAGAAGTGGGGAAGGGATCATCATTTTGCACTTTCTCAGGAAGTAATAATCAGATGGTCCCGAAAGCAAAATCAGAGAAAAAAAATAGGACCACGCGTACTGAAGCTCACCTGGATCAGGAGCACCAGCCACTCAACCCCCCCCCCCCGTATACCCCAATATAGACTCTAATTTTTTTTTAATGCAGTGAACAAACTTTGGTACATCATGGGTGATGAAGGTTGTGGTCAAGTTTCATCAGAATCGTGTGTGTAGTTTCTGAGAAGGGAGCAAATACCTAGTTTGGCGGGGGGGGGGTCACACCCTCCCGTTGACCCCCTCAATGAGCGCAGATTTTGATGCCGTCAAAACACCTTCGTTAGGCATCAGATATGAAGTTTGTGGCCACGTTTCATCAAAATTGTGTGTTTGATTTTAGCGATAATAACTGAAGTGTTTACAGACTCACTCACTCACTTACGGACAATGCTTGATCGCATAAGCTCACCGGAATAAAGTCAGGGTGAGCTAAAATGAAAGAGATTGAGGTGCAAAAAGAGAATATTATGGAAAAAAAAAAAATTTGAATGTTTAAAATCATAGCTGTTGTTTAACATCACCAGAAAGCAGATTGGTCAAATTAAATTGGACTTCGGTGACAGCTTTCAGCCGTAATACTCAAAGGCATCGAGCGACGAGTTATTTCATTAGTGGCTAGATTTGAAAAGATTGGTTGATCATAAATTAATCCAAAAGAGAAAAGAAGATTTCAAATCTATTCAAATACGTTATAACATCACATTGACGAGCTTTTTAACCTCATGCGGGTTAATCATAGAGTCCCTGGCCCTGCATTGAAGCATACGAATAAAACAAGGGTGCTTGGCCAGTTAAAATGTTTAAATTGTAAAATCATAATTATGCAGTGAAGTATGTTTTTATTAACGTCGGTGCTTGGTGTTCTGCGTCGAGCTTCAGTTTTCCTGTGATGAGGTGGCCATCAGGATGGTACAGAGATAGTACACTTTCTTCTGAGGTCGTCTTGTATACATTTGATTCCCTTCCTGACAATAAACTGACGGACCGGTGCTTTTCAGGCAAAGAAACAATGAGTGTGCCATCCGTTGGTCGGGCGTTGAGCTGTGGATCTGTCTGCGAGCATTAAGTGGTACCCATTAAGGTTCCCAGTGTGTCTTTCGTGCATCCTGAATACATTTCAAATTCCTGATTCAATATGCAGGGGCACTGCATCAGCAGCTCAACCGCACATCAGTAATGATGGAAGCAGTGGGCCAAGTATCGTGAATGAATTCCGATCCAATGTGTATTCACCAATGACGACCTGGTCTATGTGCTACCTACTTATTACGGACGTAAACATGACATTTTTTTGACACCTATTTGCTTTCTGCATTCATTTTTCCCTCCCTTTACTCCTGTCTCTTCCCAAATGTCTATCGCTTCTTTGATGATGACCTCTTTAAAGCATAAACAGCACTGCCCAGAACTAGTTGTAATATAAACTAGTGAAAGCCCATGTGACCACTGCAATGTCCCTTTAGGGTGGTGGTCTACGGTGATTCCTTGTGGAGATAGACCTCCCACAATCCAATGACCTTGTTTCCACGTCCCATCATGCTCCTTTCGCTCATTTTTAATTTTCTCATATCAGTCCGCCTCCGCGTGTCCTCGAGAAACAGGTCGCCCCTTATTCATATAAAATGTTCACCAACTCGTATTTTCTCGTTTCGGAGGGTGAAATATTTACTCAAATTACATTGCTTTTCACAGCATTGTTTTTCAGGTGTTAACATAATTGCTCTGTGCTTTGGGCCTGTGGGTACATGGTAATGCCCTGTGGAGATCCTTCAGCCTCGGGCCTGGACTCATCTCGTCCAGCTGCTCGAACGGTGCAGCCAAAACAACCCACGCAGGACGTGGAAACATTCACACGGTCCTTAAGAGACACTAAGAAGACAAAACGGAAATTGAAAAGAAAGGCCAGTCATCATGAGCATTTGGAAAAATTTCTAATGAATAATAATAATAATAATAATAATAATAATAATAAAACCAACTCCTTTTGTTTGGAAGTAATCGCAATGGTCTCAAAATGCTGCAGATATTCACGAGCTCACTCACTGTGGTTCCTAAAAGTGTCTTCTATGCAGCAAAGTAATGGTTTAAATAATGGTCATGTAATGACAGACAGTCAGTACAATATGAAACCGTCCTTCTGGACGTCTGTCAGCTTTTAGCCCACGGCAATGTAATACTTCCACCAAAAGCTTCAGAAAATGTTGAATACTATGTGGGGTTTTGGTGAAGCACGCCGTTTTCTTTATTGAAGGAGTCGAGTTGAAATTAATGCTTCATCACCACGCAGTTCTTTTTAACAAGGACATCATAAATTTGTGCAAATCTCTCAGTACATGCTCATTAATTGGAACAGAAGCAGAGTCGAAGTGCTTTTAAGTAGGGCATGCTTTCATTAGTCTATATTAGCATCTCCAGGCGAAGATGGCCGACTTCTTATAAATGGAAGAAGGATTTTGCACTCGAATGAGGAATGAATAGATATTGTTTCTTATTATTATTTTATTATCTTCTTGACTTTGCCCGTCAGTTGCTGTAAAACTCATGGTTCACCAAAATAACCTCTTATTGCATAATCTTGTAAAAAAAAAAAAAATGTCAGCGATTTATGGTGTTGCACAGCACTGGTAACAGATTATCTCCTCTCCCCCCCTCCCCCAAATTATCTTTGCTCATGGAAACAAACCGTGAAGATTTACCTTTACTGACATATCAATGACATGATCATGAAATAAATAGTTGTTGTTAAATGGCACATGGAGAACGTTCAATGTGCCCAGGTGGAAGCAAATGTACAGCAAGATTGAATACATAAAAGTTGGCGAAAAGCACGACAGAAAAAAAATATATATATATATATTTAAAACACTAATGGTTTTTGATTCTGAATTAAAAAATTTTTAATCTCACTCATGATTTGTACACAACGCAACTTGCATTTGAGAAACAAATATTATGATGCAAAACAATGAGGAACGGGTAAGAAAAAGTTTGCAAGCGCCAATGAAAGAGGGCTAATCAGTAAGTCTGTGTGGTTTTGACATAAAAAGGTCAAAGCTTGACATTCATGAAGCTGCGTTACTTTTCTAACTTTTCCATTTTACCACTACTTTAACTGTCAAAATAAACCATCGCATTTCTTACTTCTTCTGTCAAGCCAATTTCGAAAAAAAGGGAGGAAGGCAATAGTGGGCTGGCAGGCCTATCACATTCAAAATTCCTGTCCTATGACTGCAGGTTCTCTCAGCACCTCGTAAACTCCTACATGATTATAAAAGTAGGCCACAGCAATGGAAAAATGACTGTCTGATTTCAAGCACAGACTTACTGATCAGGACTTGTCACGTCAGGGTGAAATGAAAACTTTTTGAAAAAAAACAGATCAAGAACATGTTGCAATCGAATTAAGTACCTGAACTTGCATGGTTATTTATAATGATAAATATATGCATCCGAGTGGTGTGAGCGTGTGTAATTGGATACGTATAATGTGTCATAATCATCGAGTATTCCAGATGAAAAGGGTTCAAAATTATTTCTTTCAAAATGAAAGAACACGTGAAGTTTGCAGGCATTTTTGAGTGCATGAAAGTGTTTTGAATTTGATTCGTAAAAAACCTGTTCATTTGATTCATGGGTTTTCATTCCATCCTTGCTAATAATCGCTTGGTAAACTCAGTACATCCCAGGAGGAAAATGAGATCAGAGAGAAAAACATTGATGGAGAATAAATTTGAACACTCATGCTTGACCTGCATTTTAAGACATTCCAACACCATATAGCTTGTACCAAGAGAAAAGGCATATAAACAGCGACTGTGTGCAATAAACATGACGATAAGGCTCTCAAAATCATATTCCCATTCTGAAATGCAGAAATCTTTTATCTATATTTAAATGTTACATCTTTTGTTACACACTTTTGACGAACAGACGAAAGCAAAATGCCGTTGCCTTTGCATTTAATTCACAATATATCACAAATGTCAAAGCCATAAAAAATAATTTGGCCGCGTCCCCTCATTGCCAACATTGCGTAATGCGTAGCCTACCGGTTGCTGCACCACGACGGACAATTGACCGTAAAATCATACAGTGAGACTGGACAACAGTCACTCAAAGCTTTCGATCACCAACGCAGTATTAAAATTTAAAAATCTGTGACGGTACTTTTTTAAAAAACAGAGATCAAGGCTCATGGAAGAGCTGAACGACAGAGGGGCCATAATATTGACACAGTGGGGGAGTATAGGGAGCTGGCATACAAGTGAGGAAGGAACGGGGAAGGAATGAGCGCACAGGTACACATATAGGGCAAGGGAAGCGAGAGGACTGAGCAAACAAGGATACATGTACGCAGACTCGAATGACTGATAAACTGGATAAATGTGGAAAAGTACAGATGGACAGCAGAGGAGAGCTCATGAGAAAACATCGGAAATAGTAATCGGGGATAACGGAAGAAGGTGATGGCTCATCGTTTTAAAGGAGAGGAGAGACAAATGTGATAGGACACACTCAGGGAGATGATTCGACAGTTTAAAAAATAGGGGACTTCTATCCCTCTCTGACCATATTCTGTCATTCGTAAACTCAAGGTACACATGACAAATGGAAAAATGGCAAATGCTGAGGGACTCCGAAGAGGTGTCACCAGAAGAGCGTTATATTTACACACAAAAAAAACCTAAGCCCCAAAAACGAAATAAATTGAAGAGACAAAAGATTGCACCAAAATATTGGTATATATATATTTATATATATGCTTCTACACGCAGCAAGTGAATTCGTTTCTGTCAAGGTGCCTTGGACATCAGTCCACATCCATGGCATTTCCCCCCAAAAATCCCTATAAAAGCATCATTTTGCTTCCCAGGGTCCCGGGGGCCGGAGTGTTGGCCAAGCATCGCCTCGGCCAGAGTTCGTCCGAGGCTCATTCGTGCCCCTGGCGTGGTAGGCAGGGAGCCAGAGGCTCAAGACTTGGACGCGGCGGAAGCGAGCTCCAGGACCCCAGTGCGCGTGCCCCGCTGGCAGCTCGTGGCTGCAGCCTCATGAGGCCTGCATAACACAGAGCGACCACACAAGGGGCATTTACTCATTAGGCCGAGGACTAGGGCTAAGATAACTTTAACTAGCTTGTCACTGGCTCTTAAAAAAAATTATTTCGCAATGTCTGGGTCCTATTCACTAAACGTCAAAAGCATTCCTTTTGGGTTTACTATAACGATCTTCCCATGAAACAACGGATACAGTGGCCAGAGTTAATGGAAAATTTAATTTAATAACATTGTTTAATTTTGCTTAACACATGTAAAAAAAAATAAAAAATAAAAGATCAGAAAAAACACAATTACTATCCATCAGTAGCAAAAGATAATTTTAAAAAACCCTTTTAAATATATAAATATTTGAGGTGAATGTGGTGGTGTGGATAATTCCTACAAATGGCACCTAAACATACACATTCCTTTGAAGTGGCGAGAATAAGGAGAGTATAACATGACGGGTCTGTGGTGCTCCGGGGAGCGCGTCGGCCTGCTTGCATGACATCTGGCAGGTTTTTATCAGAGAGCCTTCACTCTGCCTGCCATCTGCCCAGGCCAGCCGGTATTCAGCGAAAGGCAGGGCCCTGAGGCCTGCAACGTGCCAGACAGCACCAAACGGACAGAAAGCCCTATGGCATGAGCCAAAGCACAGGCAAGTATGTAGACAACTCAACCACAAGCAAGCTCGCCCAACAGCATTATCACACGCAGTCTGCTGGGACAGGTTAAAAAAAAGAAGCAAATGATCAGATGCCTCAGCAGCGCTTTGGGTTTATCCACTACACAGTGTCGATGCAACTTTGCGCCGAGGCAGAGATTCCAATGTTGGAAAACATTACCCCCGAGTCATGGTTCTAATGCACTCACAGATTACCGGAATGAAATGCAGCTATCCGTGTATAACGGAGAACTGAGATACATTTCCATCAGATTAGATTTTCATAGCTTTTTATTTTCATCCACATGCCATGTTGATGGCAAGAAGCAATGTGTACATATTAGATAAGGAAAGAACTGCTGCAATGGCAAATATATATATATATATATATATATATATATTATATATATATATATATATATATATATATATATATATATATATATATATATTTCTGCAAAATGGGCACGTTTCCTTTGTAAGCCACAAACTACGTTGTGGTCACATTGTATCGGGTATGATAAATCTTTACCGGGGTAATTCGAAAAAGCCCAGATTTGGTGGGTTAATATTTTTTGTTGTGCTGCAGTTTTGTGACAACCTCAGGAACAGAATGATAATAAACTTTAAAAATAATAAAGTTTCATCTTCAACAATTGCACCTGAGAAGTTTTGCACCTGGGAAAAAAAAAACTATAAAATAGTTGCATCTCCAACAATTGCAAGCCAATGTGAGGTTTTGTCCATTTGGATTTCTTCCATTCGGCAGTTACACACAGTAAATTACAGTCAGGTCATTACTTTATAAAATCCATACAGCAGCTACCTCCCCACATCCGATATATATATATATATATATATATATATATTATATATATATATATAATATATATATATATATATATATATATATATATATATATACAATAAATTGCAGGAGCTGGTCATCCAATTGGGTGGTGACTCCAGTTTGCCTTCAGAAGAGATAATGGTGTTATGATGGTTATGATAAACGCCTCCTGTTGATGCAGACATTGAGGCATTGTGACAAGCCGATTGATGCCAAACTTCCGTTATGGATGGGTGATGTAAACATTACGTTGGCCTCACTTTCTCCAACCTATTAACACATAAAAGTTGGCGAACACACATTGCCAATTTTCACCCCCGCCCCCACCCAAAATTATGTGACTACAAATGTGATATTTATTGCTTTAATTACGAATACGAGTACTCCGATAATGATGCGCTGCAACTGTTTAATATAACATTTGACATTCTGGAGAGGGCCTCACAGAATTCCCGTGTTCTTCCCCTCAATTCCAATTTCACAATTCCTCCAATGCATAATCTTGTAGATCTTCCGTGAACAGCGCAACTGAGAAATCTGCCTCTCGAGCTTTCATTTCTCAGCGATTGGCTTCGGCCCCAGGGACAAAAGGAATTCTCTCGACGGCCCTGGAAATCGCAATGAAACTTGATATTGTATGTAGTCATGAAATCAGGGGAAAATGGATGTATTATATCTGTCCATGTAATCTCCCTCAGCTGTGAGCCGAAAAATTGAAGCAGTTACCTTTAGGATAAAGCACTCTTCAATCTGCTTGCTGTTTCACCAACAACCAAAATAAATGCTTTTACTGTGAATTTATAGAAAAAAATTATTAGGAATAAATAAATAAAATAAAATGAAACAAATATTTACATGATCTTAGAAAAATTAATTTCATTCAATATGAGGAGCGCTCAAAACGTTCTACAAATGAGACACTGGCACGCCGACTACTACTACTATTATTGCAATGACCCAAATGATTCCGACCTTCTTGTCGTGTCAACTGAGGGTGAGGTTTTGGCTAAAATCTTTCACAAACAGGCTGACCAGGCCTAACATTCAACTGGAGCTGATTTGGCAATAATTTGCAATTTGTTCAGGGTGCGTGTGATAGCTGGCCTACTCTTTGTGAAAGGCATCATGGTATCTTTAACGTCCACCAACTATTGCTCGCAGACGAGATACCCGATTTAACATCCCTCCGAGGGTCAGTGCACCTTGTGATGCAACACCCTACCTGTGAAGCACCAAGCCAACAGTTTAGAGTTGGGTCGGGAATTAAACACAGAGTAGACAACTTAAAGGCAAGGGTGCTATTTCTGAACCATCCTGTCTGACAAACAAGAAGCCCACATTAGCCCAAAAATTGCCAACATTCTATATCTTCCACAATAAAAGTATCATCTTGTTCCTTAACGCGAAATTTTTTTGGAAATTTTTGTCTATTTATTTAACATGATATTTCTCAAGTGAGAGTTAAGAAGAAAACTGACTCACACAATAAGAACTCAAAGAAGCATCTTGTGCAGCCATTTATTCCTGACCACGTGCCCTCGTGAAGACCACACACATATATATATATGTATATATATATATGGCCTCTGCCCTTCATTAATTACCAAGGTGTGGATTTGGGTTAGTGTGAGGATTAATTACATACATTTGGGCTTTTGCAGTTACATTCAATCATTAAATGATCCTTTCATGATACGCTCAACATTCTATGCACGTTACACGACTATGGAGTTAGACTCTGCTACATGAAGCAATATTAACCCTCCATGATGCGTGTGTCAAATAATTACAATTACAATTGCTATTATTTCAACACATTATCAGGATAACTCACTCGATCATAAATTATTCATTTCCTTTAAAGTTACCGCGGAATCGATGAATGCGGAATGAATAAGTACATTATGATTTGCGTGTATTTGCATGTTAAAAATAAACTACATTATGGAATGCATGCTCAACTTGCAGTTCCAGAATGCACAGAAGTTCCATCATGGTTCAATTAAATTTTGAAGGAAAAAAAACAAAAAAAAAACTGAAAAAAGTTAAAGCTTAACAGATGCCTATAAAGTTTCTTTTTCGACTTCTTTCTTTCTTCTCAATGATTATACAAAAGTAGGTCAAAGCTGCAGGAGGCCATCTTTAAGAGTCTTATGAGGGTGTCCCATTTTTGCAAAAGTGCAAAAATGCTGTTTTAATCAACGCAGAAAGAAAACGTAACGTTGTGTGAAACATTTGCAAGATTTTTTTTTTAAGCCTATAATTTCTAACTCGATCTACCATTGGTTTGTGAGAGAGAGAGAAAAGAAAAGAAAAACAACGAGCCAATGAAATTTCAATAAGAACACTTTTCCTGCTCAAGAGTGACACCCCAAGGAGAAAGAATTTTAATTGCTGCATGGGGGTGTTATTGGACCTCGCAGGAAGTATTTCCAGCTGCCTTTTTCCAACCCTATACGAGCAACCTGATCTCTATGCCTACTCCGTATCACACCAACCCATACACACCTTTAATGCGTAACATAATCTTCAATGGATTCTGGATCATAACTTTTATACTTCAAGCTGTTGAGACGTAGAAAAATGTTAGTGATTGCCTATACATATATATTTATATACAGTAATATTGCTTTGTTGAGGACCCCAAATATTTCCACAGTCTCCTGCAGTCCACTAGGGAACATTTTTCGCCAAAGTCTTTCATGATCTGGCTGGTTTGGCATGACGTTTGACTGAGGTGACAAGAAATTGAAATTTTGCCAGGGTGCTAGAAAACGACTTCTCTACTCTTCACAAAGGAAACCATGGGATCGTTAATGTCCGCCAACAAATTCAAACAGACGGCACACCCAGTTTAACGTGCGTTCAAGAGATGGCAGAACCATTAATGTAAATCCCGGCCTGAAAAATACTAGGGTGATAGTTAATAGCTGGGCCGACATTTGAATGGAGGCGAGAACTCGGGAGATGAATCAGCATGCATCCTTTTGTTTTGTATACATAGTTGAGGCTCGTGGAAAAGCCGGTTACACACTGAACAGATCAGGAGGTAATACACAAAAACAGGAGGAACTAGAGGGGGAGCACTCGGTAGAGTGCAAAACCTCCGCCAATACCTCCGCCAAAACCGCCAATACTGCTGGGTCACTTAAGTGAACCTGATATCCTATTCATTGTAGGTCAAAACGGATCAGACTCTACTGAACCACGATTGAATAAACTAAACGAGATCGACGCGCATGTAGAAATGCCAAAAAAAAATAAAAACGAAATTTTTTTGGAAAAAAAAGTTGCAAAATTTGTTTTTTTTTTCTCTAACAATTTTTTTGGGGGTTGGAAATCACTTAAAACATGTAGAAATGCAAAAATAAAATTCAAATATTTTTCAAATAAAATCAATTTTTTTGAAAAAAAGTTGCAAAATTTTCTAAGTTTTTTTTTTTGGACCAAGTCCAAAATCTAATTGCATGATCCTTGGACCATACCTAATCCCCCCACCAAGTTTCGTCGAAATCCGTCCAGGAGTTTTTCCGTAATACTGTTCACAAACAAACAAACAAACAGACAGGGGTGAAAACAGTAACCTCCATCCATCTTCGATGGCGGAGGTTAACAACACGTAAACCAGGGTGCAAGACGGCCTTTCCGACCTTATCACGGCGACATGACAAGAGCGTCACACGCATGCGCACCACATTGCCTCCAATAGCAGATGGCTTCCGTGAGCACACTCGGGACAGTTTTAAACCAAGATTTAAAGATCACAAATGAAAGATGGTGGAGCCATCGACCATGGTTTCACACTTTTTTGGGGGGCTCGTCAGGACAACACACCGCAATCGTTTATTGGCAACCATGAAACCAAATGTGGTAAAATAATGAAAATATCAACATCATATAAATATCATCACACAATCGCGTATCTCACAATTGTAGGGAACAACCAATCAGCTATCACCTAATCAATTATCCACAGGGAGCTAACATTCTATGTAATTACCCCCCCCCCCCGCTTATCACTTAGTGATTAGAATGAGCTTTATATATTACTTGTGGAGTAGGTTGACACATTGTAAGCAATAACGAACCGTTCTTCCCCGTTGCCTCGGGCTGCTCACCTGCATTGCATTTTTCATTTCTTTATTTTCATTTATTTTATTTTACTTATTTATATTTTTATTTATGGAAGCTTTCCAACAGTTCTGTGATTTGTCCTGATGCATCAGCTTCGATCTCTGTTGGCACGCAAAATTAATGTGCTTCCCCATTGTCTCGGATCGCTCACCTGCATGAATTTTTATAAATATATCTATATTTTCATTTACGAATGCTTTCCAACAGTTCTGTGATTTTTTTCTGGTATATCAGCCTCGACGTCTGTCGGCACACGAAACTACCATGCTTCTCCATTGTTTTGGGTCGCTCACCTGCATTTTTTTTCATTTATTTATTTTCCTTTATTTATATATTTATTCACAGATGTTTTCCGATGGTTCTGTGATTTTTCCCAGTGTATCAGCTTTGATGTCCATCAGAACACAAAATTTCAGCTTTCTACGTTACCCGGAAGGTACTGATCTTTAATATCAGTCAGTGAGTCTGTCAGTCAACAGTCTGTCTGAATCATTGATTAGAAATATATATATATATATATATAATATACATTACTAAAACTCTTTATGTATGTAGTATGTATGTATGTATGTAAATAACCATACAGCCAAAACGGTACACGATAGCGCAAAATTTTAGGGCCACCTTACTCACCATTCGCCTGTGGTGTGCAGTATCAAGTTTCGTTCAAAACGGGCAACAAATAAAATTATTCAAAACAATTCCGATTCATTCAAGTTCTCTTCGAGAGTATTTGATCAATGCAAATAACCTCAGTGGTATAGTTGCTGGAGCTATCTTTTGGTTTTTTTTTTATCAACCGCTGTCACAACAGGAACCAAGCGGGTTCACGGGTCGTAGTATTAATATATACTATATATATATATATATATATGTATATATGTTATATATTATATATATAATTTTACCCCATGCGCAGGAAGCGAATATCAGGGTTAAGCAATTGGCTCACTTTGTCTGCCTGTTTACAGATGTCAGGTTATGATCGAGGAACAACTCAATTTCAAATCAGTTTTATATTTTGAACATTGTAGAACACAGTTTTATATTTTGAACACTGCATGTCGTGGTTAGAAAGAGCCTTATATATTAGATCTAGCATACAAAGTCAGTCAGTCAGTAGTTAGAAAGACCTTTACATTGTCTATGTCCTCCACCCCCACACACAAAGTTGTATTTGTACCCCGAGTTTGGAGTTTTCAACTTGAAAGATGTGGCCTGTGGCCGTGCATAAGGAACAAAGCAAGAGAGAGAGAGAGAAAGAAAGAGACACACACACACACACACACACACACACACACACACACACACACACACACAACACACACTGGCGTTTGCAGTGCCTAAATAAAGTCTACACCCTCTTTTAAAATTTTCACCTTTTGTTGCCTTCTATCCTGGAATTAAACTGCATTAAATGAGACTTTCCCATCTTTATTTACACATCGTAACCCACAACTACAGTGAAATAAGCAATTCGTCCAAATTTCAGAAAATTAATTAAAAATACAAAACTAGAATATCTTGGTTGGATAAGTGTCCACACCCTTGAGTTAATACTTGGTGGAAGCACATATGACAGCAATTACAGCTGTGAGTCTGTTGGGATAGGTCTCTACCAACTTTGCACACCTTGATTGGCACAACTAACTATATGTATAATTTACCCCATGCGCACGAAGCGAATATCAGGGTTAAGCAATTGGCTCACTTTGTCTGCCTGTTTACAGATGTTCAGGTTATGATCGAGGAACAACTCAATTTCAAATCAGTTTTATATTTTGAACATTGTAGAACACAGTTTTATATTTTGAACACTGTCAGTCAGTGGTTAGAAAGAGCCTTATATATTAGATCTAGCATACAAAGTCAGTCAGTCAGTAGTTAGAAAGACCTTTACATTGTCTATGTCCTCCACCCCACACACAAAGTTGTATTTGTACCCCGAGTTTGGAGTTTTCAACTTGAAAGATGTGGCCTGTGGCCGTGCTAAGGAACAAAAGCAAGAGAGAGAGAGAGAGAAAGAAAGAGAACACACACACACACACACACACACACACACACACACACACACACACACACACACCACTGGCGTTTGCAGTGCCTAAATAAGTCTACACCCTCTTTTAAAATTTTCACCTTTTTGCCTTCTTTCCTGGAATTAAACTGCATTAAATGAGACTTTCCCCATCTTTATTTACACATCGTAACCCACAACTACCAAGTGAAAAACAAATTCTCCAAATTTCAGAAAATTAATTAAAAATACAAAACTAGAATATCTTGGTGGATAAGTGTCACACCCTTGAGTTAATACTTGGTGGAAGCACATATTGACAGCAATTACAGCTGTGAGTCTGTTGGGATAGGTCTCTACCAACTTTGCACACCTTGATTGGGCAATATTTGCCTATTCTTCTGCACAAACCTGTTCAAGCTTGGTCAAGTTGCGTGGGAGCGTTGATGGACAGCAATCTTCAAGTCATGACAGAGATTTTCAATTGGAGAGAGAGAGAGAGAAGGAGAAGAGAGAGAGAGAGAGAGAGAGACTGAGAGAGAGAGAGAGAGAGAGAGAGAGAGAGAGAGAGAGAGAGAGAGATAATGGCATTGGATTGTGTGTATGTGTATGTGTGTGTATATATATATATATATCACATTTTTTTTCTCTCTCTCTCTCTCTCTCTCTATATATATATATAATATATATATATATATATTATTATTATATATTATATACAATACAATAAGTAATATATTAATATTATATATATATATATATAATATATATATATATATAATATATACCAATCCAACGGGACATTTAAAAAAATGTAAATATTCATAATGGAGG
>CM068952.1:73148025-73169773 GCA_035128595.1 Eptatretus atami
CTTATTTTTCGTAACAAAGAGGAAATGAAATGAATGGGAAAGAAAATGCTGGTGTACCTTCGGCCATATATATAACGACTTGATGGTAGATATTTAGAGCTTTATACACGGCATGCAGAAGATGCCAATAGCGTCTGTCATCAAAGAGGCCTTAACCTTGTAACTTTCCTATATTTTATTTGCAAGAGAAATATAACAGAAAAGCCGAAAGAAAATGAAGCCTTTCAAAACTTGAGCGGCACTCGGTAGAGTGCATACCTCTGCCAAATATCCATGAGAACATATCGGGCCCAATACATTTTTGAAATACATGCTATGCAGTGCTATATCGTTTTTGGCCCAATCCCTCAATGGTGAAGAATCACTTTAAAAATTAAATAATTCTCATATCCAGATCCGGATCCAGTCTTCTCCAAAATCGAATCAATTCGTCCTTGCGACACACCCAACCTGTCCACCAAGTTTCGTCCTAATCCGTCCATACCTTTTTGAGATATCGTGCTATATATCGGTTTTGCCCTATCTCTCAATGGTGAAGAATCACTTAAAAAATTCTAGTCATCTGATCCAGATCCTGATCTTCACCAAAATCGAATAATTTCGTCCTTGTCAAACACCGAACCTGTCCACAAAATTTCATGCAGATTCGTCCACAACTTTTTGAGATATCCTGTACACAAACAGACAAACAGACGGAAAGGGGTGAAAACATAACCTCCTTCATCTCCGGTGGTGGAGGTTATGAATAAGGGTAATAGAGTGGAAATGTCTCATATTTTGAAAGCTGTAACAAAAAAAATTAAATGATCGTCGGTGAGGAAAGAGTTCATCATGACCATATCGCAAAATGTTTTATGAAGGTATGAAAAGCATACAAAAGGCAAAATGCCATGAAAAATAAAGTTTAAACTGTGCTTTGTCGTGCATATAAAATATAGAGTAACTGAAAGAAATTGTAAACGGCATAACGTGTTTGTAAATACAGTACAACGTGACATGCTTATACAGCAGGTAGTGACAAAACTCCTGAGTTTGATCCTTTCTGCCCTTTTAAAGAGTGATGTGACAGAAACATTCTGAGAAAATCAAAGTATTCAAAATCGAGGCTCATGGAAGAGGGAGATGACAAGGTATAAAGGCAACGTATGCTGATGGTGAGGCAGCGAGGAAAACGGTTCCACATCAAACCTCTCAAAATAACAACAGCAAAGAATGGTCTCATGATCCAAAAGTGATTAAAATAGTCATTTGTAGAGCAAAAGAGTTCAGGTCAACCACACTGAAACATCTGTTGAGGAACTGAGAACTTTAAAGAAAGTCTGATGTCATGACAACAGATGAGTTTAGTTTTCCTTGGTGTTATAAAAAAAAAATAGGGGCAATACCCCTGGGCACTCACGTGGTAGTGGCAGGATAAGAAAAACATAGGGGCAAGAAAAACATAGGGGTGAACCCTGGGTGCTCACCTGGTTATGGCTTGATAAGATAAACAGCTAACCGCTGGTAGACATGGATGACCCACAAAATATGTAACAGAAAAGAAAGTAAATCCCTTTGGATTTTTTTTTTAATGTCGTGAACAAACTTTGGTACATCACGGGTGATGAAGGTTCTGGTCAAGTTTCATCGGAATTGCATGTGTAGTTTCTGAGAAGAAAGCAAATTCATATTTTAGGGGGGCAACAGCCCCTTACACTCCCTTCGACCCCAATTTTTTTTAATGCCGTGAACAAATTTTGGTACATCGTGGGAGATGAAGGTTCTGATCAAATTTCATCGGAATTGCATGTGTAGTTTCTGAGAAGAAAGCAAATACCTATTTTGGGGGGCAACCCGTGTAGACTCCCTTTGGACCTAATTTTTTGAATGTCATGAACAAACTTTGGTACCTACAGGGTGATGAAGGTTGTGGTGAAGTTTCGTTAAAATCGTATGTGTAGATTCACAAAAGAAGTTGCAAATATTTGTGGATGGATGAATGATGCGCCATCCATTAAGCTACCTGGAACTACGTTCCAGGTGAGCTAAAAATAGCCCTGTGGGGAACTGACACTCATTTCCCAAATAGACGGGGTGAAAATGAGGGATTATGGGGAGGGGGCCATGCCCCCCCCCCCTTTTCCTGGAGTGGTATGACGGTCATGGGGTGCACAACAAAAGTTAACGGCATGGTCCTTATGTTTCATGAAGCATTTGTTTGCATCTGGCCGTTGGTTTCTGAGAAGATTTTAAAATAAACTAGAACTTCCACTTTATAACTGCTGGCAGTGATGACTGGGTACCAAAACGTCCGGCTATGATACAACCCTGCTTTAATACAACACGGGATTGACGAGTTACAGAATGAGTAACACACTGCGTTCAATGTGAACGCAGTTAGCCCTTTTTCCTGAATACAAAGTGGGTATCAATTGAATTGGTGTTTAAATAACCTGAACACGAAGTAATAGATGTTGACACCATTGGGTGCAGAGAGTAAGGCAGGACTCACCCGAGTCATACAGAGCCCCACGCGTCTCTCTAGGATGTGGGATTGATGAGTTATGGACCGAGTAACACGCCCCATTCAAACTATTTATTACATATGCAGTTAGCCTTTTTTCCCTGAATACATAGTCGGTATCAATTGAATTGGTGTTGAAATAACCTAAACACGAAGCAATAAATGTTGACACCATGGGTGCAGAGGGTAAACCGGAACTTTCCTGAGTCTAACAAGGCCCCACACGTCTCTCTACGACATGGGATTGACAAGTTATTGACCGAGGAACAGGCCACATTCCATCTATTTATTACGGACACGGTTGACCATTTTTCCTGGGGCCATCATCAGTATCAATTGTATTGCTGCTCCTCTACGCTCAAACCCATCCAGGCATAGCCAAGTGAGGCTTACTTTAAAAATAGTTCACAGATTCAAACAATTAAATAATTCTGACTGCCAGACCATATGGTCGATCAGGTTGAAATTTAAAGTGTACATTTCACATACCTACAAGATCATAAATGTGAAGTTTTATGTTGATTGATGAAGCGGTTCCAGAGAAAACATTATTACATATTTTCCTTCAATCCAATATAGCTGCCAAACTATGTGGCCAATCAGGTTGAAATTTAAACCCTTCATTCCCCATGTCCACTAGATCATAATTGTGAAGTTTCACATTGATTGATGCAGCAGTTCCAGAGAAAACATTATTTAATATGTTTCTTCAATCCAATATGTCTGCCAAACCATGTGACCTATCAATTATTCAATAACAAACTTGTATCTCCTAGTTTTGGAGAATATTTGTGTGAAGTTTCCCCGAGATCTGACCAGCTGTTCTGAAGAAGATTTTTGGAGTTTTAAGGTAAATTCAATATAGCTGCCAAACCATGTGAACTATCAATTAGTAATTAACAAACTAGTAAACCATCATCACTATCAATTGAATTGCTGCTCCGCTAACCTCAAACCCATCCAGGTGCAGCAATGTGAACCTTTTTTTTTTAAGTTCTCAGATTCAAACAATTAAATAATTCTGACTGCCAGACCACGTGACCTCTGATGTCATAATTTAATTTTTCTTCCGTGAGTTGTTGCGTAGATGACACTCAATAAATTTCAAATTTTTCAGATGCAGCGTTCTATTGTACGTGTCAAATTTTCACCTGGATACCACTTCACTGATGACGTCATGGTTAACAATACATACCACTTAAGGAGATCTTGACAATGAGTCATGTTTCTATTTTTTCCAGCGAACAGTTCCAGAGAAAAAGATGTCCAAAGATTTTCGGTTTTTCAAAGATGGCACCCATACCACATGACCTTTGTCCTCATAATTACCATTAAAAATTCTACAAAAAAAAAGACACATGCCATGGTGAAAATTTCGTGTCAATCAGACTAACGGTTGCCGAGAAAATGAATATAAAAGCAAAAAAAAAACGAAAAGTTCCGGTGGAATAAGAATAATAATAAACTAGAATTGCCACTTTATAACTGGAATGTGCAGTGATGTGCAGTGATGACCGGGTACCAAGACATCCGGCTTTGGCATAACCCTGCATTGATACAACACGAGATTGACGACTTGTGGACCGAGTAACACAAAGTTTTCAATCCATTTATTACGTACGCAGTTAGCCCTTTTTCCTGGGGACATTGTCGGTGTCAATTGAAATGGCGTTTACATTTCCTGAACACAAGTAATAAATGTGTGGGAAATGTCACCATGAGTCCACAGGGTAATCCATAACTACCCCGAGTAATACGAAGCCCCCCCACATGTCTCTCTACTATGCGGGATTCACAAGTTATGGACCGAGGAACAGGCCATGTTCCATCTATTTATGATGTACACAGTTGACCATTTTTCCTGGGGCCATCGTCGGTATCAATTGAATTGCTACTTCTGTACCCTCAAATGCATGCAGGTGCAACCAAGTGAGCTTTGTCAAAAAAAAAAAATTCTTAGTTCTCACATTCAAATAATTAAATAATTCTGGCTGCAAGACCTTGTGGCTGATCGGGTTGAAATTTAAAACATACACTGATGAGCAATAACATAATGACCACTTACAGGTGAAGTGAATAACATTGATTATCTTGTTACAATGGCACCTGTCAAGGGGTGGGATATATTATTCAGCAAGTGAACAGTCAGTTCTTGAAGTTGATGTGTTGGATGCAGGAGAAATGGGCAGGAGTGAAGACCTAAGCGATTTTGACAAGGGCCACAATTTTATGGCCAGACGACTAGGTCAGAGCATCTCTGAAACGGCAAGGCTTGTGGGGTGCTCCCGGTCAGCAGTGGTGAGGACCTACGGACAGTGGTCCGAGGAGAGACAAACCACAAACCGGTTACAGGATGTTGGGTGCCCAAGGCTCATCGATGCGCGAGGGCAACGAAGGCTATATATCTGGTCCGAACCGACAGAAGGTCTACTGTGGCACAAGTCACAGAAAATTTTAATGGTGGTCACGGGAGGAATGTGTCACAATCCACAGTGCAGCGCACCCTGCTGCGTATGGGGCTGCATAGCCGCAGACCGGTCAGAGTGCCCATGATGACCCCTGTCCACCATCGAAAGCACCTACAATGGGCACACGAGCGTCGGAACTGGACCTTGGAGCAGTGGAAGAAGGTCCGCTGGTCCGATGAGTCCTGTTTTCTTTTAGATCACGTGGATGGCCGTGTACGACTGTACGTGTGCGCCGTTTACCTGGAGAAGTGATGGCACCAGGATGCACTGTGGGAAGACGACAAGCCGGTGGAGGGAGTGTGATGCTCTGGGCAATGTTCTGCTGGGAAACCATGGGTCTGGCCATTCATGTGGACGTCAATTTGACACGTGTCACCGACCTAAACATCGTTGCAGGCCAGGTACACCCCTTCATGGCAATGGTATTCCCTGATGGCAGTGGCCTCTTTCAGCAGGATGATGTGCCCTGCCACACTGCACACATTGTTCGGAATGGTTTGCGGAACATGATGAAGTGTTCATGATGTTGCCCTGGCCTCCAAATTCTCCGGATCTCAATCCGATTGAGCATCTGTGGGATGTGCTGGACCGACAAGTCCGATCCACGGCGGCTCCACCTCGCAACTTACAGGACTTGAAGGATCTGCTGCTCATGTTTTGGTGCCAGATACCACAGGACACCTTCAGGGGTCTTGTAGAGTCCATGCCGGCGGATCGGCGCTGTTTTGGCGGCGCACGGAGGACAAACAGCATATTAGGCAGGTGTCATAATATTTTGGCTTCGTCAGTGTATATTCCACATGTCTGCTGGATCATAATTTTGAAGTTTCACATTGATTGATGCTGCGGTTCCAGAGAAAACATTATTTAATATCTTACTTAAATCCAATATGGCTGCCAAACAATGTGGCCAATTGAGTTGAAATTTAAAACGTACATTCCCCATGGCTGCTACATCATAACTGTGAAGGGTCACAATGATTGATGCAGCGGTTCCAGTGAAAACATTATTTAATATTTTACTTCAATCCAATATGGCTGCCAAATCATCCGGCCGATTGGGTTCAAATTTAAAACGTGCATTCCCCATGGCTGCCTCATCATCACTGTGAAGGTTCACATTGATGTAGCAGTTCCAGAGTAAAAAATATTTAATATTTTTCCTTCAATCCAATATTGCTGCCAAACCATGTGACCTACGTCTAAAGGAGGTGAGAACTTTTTGTTCATCATGGATAAGCGGTCATACCTGTAAAGCTTCACCTCAATCTGTTCGGCCGATTCAGAGAGGACTTTTTAATTTTTAAATTTCCATTCCAATATGGCTGACGAACCACGTGACCTATGACATCATAAACTTACATTCTGCCTCTAATGAGGTCAGGGACCACACTTGTTAATTTTTGTGTAAATCTGATAAGGTGCGTTTTTCTATCCAAGATGGCCACCAAACCACATGAATTGTGACGTCATAATTTTTACACTGTATGCAACCATGGCATAAGATAGTTGCAAAGTTTCGCTTTGATAGGATAAGGGGTTCCAGAGAAAACATTTAATATTTTTCTTCAATCCAATATGGCTGCCAAACGATGTGACCTACCAATTATTCATTTAGAAACTTATATCCCCTAGCCTTGGAGAATATGTGTGTGAAGTTTCCCCTTAATCTGACCAGCTGTTATAGAGAAGATGTTTGAAGGTTTTAAGGTAAATTCAATATTGCCACCAAATCATGTGACCTATCAATTTGAAATTATCAAACTTGTAAAAGGATGTCTTGGGGAATATGTGTGTGTAAAGTTTCACCTCAATCTGTCCAACCGTTCTGGAGAAGAAGATTTTTTTAATTTTTAATTTTCCAAACAATATGGCTGCCAAACCACGTGACATGTGACGTCATAATATAGTTTTTCTTCCGTGCGAGTTGTGTAGATGACGCTCAAGAAATTTAAAATTTTTCCCATGCAGCGTTCTACGTGTCAAATTTTCACGGATGTCGAGTACCACTTCACCGATGACGTCACGAAAAATCACACTTCTTCCCTATTGGGAGTTACTGCCACGTGCCAAGTTTCATTTTTTTTCCCATTGTGCAGTTTCGGAGATACAGAAGTCAAAATTTTTTCAGTTTTTCAAAGATGGCACCCGTACCACGTGACCTTTGACGGCATAATTATTAATTAGGTATTCTACGAAAAATAAAAATAAAGATATATACCACGGTGAAAATTTCATGTCGATACGACTAATGGTTGCCGAAAAAATGAATTTTAAAGAGAAAAAACCCGAAAATTGCCGGCGGAATAATAATAATAATAAACAGAAGAAAAACAATAGGTTACGCAGCCTTGTCGGCTTCGTACCCTAATTACCTGAATTTGAGGTGAAAACCCTCTTTTCAGCCTATTTTCGGGGGCAGATCTGGATGGTGAGCACAACCTCATGAGACATTACTGTTCTGATGTATCATACCAAATTTGGTCCATATTGATCATATAGTTTATGAGGAAAATGTTTTAGTGAATATGAGGTATAAGGGGAGGGAGGCCATGCCCCCTTCCCAGGGAAGATACAGCCATGGGGAGCACAACTTAAGGTTAGGGCATGGTCCTGATGTCGCATGGACAGTTTGGTCTGGAACCAGTTGTCGTTTTCTGCGAATAATATATTTCTTAATGAAATACCAATATTTTTGGCCAAAACTCCCCTTTAAGCCCCTCTAAATGGACGGATCTGGAAGGGGAGAACAACCCCATGAGACCTTATTGGCCTGATGCATTCTATCAAATTTTCTCCGGATTGCTCAGGTAGTTGTGGAGATGTTTCAGTGAAATTGAGAAATTTGGGGAGCGGGCCCGTGGCCCCCTTTCCGGGGGAGATATAGCCATGAGGAGCACAACCTAAAGTTAGGGCATTGTCCCAATGCCTCGTGGTAAGTTTGGTCTGGATCTGTCTGGCGGTTACTGAGAAGAATATTTTTAAATAAAATACCATTATTTGGGGTAAAACCCCCATTTCACCCCCTTTATAGGGAGCACATCCAGATGGGGAGCACAACCCCAAGATACCTTGCTGTCCTGATGCATCATACCAAATTTGGTACATATCGGTTAGGTAGCTTGTGAGGAGATGTTTCAGTCAAATGATAACGGACGGATGGCCGGACCCCGGGCCCACTCCATGAGCTTATTTCAGAAAAATAACCAAAAACTATCGCTAATTAATACATTTCTCACACTGAAAAAAAAGTAATGAAACAATAATCTTGGAACTATTTAAGCTCTTCATGTACAGATTCAGAACTTATGATTTACGACTTAAATCAAAGTTTGACAGGATAATAACGGATATACATTTTTTGATGTCTGATTGAAATACAGCAACGTAATGATGATGGCGTAGTCGATTTCCATTGGTTAATTTGCTCTCCTTCGTCACATACAGTTTTGTGACATGACAATAACGGATAAGTGTAATCCCATCCGATACACTTGAAACAACCTAACTGCATGATCCGGATCCAGTGAAACCAAACTCCATTACATTTTTTAAAATCATGTTTACCACGATGTCCTGCTGATATTTTACTGTGTGTGTGGTTAGAAGAAGCTTTATAAAATCAGTTCGTGCTCAAAAAGGATGCAGCATACATTTATCATTTCTAAATGTCAGACGTTAAAATTTCACTAATTCAATCACCATCAATACAAAATTCTTTGATGGGGGGGGGGGGGGAGACAAAAAATGTATCCCCCCCCCCACTCTCCCTCTCCCCAGTGATGGAATTTCAGGTGCAGTGCCAGGGATTAAAAAAAAGAAAAGCAGACCCACGGAAATCCTCCATCAATTCACACCCTGCTCATCACATTTCACCGTACCAACTGACCTTTTTGAAACTCGAGCAGTGAAGTGAAATGTAAAGCACAGGTGAGTGCTGAAAAAGAACAACGCAAAATGGAACAGTGCTCAAAGCTTCCTGTCTATTGACGCAGATTCTCCGAATTTCTTTGAGCAGATTCTAAATGACTGCTTTCTACGATAACGGGATGGTGATGAAAGAAACACCACAATGTGTGACATTAAAATTACAAGGAAAATGAACAGCAAGCACAAAAACGGTGTGATAAGTATAAAATTAAAAGGACATTCTCTTACCAATACAAAATGCGTAGAAGATGGAGGAGAGGTTTGGATAAGTTCAAACTGATTACCGTAAACAAACATGTGGCCAGAAACTGCAGTAAACTAATTCAAAACAAGAAAAAGAGCAATCGGAGATTTCAGACCCTTGCCAGGACTTATTTTGGGTGGTGTTTGTGTACTGGTGTGTTACCTAATAAATAAGAGACATAACTAGAACTGCCACTTTAAAACTGCTGGCAGTGATGACCGGGTACCAAGACGTTCCGCTTTGATGCAACCCCACTTTTATCGGACACTGACCCTGAACCATGACCAATATTATTATGCAATTTAATTCAGAATGGAGTTAAAACAAATTCAATTCAAATCAAATGGAAGTCCAAATAGGTCCAGTCCTGCATTGGGGTCATCAGAAGGAACCCCAACAAGCAAAAAGAAAAGATGAAGTCATCAGGAGGAACCTGGATAGGATGTGTGTTTCAGCTACTACTCCTCTGCCCTCAAACTCATCCAGGCAGCGCCAAGTAAGTCTTATTAATTTAAAAAATAAAAATAAAAAATACGGGCAATACCCCTGGGTGCTCACCTGGGCTGGATAGTGGCTGGATAACATAACCAGGGAACCACTGGTAGGCATGGATGACCCACAAAATATGCAACGGAGAAGAAAGTAAATACTTATGGATTTTTTTTTAATGCCATGAACAATCTTTGGTACATGACGGGTGTTGAAGGTTGTGGTCAAGTTTCATCGAAATTGTATGTGTGGTTTCAAAGAAGAAAGCAAATACATATTTTGGGGGGCAAACCCCCTTACACCCTCTTCGACCCTGATTTTCCCTAACGTCATGAACAAACTTTGGTACATTACAGTTGATGATGGCTGCAGTCAAGTTTCATCGGAATTGTGTGTGTAGTTTCGAGAAGAAAGCAAAATAATACTTTGGAAGGCAGCCCCCCCCCCCCCCCCGACAAAGTGGTTGCGGAGAAAAACACAAGTTCTATGTGGATAAACAAACAGACCCAAGTACAATACCTTCTCTGGCGAGGGTAACTGAGGTGGAAGAATTTACTTAAAACAGAGGGGAGACATCCCAGGATGAATATGAGGAATGGATCTATGGAAAACATCTACAGGAATTTTCAAACAGATTCCAATGCAATTGAATAAACTCCATCGCAATTGCAACCTATAAAATTGCAATCTACATAATATATTGTTACGGATTTTAGAATCCGGTCTGATGAATGCATCCACACATCCAGGTCCTCAGACTGTTATTTCCTTAAATGCATGTTCAGATTAGCCCCATCCCCATGTCTAGTGGGATCTTAAATGTGATGCATTGACAAGGGTAAAGGATAGATCCCCTCTCTTATGGGAAGCTTTTTTCTTTACGACAGACACGTTCACACACGTTCCTTTCACGAGCTCTGAAGCCCGCCTCATTTTCCTCAGCAACATTTCTTTCACGAGCTCCGAAGCCCACCCTCATTTTTCCTCAGCAGCATTCTTTCACGAGCTCTGAAGCCCGCCCTCATTTTTCTCAGCAACATTTCTTTCACGAGCTCTGAAGCCCGCCCTCATTTTTCCTCAGCAACATTCTTTCATGAGCTCTGAAGCCCGCCCTCATTTTTGCTCAGCAACATTCTTTCACGAGCTCCGAAGCCCACCCTCATTTTTCCTCAGCAACATTTATTTCATGAGCTCTGAAGCCCGCCCTCATTTTTCCTCAGCAACATTCTTTCACGAGCTCTGAAGCCCGCCCCATTCTTCCTCAGCAACATTCTTTCACGAGCTCTGAAGCCACCCTCTATTTTCCTCAGCAACATTCTTTCATGAGCTCTGAAGCCCGCCCCCATTCTTCCTCAGCAACATTCTTTCATGAGCTCTGAAGCCCGCCCCCATTCTTCCTCAGCAACATTCTTTCACGAGCTCTGAAGCCCGCCCTAATTTTTCCTCAGCAACATTCTTTCACGAGCTCTGAAGCCCGCCCCCATTCTTCCTCAGCAACATTCTTTCACGAGCTCTGAAGCCCACCCTCATTTTTCCTCAGCAACATTCTTTCATGAGCTCTGAAGCCCGCCCCCATTCTTCCTCAGCAACATTTCTTTCACGAACTCTGAAGCCCACCCTCATTTTTCCTCAGCAACATTTATTTCATGAGCTCTGAAGCCCGCCCTAATTTTTTCCTAGCAACAATTCTTTCACGAGCTCTGAAGCCCACCCTCATTTTTCCTCAGCAACATTCTTTCGTGAGCTCCGACGCCCGCCTTTTTTGAGAGCGCACGGGTCGCACGGGTCGTCATGGTAACCATGCTCCAGTGGGGCGCGGTGAGCTTGGGGTGGACAGCACCCCGCAGAGACGGCCCGGGGATATAAAAACGAGTGAGAGGTACGTTCTCGAGAGAAAAAACTCTGAAGAGAAAAAGTCTGAGGAGAGAAAAAGTCCTAGGAGAGAAAAAAATGAGGAGAGAAAGGAGGGGAAAAAAGCGTTCTGAAGAGAAAAGCGTGAGGAGAGGAAAAGTGAAAGGAGAGAGGAAAAAGCAAAGGGCGAGAGAAGCGACCAAGAAGCGGGTGTCTGACCAGCGCTGATGAGACAATTCGCCCTTCCGAGTGCTTCGGCAAGCGAGCGTGTGGTGCGCGTGTGGGTGTGAGCAGCGCCGGTTCTTGAAAGTTGATGTGTGTGATGGCAGGAGAAATGGGCAGGAGTGAAGACCTAAGCGATTTTGACAAAGGCCAATTTATGAGACGTATAGGTCAGAGGCATTCTGAACGGCAAGGCTTGTGGGTGCTCCGGTCAGAGTGGTGAGGACCTACGGACAGTGTCGAGGTAGAGGACAAACCACAAACCGTACAGGATGTTGGGGCCCAAGCTCATCGATGCGCGCAGGGCAGCGAGATGCTTAATATATCTGTTCCGAACCGACAGAAGGTCTAGCTGTGGCACAAGTCACAGAAAATTTTAATGGTGGTCCACGGGAGGATATGGTGTCACAATCCACAGTGCAGCGCACCCTGCTGGTATGGGGCTGCATAGCCGCCAGACCGGTCAGAGGCCCATGATGCCCCTGTCCACCATCGTAAAGCACCTTACGAAGGCACACCGAGCGCGGAACGGACTTGGAGCAGTGGAAGAAGGTCCCGCTGGTCCGATGAGTCCCTGGTTTTCATTTTAATCACGTGGAGGCCGATGTACACTGTTACGGTGTGCCCGTGTTACCTGAGAAGTGATGGCACCAGGATGCACTATGGAAGAGACAAGCCGAGTGGAGGAGTGTGATGCTCCTGGGCAAGTGTCTGCTGGCGAAACCATGGGTCTGGCCATTCATGTAGGACCGTCAATTTGACACGTGTCACGACTAAACATCGTTTGCAGGCCAGGTCACACCCCCTTTCATGGCAATGGTATTCCCTGATGCAGTGGACTTTTCGGCAGAATGATGTGCCCTGCCACATGCACACATTGTTCGGGAATGGTTTTCGGAACATGATGAAGTGGTTCGATGATGTTGCCCATGGCCTCAAATTCTCGATCTTCAATTCCGATTGAGCATCTGTGGGTCATTGCTGGACCGACAAGTCCGTCCACGCGGCTCCACCTCGCAACTTAACACGACTTGCAAGGATCTGCTGCTCATGTTTTGGTTGCCAGCATTACCACAGGACACCTTCAGGGGTCTTGTTGAGTCCATGCCTGGCGGAATCGCGCTGTTTTGGCGAAGCTGCACGGAGAGACCAACAGCATATTAGGCAGCAGTGGGTCATAATAGGTCATAAAGGCTCGTCAGTGTAAAATATTCCCACATGTTGCTGCAGTCATAATTTTGAAGTTTCACATTTGATTGATGCTGCGGTTCCAGAGAAAACATTATTTAATATCTTACTTAAAATCCAATATGGCTGCCAAACAAATGTAGGCCCAATGCAGTTGAAATTTAAAACGTACATTCCCATGGCTCCTAACTCATAACGTGAAGGGTCACAATGATTGATCGCAGCCGGTTCCAGTTGAAAACATGTATTTAATATTTTACTTCAATGCAATATGGCTGCCAAATCATCCGGCCGATCTGGAGTTCAAATTTAAAAACGTAGCTTCCCATGGGGCTGCCTCATCCATCACTGTGAAGGTTCACATTGACTGTAGCAGTTCCAGAGTAAAAATAATTAAATTTTTTCGCTCAAATCCAATATTGCTGCAAAACCATGTGACCCTACTCTAAAGGAGGTGAGAACTTTGTTCTCATGATAAGCGGTCATCACCTGTAAACGCTTCACCTCAATCTGTTCGGCGATTCAGAGAGGACTTTTTAATTTTTAATTCATTCCAATATGGCTGACCGAACCACGTGACCTATGACATTCAATAAAATTACATTCTGCCCTCTAATGAGCTCAGGATCAACTTTGTTAATTTTTTGTGTAAATCGATAAGGTGCGTTTTTCTATCAGATGGCCACACAAACCACCATGAATTTGACGTCATACATTATTCCTGTATGCAACCATGGGCATAAGATAGTTGCATAAGTTTTCGCTTTGATAGGACTAAGGGGTTCCAGAGAAAACATTTAATCATTTTTCTTCATATCCAATATGGCTGCCAAACATGTGATCCTCCAATTATTCATTTAGGAAACTGTAGTATCCCCGCCTTGGGAGATAATGGTGTAGTGAAGTTTCCCCTAATCTGCCAGCTGTTATAGAGAAGATGTTTGAAGGTTTAAGGTAAATCAATATTGCCACCAATTATATGTGACCTATATTTGAAATATCAAACTTGTAAAAGATGTTTGGGGAATATGTGTGTGTAAAGTTTCACCTCGCAATCTGTCCAACGCGTTTTCTGGAGAGAAGATTTTTTTTAAATTTTTAATTTCCAAACAATATGGCTGCCAAACCACGTGACATGTGACGTCATATATAGTTTTTCTTCCGCTGCGAGTTGTGTAGATGACGTCCAGAAATTTAAAAATTTTCCATATGCGCGTTTACGGTCAAATTTCACGGATGGTCGAGTACGCACTTCCACCAATGACGTACGTAAATCACACTTCTTCCTATTGGGAGTATACTGCCAACGTGCCAAGTTTCATTTTCTTTCCATTGTGCGTTTCGGATACAGAGCTCAAAATTTTTTCAGTTTTTCAAACGATGGCACCGTACCACGTGCTTGACCTCTCACCTCGGCATAATTATTAATTAGGTATTCTACCGAAAAAAAAATAAGATAATACTACGTGAACAATTTTCATGTCGATCGACTAATGGTGCCCGAAAAAATGAATTTTAAGAGAAAAAAACCCGAAAATTGCCGGCGGAATAATAATAATAATAAACAGAGAAAAACAATAGTTACCAGCCTTGTCGGCGCTTCGTACCCTAATTACCTGAATTTGAGCGTGAAAACCTCTTTCAGCCTATTTCGGGGGCAGATCTGGATGGTGGCACAACCTCATGAGACGATTACTGTCTCTGATGTATCATACCAAATTTGGGTCCATATTGATCCATATAGTTTATGAGGAAAATGTTTTAGTGAATATGAGGATATAAGGGGAGGAGTGCCATCGCCCCCTTCCCGGGGAGATACAGCCATGGGAGCACACTTAAGGGTTAGGGCATCGGTGCCTGATGTCGCTGGAAGTTTGGTCTGGACCAGTTCGTCGTTTCTGCTGAATAATTTTGCTTTTTAATGAAATACCAATATTTTGGCAAAACTCCCCTTTAAAGCCCCTCTAAGGACGGATCTGGAAGGGGAGAACAACCATGAGACACACCTCTATTGGCCTGATGCATTCTATCAAATTTTCTTCACGGTTGTCAGGTTAGTTGTGGAGTATGTTTCAGTGAAATTGAGAATTTGGGGAGGGGCCCGTGGCCCCCTTTCCGGGGAGATATATAGCCATGAGGAGCCACAACCTAAAGTGAGGCATGTCCAATGCCTGTGGGTGAGTTTGGTCTGGATCTGTCTGGCGGTTCCGAGAAGAAATTTTTAAATAAAATACCATTATTTTGGGGTAAAACCCCATTTCACCCTCTTATAGGGCAGCACATCCAGATGGGGAGGCACAACCCCAAGATACCTTGCTGTCCTGATGCATCATACCAATTTGGTACATATCTGTTAGGTTAGCTTGTGAGGAGATGTTTCAGTAAATGAATAACGAGGATGGCCGGACCCCGGGCCCACTCACATGAGCTTATTTCAGAAAAAATAACCAAAACTATCTAATTAATACATTCTCACACTGAAAAAAAGTAATGAAACAATTAATCTTGGAACATTTAAGCTCTTCATGTACAGATTCGAACTTATGATTTGACTTAAATCAAGTTTGACAGGATAGATAACGGATATGCATTTTTTTGATGTTGATTGAATACAGCAACGTAATGATGATGGCGTAGTCGATTTCCATTGGTTAATTTGCTCTCCTTCGTCACATACGTTTTTGTGACATGCGAATAAGTGATAAGTGTAATCCCCATCGATACACTTGTGAAACAACCCTAAACTGCATGGATCCGGATCAGTGAAACCAAACGTCCATTACATTTTTTAAAATCATGTTTACCACGATGTCTGCTGATACTTTTACTGTTGTGGTGTGGTTAGAAGAAGCTTTATAAAATATTCGTGCTCAAAAAGGATGGCAGCATACATTTTATCCATTTCTAAATGTCAGACAGTTAAAATTTCACTAATTCATCACATCAATAACAAAATCTTTTGATGGGGGGGGGGGGGGAGACGAAAAATGTTACCCCCCCCCCACTCTCCCTCTCCCAGTGATAGAAATTTCAGGTGCAGTACCAGGGATTAAAAAAAAGAAAAGGCAGACCAGGAGAAATCCTCCATCAATCCCACTCCTGCTCACACATTTCACGTACTACTGACCTTTTTGACAACTCGGAGCGTGAGAGTGAAAGTGTAAAGCACAGGTGAGTGCTGAAAAAGACACACCAAAACGGAACAGTGCTCAAAGCTTCTGTCTATTGACGCAGATTCTCCGATTTCTTTGAGAGATTCTAAAATGACTGCTTTTCTCGATAACGGATGGTGATGAAGAAACACCACAATGTGTGACATAAAACTTACAAGGAAACAGAACAGAAGCAAAAAACGTGTGATAAGTTATAATTAAAAGGACATCTCTACCCAAACAAATTGGCGTTAAAAGATGGAGGGAGAGGTTTGGATAAGTTCAAACTCTGATTACCGCTAAACAAACATGTGGCCAGAACTGCACGTAAACTAATTTCAAAACAAGAAAAAGAGCAATCGAGATTTCGAGACCCTTGCCAAGGACTTATTTTGGTGGTGTTTGTGTTACTGGTATTGTGTTACGCTAATAAAATAAAGACCATAACTAGAACTTGCCACTTTAAAACTGGCAGTGAGACCGGGTACCAAGACGTTCGCGCTTTGATGCCAACCCCACTTTATATCGGACACTGACCTGAACCATGACGCAATATTATTATGCAATTTAATCAGAATGGATTTAAACAAATTCAATTCAAATCAAATGGAAGTCCAATAGGTCCAGCCTGCATTGGGGTCATCGAAGAACCGCCAATCAAGCAAAAAAAAGATGAAGTCATCAGAGGAACCTGATAGGATGTTGTTTTTCAGCTACTACTCCTCTGCCTCAAACCATCCAGGCAGCGCCAAGTAAGTCTTATTCATTAAAAAATAAAAAATAAAAATACGGGCAATACCTGGGTTGCTCACAGCTGGGCTGGGATATGTGGCTGGATACATAACCAGGGAACCACTGGTAGTCATGGATGACCCACAAAATATGCAACGAGAAGAAAGTAATCTTATGGATTTTTTTTTAATGCCATGAACATCTTGCGTACATGGACGGGTGTTGAAGTTGTTGGTCAAGTTCATCGAAATTGTAATGTTGGTTCAAAGAAGAAAGCAAATACAATATTTTGGGGGCAAAACCCCCTTACACCCTCTTCACCCTGATTTTCCTAAGTCATGAACAAACTTTTGGTGCATTAAGTGATGATGGCTGCAGTCATAGTTTCATCGGAATTGGGTGTATGTGTTTCGAGAAGGAAAGCAAATAAATACTTTGGAAGGCAGCCCCCCCCCCCCCCCCCCCCCGACAAGTGGTTGCGGAGAAAAACACAAGTTTCTATGTGATAAACAAACAGACCCAAGTACAATACCTTCTCTGGCCAGGGTAACTGAAGGTGGAAGAATTTACTTAAAACAGAGGGGAGCGACATCCAGGGTGAATAGAGGATGGATCATGGAAAACATCTCAGAATTCTTCAAACAGATTCGCAATGCATTGTGAATAAACTCCCATCGCATTGCAACTATATAAATTGCCAATCTACATAATATATTGTTACGGATTTAGAATCCGGTCTGGATGAATGCATCCACAGCATCCAGGTCCTCAGACTGTATTTCCTTAAATGGCATGTTCAGATTAGCCCCATCCCCATGTCTAGTGGGTCTTAAATGTGATGGCATTGACAGGTAAGGATAGATCCCCTCTCTTATGGGAATTCTTTAAAGAGTTCAACTCCTTTCGAGCTCTGAAGCCACCATTTCCTAGAACTTCTTCCCACCTGACCGATTTCCTTCAGCCTTTTTCTTACTGAGCTTGAAAGCCCGCCCTCATTTTTCTCAACTTTCTTCCGGTCGAAAGCCGCCCATTTTACACTTTCTTTTCACAGCTCCGAAGCCCACCCTCATTTTTCCTGCAGCAGCATTCTTTCACGAGCTCTGAAGCGCCCCCTCATTTTTCCTCGACAACTTTTCTCTTCACGAGCTCTGAAGCCTTGGGCCCCCCCTCTTTTTCCTCAAGCAAACAATTTCTTTCTCATGAGCTCTGCGAAGCCCGCCCTCAATTTTTGTCAGCAAGCATGTCTTTTCACGAGCTCGAAGCTCCCTCATTTTTTCCTCGCAACATTTATTTTCACGGAGCTCTGAAGCCGCCCTCATTTTTCCTCAGCAACATTCTTTTCAGAGCTCTGAAAGCCCGCCCCCATTCTTCCTCAGCACATTCTTTCACGAGCTCTGAGCCCACCCTCATTTTTTCCTTCAACATTTTTCATTGACTCTGGAAGCCCTCCCCATTCATTTCCTCAGCAACATTCTTTTCATGAGCTCTGAAGCCGCCTACTTTGCTAACATTTTTCACGTCTGACCCCCAATTTCTCAGCAACATTCTTTCACGAGCTCTGAAGCCGCCCCATTCTTCCTCAGCAACATTCTTTCAGCGAGCTCTGAGCCCACCCTCATTTTCCTCAGCAACATTCTGTTCATGAGCTCTGAAGCCCGCCCCCATTCTTTCCTAGCAAACATTTCTTTCACAACTCTGAAGCCCACTCCTCATTTTTCCCTCAGCAAACATGTTATTTTATGAGCCTTGAAGCCCCCTAATTTTCCTCAGCAACTTCTTTCACGAGCTCTGAAGCCACCCTCATTTTCCTCAGCGAACATTCTTCATTCGTGAGCTCCGACGCCGCCTTTTTTAGGAGCGCCGGTCGCACGGGTCGTCATTGTAAACCATGCTCCAGTTGGGCGCGGTGAGCTTGTGCGGTGACAACCCCGCAGAGACTGGCCCCGGGGATAAAAACGAGTGAGAGTACGTTTCTCGGAGCAGAAAAAACTCTGAAGAGAAAGTCTAGAGAGAAAAAGTCCTAGGAGAGAAAAAAATGAGGAGAGAAAGGAGGGGAAAAAGCGTTCTGAAGAGAAAAGCGTGAGGAGAGGAAAAGTGAAAGGAGAGAGGAAAAGCAAAGGGCGAGAGAAGCGACCAAGAAAGCGGGTTGTGCACCAGGCTGATGAGACATTCGCCCTCGAGTGCTTGCCCGGCAACGAGCGTGTGGTGCGACGTGTGGGTGTTGAGCAGCGCCGCCAAACAAATGAGGCATGGTTCGATCACTCACAACACCAGGCGGGTCTAAACCACGACGGACGATCTCGGTGCCACGAAACGGTCGACTGGCGTGTCAAGCTGCCCCGCGACAGGGTGCACGGCATAAGCTGGGTCCTGGGGCGACGGACGTGACACGCCACAACGCATTTAAGACGTTTTCGCTTTCATGGACAACTTTCCTGGTGAGTGAGACGATCTCCCCCCTCCCACTCCCCCCTGAATGATCTGCTGGGTACCCTTGTTCGTTGTAGCTGTAAAGTACGTCAACCACCCGATAAAGCATCTGCTCTTGTCTCTTTCCTGGCATTTTGGTTGATTTGCTTTGAAAATTCATTCTTTATTTACCTTCAGAAAATAAAGGTTCTTTTCATTTTATTTTTGTTTATTATATAGATTATTTGTCGATTTCACCTGTCCGTGTCTTGTCCTTTCTTCTATTGGTCGGCATTGTCAAGCACGAGATAGAGTTGGGAGGAATTACCACCAGATTTTGACCAAAAAATCTCGGCAACGCACCAGCGGTTAAAACGCATCGGCGCGCCTATTAAATCTAATCAGTAATATTCGGTGCTTTGCTGAGGGCGCGCTCCTCCCGTTCAGGTAACCAGTGACCTCTAGTTAACGGAATATTGTAGACGGCGGACACTGGACATCATGGTTGACTGGGTGGCTTTCGTTGTTTCTAAAACAACCCCGACGTTACACAAACTTTAATTGTGAGTGGTGGCCCAGTACCGGACTTTCTACCGAGGACCCACACCGGTGGATTCCTACCCCTGAGCTGACAAGCTGGTGTCTCGCTACCGTGGCCGCACAATATCATTATATATATATTTATATATATATTATCTATAGTATATAATCATTCTGTGTGGGCTGTGCCCAATAAGCCAAGGAGACTGCTTAGGGCAGCACCAACGCTCTGCTCAGAGTATGGTCCAATGGATGGATGGATGGATATGAGGCCCCGCGAGGAGGAGTGATGTAAGCGACATTTTTTAAGATGATGATGATAGGTCGGGGTGATAGAGTAAGGGTTTTAAAATAATGTGCTATATGGCATTAACTCCAAAATGGCGATGGTTCCCTTACATCACTCCTCTTATGGCGCCTCATATATACACTATATTATATATATGATTTATTTAATTAAATATATATCATATACATATTACAGTGCTCCTTCGCTATATCGCGGTTCACTTTCCGTGCTTCCACTATATCGCGGGGGTTTTATTTAATTATTAAAATTAAAATTTATTATTGTAATTATTTTAAAGTAAATATACTAAAATTAACATTTATAATATAGTAAAAACAAATTAAAGTAAAAATAATATGTAGCATTATTAAAAGAATATTAAATCGAAATTTAAATAAAACTAGCATAGTGGCGTAGCGGGCTTGTACTAAAAACAGAGACGCTAGCTATGGAAACTGGAGTCAACTCGGCTGCTTCTGCCAGGTGAGATCGTTACTCGGCTACGCTATGCTCTGATGGTTGGGAGGGGCCAATCAGAAGCCATGGGTTTTGGTATCCCGGACGCTGATGGCTCAGTGACAGCAGCATGCTGTGGCGCTGTTGTCCCGTGTAGAGCATCCCGCATCCGCCTCGTCATTTCGGCTTACATTCGCTGCGTGTTAGTGTTTCTCTCCGAAAAAAAAAGGAAAAGAAAAAGGAGGTGCTGTGTTTTGTGTTTTACGTTTAAAGTTTGAACTTTATTTCATCCCATGCAATGTCCCCAGCGTCTGCATCTCTAAAGGTTCTAAGCTTCTGAACCGCGGGGCTGAAGAAGAGAGGTTGGTCTAACACTCGATCGTCTTGCAACGATAGTCAGGAATGGGCAAGGAGCCGACAGGTCATTCAAGAGGGGCCCACAGATGATGCGGTCATTGCATTCAGCAATGGGCTTATGGGTAATGTCCGTCTATAAACCTGTAGCCTCAGAAGAAGAAGGCAGAAACCACAACTCCCCAATAATTATGTTCCTCGTAAATTCATAAAAAAAGAGGTCCGTCCTCGTCTAACGGCCTTCGCCTACGCCTCAGCAGAAGTAAAAAGCGGCAACCAGAAGATGACGCACCACAACCATCACCTGACGAGCGCCTGAATGAAGAGCGCCGGCCAGTAGAAGAGATTTAATCTGCGTCTGGCTGTGCCGAGTTACTACATTCCATCTATCATTCTCATCTTCACGTCATCAGTACTGCACGCATATCATCGATATCGTCTATAGTGTCAGTATAGGTCAGTACCCATAATCGTTTTTTATATTTTATGAGTACAAATATAGTACTTTTTAAAATTATTTTTGGTCTTAGGCTTTGCAGGCCCCATGAAGTCGCATTTCCGATGAAAAAATTTTTTTTTTTTTAAATAACTGATTAAATTATTTGTGGGGAGTGTTAATAAGACGTGTGTGCATGCGTGTATAATGGTTTAAAATACTTTTAAGAATGGGTTAAATATATTTAATAATTTAAATATAAATATTGTGTGGTTTCCACTTCGCGGATTTTCAGCCTATCGCGGTGAGTCCTGGAATGCATTACCGCGATAGGTGAGGGAGCCTTCACAATTGATTCAATTTTTAACCTAAAATATATACATATAATTTTAAAATCCACCGCTACAATAAAAATCATAATCATTAACCTAAAAAAAATGACATATGTATTAACAGATTCCAGGGTAGATTCTCCACCTTTAATC
>CM068952.1:73175514-73188319 GCA_035128595.1 Eptatretus atami
ATAGAAAGCCCACGCACACCGACCACTACCTCCACTTTGATTCCTGTCATCCATTGGAACACAAAAGATCAGTGGTACACACCCTCTCAAAAAGAGCACATGAGATGCCATCCTCCATCGAAGACAAGATGAGAGAGGTGGACCATCTTCAAAAGGTTTTGGGGGCGAACGGTTACCCGGACAGCTTGCTACCAAAAAGGAGAACGATCCTACATGGCCCACATAAAGACTTGGACCGAAAGAACAACCAGGGGTTTTTGTGATCTTCCTCTTCTACCGGGTGTATGCAGAGGATCGGCAAGCATTGAAAATGGAGAGCATTATAATTATTCCTGTAATATATAATATATATATATATATATATATATATATATATATATATATATAAATATATAATATATATGGCCCCAGAGGAGGAGTGATGTAAGTGACATTTTTTAATGATATGATGATGATAGGCTCAGATGATAGGGAAAGGGTTAAAATAGTGCTATATGGCATTAACTCCAAAATGGCCGATGTGTCCTTACATCACTCCTCCTCGCGGCGCTCATATAATATATATATATATATATATATATATATATATATATTATATACATTGTTCATGAACATGCTATCGGTTTACCTTAGTTTGATTCATGGAAAGTATCCTTCATAACAACGGGTAAATATCATGACATTGACCAAACTAATAAATCCGTCAAATTAGGTATTTTTTCATTTGGGGGTGGGGTAACATTGTCTGCTATACTGATCGAATATACAAAACATACAATGAAGAAATTTAGATTTTGGATTTTTAATAAATTTGCTAAACACCCATGTATTATATTGTTCCAGAACTTTTATTTACTTTCCACAGTAAATGATAGACAAATACTTTTCTGAAGGCGGTATGATTTATCACAGAAGAAATAGACACTGATGTATAAGTGTCACCAATGACAACCTTTCAACTAGGATGTTTAGCACTTTTTGTTGAGAAGCAAATGATCCTAGCAAAAGGTGAGACAAATTCCAATGTTAATGTTTGACTGATAAAAAAATGTTGTTAAGTTGAATAGGATGTCTTACCTTGTACTGGCCATTTTCAACAAAAGCTTATTTAAGGGTAGGCGTATAAACAGGGTGATAACACAACAAAAGCTACACCGATGCAATGCTTTCACATATTTTCTAACTCTAGGGTTGTATACCTTGCAAAAATCACTATGAGAATTATTCTCCAGATGGTACCGACCAAGCCTACTGGCTCATGGACTATGCATTATTTTGCGCATGCGTAGCCTCCACATTACACAATTGCGTCATTCAACAAAATTCTGCATTCCTCCTTCCCATACACACAATTACAATTCTGATATAGCATTTGCATTAAACCAAGAAACACTGATGATTTGAATAAAAGAGCTAATTCTTTCTTCTCTTCAGTTATTGTTTTCACAACAGTTGTTACAATTTGCATACAAAAGGAACATCTCCTGATGCAACTTTCCTTTCCTTTGCAAGCAAAAAGCTGAAGATAACCTCAAACAAATGTTTCATGAACTATGAAACTGGAATAAACACAAAATTTACTCAAGCCATCACAATTTTTTTTACTAACAAAAAAATCCATCACCAAACTGTTGTACAGTTTGAGTTGAAGATCTACAGATCTAACCTTGATGGAGGTTTAGACACTCTCGTGGACCTTCTGACAGGTGTTGGTTTTCAAAAATGCAGCAAATTTGTCCGTAATAAATTGTGGTGCATTTTCTGAGACTAGCTGTGTAACCAACCCGCATCTTGCAAATAAGGATCGTAGGACCATGATCAATACAAAACAGTTGTGCTAGACATAGGAAAGACTTCTAGCCATTTAGAGTAGCTATCGACAGCAACGAGAAAGTTTTGACCTTTGACCTCCACATCGTCAACATTCATTTTCTGTCACAGTTCCATAGCCCAAGGCCATAACAAAAGAAGAACAACTTTCGGTGCCATTTGCACATCCGTGCATTTGCTGCATCATCTGACCATTCCTTCTACGTTCCCACCGAACGACCTCACTAAGGCTCTCATTCGACAAACTCCTGGGTAACTTCCGTGAAGTTCACCGAGCATATGCGTTTGTAATGGCGCAGGAACTACGACTCGTCGTCCCCATAACAAACATCCGTCATCAACTGACAGCTCGTCTTGATGCGTGAAATATGGTTGTAATGTTTTATCCGTACAATAACTCGGCCACCCCAATAAAGTGCATTCGTACACTTCCGCTCGTACTGTTTGCTTCCCTGTACACTATGCAATTTGGTTCACATTCACAGGTAACGAGTCTACAATTGTTTTAGAACAACATTTTCTTGTGGATGTGCCATACTTGGATCGTCAACTGGAAATCTACTCATCATGTCAGCATTTGCATTTTGTTTAGATGTACGGTATTCAATGTCATAGGTATACCCACTTAACAACAATGCCCACCATTGCAATCTAGCCACAGCTAATGGAGGTATCCCTACCTTTTGACCAAATATTCGGGTCAATGGCTTGTGATCCGAGATCAATTTGAACTTCTGGTCAAAGAAGTACAAATGAAACTTCTTCAGTACATTCACTATCGCGAATCCCTCTTTTTCAATTTGTGCGTAATTTTTTTTCTGCCGCACTTAGGGTACTCAATGCGTGCGTAATATGGTGTTCAGTCCCGTCCGTGAATGTATGGCTGAGACAAGCCCCTAACCCCTTTGGGCTAGCATCTATGCTTAACACCAGCGGTTTCGTAAGATCATAATGTACTGAGACTTTTTCTCCCATGAGAACGGTTTTTGCATCCTTGAATGCTTCTTCACATTGCTGAGACCACATCCACTTCGTGGAATGGTTCAATTGGTCATAGAGGGGTGTCAGGTTTGAAGACAAATTTGGAAATAATTTTCCATAGTAGTTTACCATCCCAAACAGATATTTTAATTTGGACACATTTGTTGGTTTCTCTGCTTTTTGAATTAACTCTACCTTGTTGTGTGTTGGGTGAATCCACCTCAACACTCAAACTGTGACCTAGATATTGAAGTCGTGTCTTGAAAAATTGACACGTTTCACCATTTAGTCGCACATTGTGCTTCTTCAATTTTGTAACAATTTTTGTTCTTCCTTCCCAGTGCTTCCTTATTCATCCTTCTTGCATTTCACATGTTCATGGCACAAAGCAATGCTTGTTTGCATTTGTAATGGAGTATAACACTCTTCCCATATGCAATAAAGTATGGTGCTTCTCGCATGTGAACAGCACGTACAGTACAAAGGATGTATTGCGCACACGGGTAGGGGCTGAGGGCACCTTCCGCATCTTTCGCTTATGTGGGGTGGGGTGAGAGCTGCATTGAAGGCTCTCTCAGGGACAACGGCATTTTCCAGAAGCTGCATTGTGGACGTGCCGCCATCGGATGCACACCAATGAGAAAGAGGCTCGCACGAGAAGGGACTGGAGAAAGCAATATCCTGAGAAGAGAAGAAAGCCCAGAGTGTGGATGGAATAGAGACACCTCAAAGCTTGTCCTGCAAAGAGCAGAAAGGAGAGCAGAGTGCAGAGGAGAGAAAGAAGGAGGCTATAGTGTGGAGGAAAGCAGAACAGAAAGCCCAGAATGCAGCTTGGTTCATGTGGTTGTCCCGGGTGCTCAGCAGAAACAGAGTGGTGTGCCATTGGCAATTTCTTGGGATACCGGAGAGGATTTGCCTTCTGGTGCTGGATGCCTCAGAGACACGGCTGCGCATCCAATCGCACTGCATCACCACTCCACCGCCAAGCTTCCCAATCCTCCACCCCCCCCCCCCACCATTATATTCGTACCGGCATAATACCATTTGGTCTATGAGGTGAGGGAAGCGGAGTCGACCTCAGCTCCATACTTTTATTTTCTCTCAGTTATTCTTGTCTCTTCTTCCAGATTGAATGATGGCCATATGTCTTTTGTGGTAAACAAAATCGTCTAGGAAACGTCTTATGGTTACGTCACTCTTCTGTGCCAGTTGCCTTTTCCCTGTAAACTCGCTTTAATGATTGCTTGCTTGGTGAATGAAGAGCTGTAAATCATATGCTTTTCACGTGTGTGTGTGTGTGTGTGTGTGTGTGTGTGTGTGTGTGTGTGTGTGTGTGTGTGTGTGTTGTGTGTAAACAAATCGATTATTGGTTGTTCTTTCACATATGTCTTGGTTGTCCTTTCTCCAATGGTCCAGCATTGTTCGTACGTAATTAGCTGGGAAGTTTAGGCCACCGATTGGCTCTTGTTATCGGTGCATACCACAGCTCTGCTCGGCTGCAACAAATCCAGTGAGTAATTAGAGTACGCATGAAGGCACGAGACTCCCTTGTGGCAGCTGTCCTCAGGTAAGGTATCACGTGAAGCAGTGTAACATCGGCGCTCAAGGATGCTTAGCAACCTGTTGGCATGTGGAGTTATGCATGATTGGTGGCCTCAGGACTGGTGTTGAGGAGGAACTTGGCATTCCCATCATGGCGAAACTTGAACTCCGGATTCGCAACAGTATGTGTGTGTGTGTGTGTGTATATATATATTATATATAATATATTATATATAATAATATATATATATATATATATAACAGTCAACCCCGCTTTATCGCGGTTCACCATCGTGCCCCGGTTCTTCGCAGGTTTCCCTTGGAACGTAACTAATTTTTCTGCGGATTCCCCGGTACATCGCGGTAATAATATGTAAAATATAAATTATTAACAATAAATTATAACGCGTGGCGCTCGACCAGTCACACAACGCACGAGACAAGTTTCGCTTGTGAACTTCGAATTTTCTACGTTTTTTCTCCAAGCCCTACGATGCGCCCACACGCCCTGCACCTTCTAGGCTTCTGGAAAGGAATCGAAGCGCCAGAGGAAGGTCTGACGCTCCAGAGAAGGTTAAGGTGCTCGATATGCTTCAGGAAGGAAAAAGGTTTGCCGCCGTTGGACGAGCACTGCTCGTACCCAGCACCTCAGACCGACCAGACCAGACGAGTCGATCTCCAGCACCTCAAACCCAATCACTGCCAACCGACCAAGACCAGACAGTCGATCTCCGGCACTCAAACCCATCACTGCCAAACCGACCAGACCAGACGAGTCGATCTCCAGCACCTCAAACCCAATCACTGCAACCGACCAGACCAGACGAGTCGATCTCTGGCACCTCAAACCAATCACTGCCAAACCGACCAGACCAGACGAGTCGATCTCCAGCACCTCAAACCCAATCACTGCCAAACCGATCAGACCAGACGAGTCGATTTTTGGGAGGCGTCCATTCATCGCGGATTTTCACTTAGCGCGAGGAGGTTGGAACGTAACCCCGCGAGAAACGGGGATACTGGTGTGTATGTATGTAGTGTATGTATATGTTATATATATATGTATATATATATATATATATATATATATAAAAGCCTGGTGTTGGCGCAGTGGTTAGGGCAGCGGCTTGGGATCCAAAAGGTCCTGAGTTCAAGCCCCTTGGGACTGAATAATACACCAGGGGTGACTCAGCCTGTCATCCTCCGAGGTCGGCGAAATGAGTACAGTATACTGGGCCGGTGTAATACCCCGGTTAAAATAGGTGTACCATATCCTGTCGTAAGAGGCGACCAGGGTTGCGTCAGGAAGGGCATCCGGCGTAAACATGTGCCAAATCACTATGCGGATCATACGGATGATCCGCTGTGGCGACCCCTAACGGAAGCAGCCGAAGAAATAAAGAAGAAGAAGATATTATATATATACACGAGGTGTGTTTCAAAAGTATCCAACCTTAATTTCGTGCCTAAACAAAGAAGCAGGGAGCGTGGTTTGGTGCACGTATGTAGACGATCCTAATCCGTATGCGTGAATATTTTCCCGCCTGCAGAAGCTGTCAGTCGCCGACAGACCGCCGATGAGTGAGGAAGTGTAAGTGAGCGCCGTCGGATTTTCGTTTTGACAAAATGACGGATAACTGTGGTCTCATCGCCCAGTGATCACTGTGTTGAAGAAGTTGGGATCGCTGTTCAGTCCCCAGCATGTCCTGTGCGATCTCCAAAACGAGTTGCTTCTGCTCGCTCGTTAGCAGCTTTGGCACGAACTTCGCTGAGATCTCCTTAAGCCCAAATCCTCATTCACAATGGAATGAATGGATCCAATGCTGACGCCCGCTCGTCTGCAAGTTCTCTTGATCGTGATTCGACGATCCTGCATCAGCAGGGTCCTCACTTGGTCAATGACGATCTATTGGGATGTTGAGGGCCTACCAGAACGTGCTTCACTTTCCACTGATGTGCGACCATTTTTGAGCGGTTGTACCACTCTTTATCTGTGTGGTGCCCATTGCTCGTTCCCGAAGGCCTTGAATCTTGCGGATCGTTTCCACTTGGGAATCACCAGCTTTACACAAAATTTGATGCAGTAGCTTGTTCAAGTTTTTCCGTCATTTGTCAAAACGAAATTGACGGCGCTCACTTACACTTCCTCACTCATCGGCAGTCTGTCGGCGACTGACAGCTTCTGCAGGCGGAAAATATTCACGCATACGGATTAGGATCATCTACATACGTGCACCAAACCACGCCTCCTAGCTTCATTTGTTTATGCACGAAAAATTAAGGTTGGATACTTTTGAACACACCTCGTATATATATATATATCTTCTTCTTCTTCTTTCGGCTGCCCAGTTAGGGGTCGCCACAGCGGATCATCCGTATGATCCGCATAATGATTTGGGCACAGTTTTACGCCGGATGCCCTTCCTGACGCAACCCTGGTCGCCTCTTACGACACAGGATAGGGTACACCTATTCTAAACCGGGCATACACCGGGCCAGTATATCTGGTACTCACTTCGCCGACCTCGGAAGGATGGCAGGCTGAGTCAACCTCCTGGTGTGTATAATTCAAGCGGCCAACGGGGCTTGAACTCAGGACCTTTTGGATCCAAGCCGCTACCCTAACCACTACGCCAACACCAGGCTTATATATATATATATATATATATATATATATTATATATATATATATATATATGTATATATATATATAAATATATATTGTAATATATATATACACACACCACATATACATATACAGTGAAACCCCGATTTTACAGCCCCGATTTAACGCGAATTCGGTATAACGCGATGAGTCATTGGACCTTTTTTTGCTCTTTCCAGAACTGAAAAGTTTTTTGTTGAGTAATTTCGTGTTTTCTTTTCTTTTTTTTTTTGATCAAAATGGAGCAAACTGCTAGAAAAGAAAAATCTTTTCTGTAAAAGATAAGCTTCAACACTTGACGTGATCAAACTAAAGTCAAACTCAAGTTGCACGAGACCTTGGGATACCGGAAACAACACTTCGCGGCTGGAAATCTCAGAAGAAAAGTTACGCGCGTCGCTTTGCAAAGTTGAAAGAAGAAGCAGGAATGCTGGGAAAGGGTCTGGAGCCAGCCTTTTCATCACGCCAATCCACCACGGAAGATGATGATGAGAGCCAGATTTGTACGGCTTACAGAGGGAGATGTGCGTGAGGCAGAGAAGCTGTCTGAATGGAGCAAAGAAGAGCTACACCAGTGGCACTCTGCCGACGACGAATGCCCAACATATGAGCACCGGACAGCCGAGATCGTCCCTAAGTAACTATAGCACCGGCGACAGCAAGTGTACCGGTTTTTGAGCCACAAGAAGCCACAAAATTTATTCGCGGAATTCTTAAATTCAAAGGTGGTTTATTACAAGAAGGTAAACGTGCAAAAAACTGTCAAATAGGGCGAAAATAGGGGTGTTTAGGATGTGAGGTCAACATTGGGTCAGTTTAACGTGATTTTCATGAATCCGATTTAGCGCGACCCCATTTTCGCGATGACATTTTATGGACATCAACGATCGTGTTATAATGGGGCCACACTGTAAGTATATATATATATATATATATATATATATATATATATATATATATATATAGTATATATATATATAGTTATATAATATATATATATATATATATATATATACATATATACTGTATATATAAATCATATCATATAAACATTTATACATAATACATATATATATATTACATTAACATATAGATATTTATACACAATATAATATATATACATATACATATAATATTTATAACACACATTTATATATATATATAATATAATATATATTATATATATATATTATATATTATACACACATATATATAATATTATATATATATATATATAATATATATATATATATATATATATATACACATACTGTATAAAATGTACACACATATATATATAAATAATATACACACACACATATAGTTGTGGCCAAAAATATTGGCTCCCTTGCATTTTTTCAAATAATGCACTATTTCTTCCAGTAATTATTGAAATTTAATATATTTTGGCGTCCACATATGTATTTCTTTGGTTTGGAGTGGAACAAAACAAAAAAAGCTGAAAAAATGACTAATCTTTAGCTTATTCCACACAGAAATCCTAAAATGGCCCAGACAATATTATTAGGACCTTTTAGAAGTTGTGAGAAATAATTAGATTTCAAGCGAGTGATTCTCCTTTACTTTGGAATTGAACTCACCTGTAGTGAGTTGCAGGTGCCTGCAAGATAAAAATGCATTCATTCATTCAACCAGTTTGAATAGAGAAAAGGAGTCATTCTGCTGTTTTGCTTTACTGTGTATTCAGCAATGAGCATGAAGAAAAGAAAGAAAACCAGCGAATTGTCTGAGGACGTCAGACATAAAATTGTGGCCAAGCATGGACAATCTCAAGGCGACAAGTCCATCTCCAGAGATCTTGATGTTCCTGCGTCCACCATACGCAATGTTATCAGGAAGTTTAAGGCCCATGGCACTGCAGCCAACCTCCCTGGACTTGGCCACAGAGAAAACTTGATCGAAGATTGCAGCGAAGGATTGTTCGAATGGTGGAGAAAGCAACTCGATCAACTGCAAACAGATTCAAGCTGACCTTCAACACAAGGTTTGACAGTTTCAACTCGCAACATCCATCGCTAGCTCAATGAAAGGGGGTTTTATGGTAGGAGACCCAGGAGGACTCCATGGCTGAGAGAGAGACATAAGAAAGCCCGACTGGAGTTTGCCAAAACACACCTGAAACAAGCCAAAATCCTCCTGGGAGAATGTCCTGTGGACAGATGAGACCAAATTAGAGTTTTTGGTGAAGCACATCATCTTGATGTTTACAGAATACAAAATGAAGCCTTCAAATAAAAGAACACCTTCCCTACAGTCAACATGGAGGAAGTTCAATGATGTTTTGGAGTTGCTGTGCTGCCTCTGGCACTGGGTGCCTTGAATGTGTGCACGGCATCATGAAATGAGGCGATTACAAAGGCATTTTGGAACACAATGGTCAACCCAGTGTCAGAAAGCTGTGTCTCTGTCGAAGGTCATGGGTCTTGTAGCAGGACAATGACCCCAAATACACTTCAAAAAGCACCCAGGAATGGTTCAAGACAAAATGCCAGATTGTTTTGAAGTGGCCAGCAACGAGTCCAGATCTAAATCCCATTGAACACCTGTGGGGAGATCTGCAAACAGCAGTTGGGAGAAGGTACCCTTCAAATCAGGGAGAACTGGAGCAGTTTGCACAAGAAGAGTGAGCCAAACTGCCAGTAGAGCAGTGGAGGAAGCTCATTCATGGCTATAGGAAGCGCTCGACTGCAATTATTTTGTCCAAAGGCTGTGTGTTCTTCCAAATATTAAGTCTTGGGTGTCAATAATTTTGTCAATGCCATTTCTTTTTATTTTCTGATTTTAAAGGATATATTATTAAGTTCTGAATCAAAAATAAAGGTTCTGTCATATCAGCAGTGAAATAAAGAATTGTGGAGACAAATACTTTTGTCCATTTCAACTTATTTTCGAAAAAATTGTGAGTTATTTGAAAAAAGTGCAAGGGTGCCAATATTTTTGGCTACGACTGTACATACACACATGTATTGGTTTCTCATATGAAAAAAAGATTCAGTGTCAGATCCTTGATTCAATGATTCTCTGAAGTCCTTGCCCTTTTTGCACCGATAGGTGAACTATGCTGTACTGAATCACGCTTTGTACATCAGAAGATAAAGAGCCTAAAAAAGATGACAAAGAGATAACGACAAAGGAAACATTTTATGTGAGAGAGGGATAAAATAACAGAAAATATCTCTTATGCCCAGCTGATCCGGTGCTGCAGAAAATGTCGTTTCACTTTGTTTTGCAAAAGGACATCAGATAAGTAAAGATCAAGGGTAAAATGTTAAAAGGTAAGTCAAGCTAAATCCCAATTTCACTATCAAGGCAATAAACCTTTTTGCAGGATAAAGTGAAACATCATCATTTTATGTGATCTGCAAACACTCTCTTCAGCTGATATCCTCATTAATCTGGAAAAAGAAAACATGATCCATCACTAGATTATAATCAGATGTATTGTTTCGCCTCTGTTAGGCATGATATAACATTTAATAATCTGCAAACGTGATCCCTTCCACACTTCTCATCTAATCTGCTTGTTCAGCCAATGTTTTCCTGTTACCTTCTCTGCATTTTCATTCGGTAATGTTAACCTTCAATCCTTTGTCGTTTTCTTTTCGATTATCCTGAATAAATGTATAGAAATACACATAAAATTGTGTCGCTGGGCAAAGCTGAGACGCCAGGTCTCAAAAATATAATTACACAAAAATGTAGTGGAATAAATTGCTAACATCGTGCAGCTTTCAATTTAGTGTGGGAACTAGGAAGGAATGATGGTCTATTGATACTAAAATGGTGACAACTGATAAGGAAAGTTTGATGAATGAAGATCGAACATTAAAGTTGATCTCTCTTGCTCATATGACCCCTTTTGTGTGATAACAACAAACATTTTTCTGATATTATAAAGAGATTTTATAACAAAGAAATTCCTCCAAATATTAAGGAAGAAACAAATATCAACTGCCTCCAAATGAGGCAGTTGTCCTGAAACAAGTTGCCTTTGCCTCATGGAAAGCAAACCCCACTGAGGGTAATCTCAGTTCCTTCCATAAAGCTCGGAACAAGTGTGTATCTACCCTCAGGAGAGCCAGAAAACAACATCGTTCTAAGCTCAAGTCTGAACTATCAAACCTCTTTCCATCCTCCAAATCCTGGTGGCGACTAATCAAATCTGTTTCTGGTGTATGTTCCCCCTCCATCCCCTCCCTTACCTGCAAATGGCCGCAATGCTGATAACCAGCATGTGAAAAGGCTGAATGCCTAAACTCGGTGTTTGCATCGAAATCTTGTGTCCGAAACCCATCGCTTTCTGTAACCACCTTACCCAGTCGCACCAACTGTCCCTGGACTCTGTGTCCTTTTCTTCTGACAAAGTGGAGAGCTTGCTGTCAGTAGATGATAAATGGGGTTTCTGGGACTCCCATTCAAATGAATGGGGGAAATGGAAAAACTTTCTGACTCAAGCCCCATAAGCCCAAAATAGGAGACTAATTTTCTCCCCACCTTTCCCCTTCCCTCCCATACAAGCAAATGTAAAATTGAGACTGATTTTCTCCCCACACCTATCCCCTTCCTCCATACAAGCAAATGTAAAATTGAGACTGATTTCTCCCCACCTATCCCTCCCTCCCATACAAGCAAATGTAAAATTGAGACTGATTTTCTCCCCACTACCCTTCCCTCCCAATCAAGCAAATGTAAAATTGAGACTATGAAAGATTGAGACTTACTGATTAAAGCACTTCTTCCCTTTCATATTTTCATTCCACTCAAAGAGCGAACCAACGAATATTTGCCCATGTTCTACTTCAGGAATAACTTAATTTTCTTATAACATTCATTTCCGTCGAGTATATTCACTATATATTCACTCTTGAAGCACGAAAGAAAGGGAAGTTTAAACAGCTTTTAAACGTGTTTTCTCAAATTCATTCAAAGCAAGCTGTTTCATTTTCGTGTTAAAATGAGTCAGTCTGGAGTCAGCCAAGCTGCCTCGCCCGAACCAAGCCAAAAATTCCGAAGTCATTTCCTATGTGGGACACACCCTGAAAAACCCATTGTTGTGAAATCTCCCATTACATCATCCAGTTGCTTATTTAAACCAACTTGTGTGCCAAGTGTGTTTTATTTCGAGAATGGATTGTGCAGATAATTTCTCCGACCTTGCGATGAATCATTTTCACAAGATGACAGGTGAGATCCTCAACCCAATTCATTATTTGTTGTTTTATACAGAATTAAATCACTATACAACCAATAATTGTTGTGTCTTTTCTAACAGGTTGTCCCAATAAGAACATCGTTGACAACTGATCTAGAACAGGAGGCCTTTGAATTACATGATGAGTGGCTAAAAATGAATGACTTCCTTGAAGACATTCGATCGTTCAGAAAATAATTGAATGACATTTTTGTTGGCTGGAAAGAAGTTCTCTCACGTCCTCTGATCTTGAATGAGTCGAGTCAAAGGTGAGAAATTGTCCTCTGTGTGTCTTTATGTCTTTATCTCTGCCTTTGAGTGTGTGTGTCAGTGTGTATGGTGTGTATGTGTGTGTGTGTGTGTGTGTTTTATATGGTTGTGTGTGTTATATGTGTGTGTGTGTGTGTGTGTGTGTGTGTGTGTGTGTGTGTGTGTGTCAGTGTGTGTGTGTGTGTGTGTGTGTGTGTGTGTGTGTGTGTGTCAGTGTGGTATGTGTGTGTGTTGTTTTTTATATGTGTGTGTGTGTTTATATGTGTGTATGTGTGTGTGTGTGTGTGTGTGTGTGTGTGTTGTGT
>CM068952.1:73203795-73215636 GCA_035128595.1 Eptatretus atami
AGTTTTTACGTCATTGCGATACTGACTGTCCGTACCTCGGAAACAAATACTAAATACATTTCCAGTCCTCAAGCACGTATCTGATTAAACTTCGCAACAAGTTCATTTTCCATGTCTGGATAAAAGGCTCGTCTTCCACTCCCAATGTTCTTCAAACCTTTCTCACTCTGAGCAATTATTTCCTCATTCTTCACCATTCACATCAAAGTCCTCGTGTTAAGTCTGGATTTATTACACGTCTGTTTCTGGTAATTACAAGAGTTGTAAAACGCCGTAATCTAAATTTTATTTTAACGGATGTGTGATCGACGCTTCACAGGCGTGTCCATTTTGATCGTGATGAAAGACGTTTTTACGACCCTTTATGATAAAGGGTCGTAAAACACCCTTTTACGACCCTTTATGAACATACAACTCTTGTAAGTACCAGTGCAGGGCCTGTTCAACACAAGAGCAAGTCCACCGATCTTCAAATATCATCCGTTCCATCCATCCATCGGGACCATACTCTGCGCAGAGCGTTGGTGTTGCCGAAGCAGTCACCTGGGTTACTGGGCACAATACTGGACGGGTCGCCACTCCGACACAGTATACCAGCATGCTGGCACTCATTTTGCCGACCTCGGAAAGATGACAGGCAGAGTCAACCACACCTGGTATTGATTCAACAGCTGAGTGGGATTTGAACTCAGGATCATAGGATCCCAAGCCCACCACCCTAACCATTAAGCCAACACCAGGCATATCATCCGTTCCCCCTATCAAGATGTCAAGGCCTTCATTCACCGCAGCCTTCAAACTCTCCGTGTGCCGGTTTGCAGAAGAGTTTGGGAACCGGGAAGCTGGGAGGTGATTCGGCGTGGACGAGTCCATCATCCAGTGCTGGAGAACAAGCAAGGTAACGATGGAGAAGAGAAAAAAAAATTTAATTTTGTTTTTGAGGGTGAAAAACAGGGGTGCGGTTCATTACACGGTCACGGTTAATACACCGGAAAATACAGAAAGCATAATCACATCCTGATCATGTGCTTTGTTTGCTGCAGCTTCAGAGTTCGTAGCACATTACCCATAGGAGGATTGCATCACCCCACCCCACTTCCACTCCACATAGAAGTAAGCACCAACATGGTGGCTTCAGTATAGAAATTGTGGGTGGAGTCAAGATAAACTGTCAAACCAATGGGTGTAACCCGGACAGACGCATGCACGCACCACTCCTTTTATAGTACAGAATAAAATAAACAGTCCTCAGGTATATTTTGGAGGCTGCAATTATAAATAGTTGATGGTCCAGCAAAATTTGTTCTTACACTCGTATATGCTTCAATCTCAGTGGTCCATCCAACATTAGATCTCACACAATGTTTTCTCTTCAACGATTGAAATGGGTCTGCAGAGGTTATCCAGTCTGCTGGCTGCTGGAGTAGCAATGACCGATTAAAAGGATGAGAATAAATTACACACTTCGCAGCACTCTTGTAACAGTAAGAAAATCCATTCGGTAGTAGTTGTAGTTACAGTAGTAGTGTAATGTAGTCGTCATAGTTGTGCAATGGTAGTAGTAGTAGTAGTAGTAGGAGTTATCAATGTATCAATCATTGATACAGTTCTTTACTAGTGGGTAGTAGTCATAGTAGTCATCAATAAATCGTTAATGCAGTTGTCCCAGTAGTACAAACTCTAAATTAGATGTTTCACAGGCCAGACATTGTATGAATGAGTGAACCATGTCCTTCAGATGTATGTTAATCTAGGAACTTGTCTGGTAGTAGGAATAGTGGTAGTAGTAGTAAGAGGAGTAGTGGTATGAGTAGTAGTTGTAATCCAGAAGTGGTTCCAAAGCCTGAAGTGTAACATGTCAACTGTGTTGAAATTAAAGTTTTTGGTTGGTGAAAGATACTCCATGCAGAAAAAAATTGTGGCAATGTTCCATGTTGCTATTGGAGCTGTCTGTATGCAAGACCACGAAACTCTCAGGGATTCCATGAAACTTGACACTCAAGTAAATAACATGTTGTGAAGTAGAAACCTGAGACTCTCCAAAAAACAACATCAAGTATCTCAGGGTGTGTTATTTCCATGATATGTTGTGGTCACGCACGATCTTGCCAATGATATTGCCGTAAGTGCAGGTGTGAAGATTACTTTGAGAATAACAACACGTAGATTGACATAAAGTGGTCACAATGAAGTTGATGAACGTGTGATCTTGTTGTCTTGTTCCATCAAGCTGTGTCTGACTTCTCGTGACATTCATGATCAGATTTCTCCAAACATCCGTATCCTGCACTGCTTCCCGAAGCTCTGGCAGAGACTGCTTGGTTGCAGCCGTTACCTCATCCATCCAGCGCATCCAAGGCCTGCCTTTTTCTCTTCTTCCATCAACTGTACCCAGCATGGTTGACCTCCCCAGTCTTTCCTGTTCTGCACACATGATGTGTCCAACGTATGACAGTTTCTGTTTAAACATCAGTGCCTCTAATATACATGGTGGTGTAATTTCTTCAATCACCGATTTGTTTGTTCTTCTTGCAGTCCATGGAATTTTTAACATTCGTCTGCAGCACCACATTTCAAGTATCAATGTGTGCACTGCATTGTGTTCCTATAAATGGGTTTGATTGCTTTAAAAAAAAATAGTTTCAGTGCGACAGGATGGTTTAATTTATTGGCCCGACCATAAACTGTTGGATTGGTGTTCCGCAGGCAGGACCTTGTATGGAAGAGTGCACCATCCCTCCGATGCATGCTTTTCTTGGGACTTGTCTGCTACCACTGAGTGATGGTGGACATGAAGGATCCCTTTTGATGAAGATTCGATGAATCATCGCCGGCACCCTGGCCAAATTCTAAATGCCTGCCCAAAGTTGACCGAGAGAGGATATGGACACCGCTGAGTGTATTTGGCCATGGAAATGTCAGCACGGTGCACCAACAATCTGTGAGGTTAGGGAATATATGATGATGATGATGATGATGATGAAATGACTTTCGTTACCTTTCATTATTTTCTATGTTTGGTATAAATAAAAAGTTTGACATCCCGGTGATTTCATTGAGACAGTAACGTAGCATGTTCGCCTATGCCTTGACTCTAAATTAGACGTTTGGCATACTTAATTTGGAGCCAAAGCATCGTTTGCATAAGCATGATATTCGATACGGAAAGCAGGCGGCAATGATGGATGCATCACCGTGACATTCCACAGTTGGAAGAAAAAGAGGACAGGAAATGGATGTATCCAGATGAGTCTCCAGAAGGGATTTGCAACTTGTATGTATTGTTCAATTGTAAATGTGACCGGTACCTATTTACCACAGCAATTATTTTTCTCTGTGGGCGTCCAGAAAGCATGTTCAGCAGTGCTTATTGCAGGCATGGCACACTGGGAAAGCACATGAGCTCACTGATTCTCTCATAAGGCCGTGAGGCATCCGTTAAATGCATCCATTGGTTAAAGGTTATGAATGAGATAAAAAGGCGGTGTGCGGAAGAACAGAGAATGGAGTTGGGATCGAGTTTGGCGAGGGTTTGGCCACAGCAGCTTGCCTGGTGCGGCTGACGTGGTGGTGGGAATTGGCAATTAAAACAGGCTGGAAAATGAAGCCGGATCCGCAGAGCCCTGAGCCAGCCAAACCACAGCTGGGGCGACCCGTGGAGACGGACTGAGATGCCAGCAGTTGCAGAGAATCAAGCTGCAGCAATGACATGATGTGCATGTGATAAACCATTATCAGAATGGAGTTAACTCAGTCTGGAGCTGAAGATCCTTAGTTCAAAGTCAAGTTTTGAAGTCGGTTCCTGACCGTTTCCCCCAGCATATTCCACAAGTGCAACAGCCGCTTATGCACCGTTTTCCCTCGACTCACAACAGGCGACCACGCATAAGTAGCTGTGACAGTACTGTCATGTCATCAGAGCATGCCACTGTTCCAGGGTAGTCTGTGGCACAACAGACACCGAGTCATGTCTTTCAGCCTTCATCACTTGCATTGTCTTTGTTCTTCAGCTGCGTGAGCCAAGTGTCACCATAGCTCATTACGTACATACCTTGGCATCCAACCAGAGTTTGATCATCCTTCTTCCCTCAGTTCCAGTGTAATTTTACAGAGACCAATACTGTGCAATATACTACCTCCAAGCACGATACTGTGCACCTCCAGAAAGGACACTTATGACACCGCAGGCATTTGGAAGTCTGCCACTGTAACCGTATATAATTGTCTTATGCATAAATAAGGTTAGGAATTGAAGGTTGAGATTAAAGATCGGTTTGCTTGGTTGCACTGCATCTCCATTTTGGTGTTGATTTGGGATACTACAGTTATTTTTTAAAAATAGGACCACGCATCCTGAAGCTCACCTGCATCAGGAGCAACAGTCACACAAACCCCCCTGCAGAACCCCTAAGACCATGATTTTTTTTTTAACGCCGTGAAGAAACTTTGGTACAATGCGGGTGATGAAGGTTGTGGTCAAGTTTCATTGAAATTGTGTGTGTAGTTTCAGAGAAGAAAGCAAATAGCCATTTTTTTTGGGGGGGGGGGTTAATCAGGATTTGTACTGTGATCTGAAGTCTGTACGTATTAGTTTGGCTTCTCATTCCCTTCGATATAATTACTTTGGTTACTGATCAATCTCTCCCATGATCGGAGCATGGTGCAACCCTGGGGACCCCATCCTAGATGACACGGATTACCTTTCAAATACACTGTGGACCAACTTCCAGACACATGACTGTATCATTGTAAATGTAGAAAATATAGTATGAAGCAAAATGGACGCTGAGCACAAACTTGAACGTGCATCTCAGCAAACAGTGTCTACAAAATATAATTAAGCAAAAGAAAGAAATTGATGGCAACCAAACTGTTGACAAGTTCAGGAAGATTGTGATCTACCATGCCATTCTCTCAAGAACATTACTCATCAGGTAGGGATTGATCCTCCAGGCGGGCAATGGTCCTCGGAACACAGCACATGTGCGGAAACAAGGTATTGAACGTAAAGAGGATGAAGGTACACTAACAACCATGACTTGGCTTCCATAAAGTTCAGGAAGGAACTTGACCGAGGCTGTATAGATTTATATATAGAAATTAAGAAGACATATACAGTGAAAAAAAAAAACTTGGTGGCTTAAGTGTGGGAAACACCTCGTAATAAAAGGTATTTGGAACAATATTCCAAAATCATACATTCTTCATCTTCTTCTTGTGTATGGCAGCTTGGCCGCCGGGTAGCTTGGCCGCCGGGTAGCTTTCAATATTTGTTGTGGCGCAACTGTGCCGTTGATGATGTGCCCTTATACCAGGACGCTGGTACCCATTTCACCAACCTCAGAAGGATGAGAGGCTGAGTCAACCCCACCTCATGCTAATTCAGCGGTCAACGGGATTCAAAATCAGGACCCTAAGATCCCAAGCCAACCACCCCAACCACTAAGCCAACACCAGGCTTGAAATCATACACTGATCATCTGTAACGCAGCATGAAATCAAGACGAAACACTCTGTGTGAAGCCAGCAGCTCACTTACAAAAACAGTGCATTGTTTGACTTATTCAAATGTATTATTCATTTTCTCGAGTAATCTGTTGTGTACATAATTTATTTACTATTTGGGTGCAATTACTCATTTGCGACTCCTGTTTGTGTATTTATTGTAACTGTCAATACCTGCTCCCTTCGGCAGGGGTCAGTGGTTCAACCACTTGCGCTGTTCCACGTGTAAAGGTGAAAAGCGCAAGTCGTCTCACCACACTCGCTGGGAGTAGGGGTTATTTAATGCCCATGACCTGACCCTGAGTACCCCAAGCAGGAATTCAAAATTTGAATGAGGTCGGCCAAGCCGTTTTGAATTCCATGAGGAACAAGCATACACCGACATTGCCATATTTTACATCGTAGGAGTCCCATAATTAATTATAATACTGTAGAAAAAACAAAAAATGTTAATATCTTTATAATAATAGTAATATACCTTGTTTCTCGTGCATCACACATCCCGACATGTGCAGCAATCCTGCTCTGCACACTCAGAGCAAGCCACAGGAGCTGGTTTTAACCTCCCTGTAACCTTGCCCATGACCCAATTTTGACCCCACACTTCAGAACACCCACTTCCTGTAGTGCCAGGTTGCCCGTCATCAATCTTTATAGTTTTGCCATCATTGGTATCTGCCTCAATGTGCTGCCATTCCCATTTCAAAAAAAAAGAGCAGTACCTTCAACTAAAAATACGCAGCTGATAAACAACTCGTTCATGCACCCAAGTCATTTATAATTGCTAAGTTTACGCTTTGCACACTCATGTTAATCGACACGAGTACACTGCTGGTGCATCATATTTTTAACTGTAAAGTTCCACCATGGTCCACAGTAAAATGCCAACAGAATGTTCACTCAAGCTCCAGCCACAAAAGTCCAGCAGTTCAAGGACACGCCGCAATACGGACAAAGCCGGAGCTACATTCAAAACCTCTAGAGGACGACGACACAGCTTGATATTCAATTCAGGCGTTGCGTCTCGTCAGAAGAACCATCAAATATCCCAAAGGAGTTTTTGGATGGCTAACGTGAAGGATAAGACACTTTCACTAAGCGTGCTAACCGTTGCAGCCAAAGTGCAGCAGAAGTCAGCCGAGACCCCCTCCTCCATCCAAAGCACATAACAGGACAACCGCTTGCAAGAATACAAGACCCTATGGCAGACGGTTCACGTTGAACCCCCAACAGCAGAGACCCTTATCTTGTCCACAGACTTTTTTTTGCGTGTGTTATCGGCATGCATTATTTAGTTCTGCCACTCACGATGCCGGCCCTGAGAACTGGCCTGGACACCAGCCTCCACTGATGGCACCAAGGGATCAGCAACAAGGAGCGACGACGCTGAGCAATTCTTAAGATGGCGACCCGATGTCTCAATTACCTCATTTAAAAAATAAACACTTGGTTATGAAAAGCTACGTTGATTGTTAAAGATATTTTCCTTTTCAAATGAAAGCATTGCCAACAGTGCCTCAAGAGTACTTTTGGGATGATGATCATCACAAAATGATAAATCCCTGGTTGAGATTCCCAGATATAGAAATCCAATTACTATTGTAATGCGCTGCTTGAGCAGTACATCGTATGCTGGAGCACACCATGAAAATTTATGTCTGTCTTTTATACTTTCATTTAACTTTAACTAACACTTCGACGGTGGGTGGAAATCTCTGAATAATCTGGTCCTGTATTTGACGTACAGTTTTAACTAAAACCCAGGACAACTGCAATCTGATGAAGTGACAGTAGGTGGCAATCATTCATGGAGCAGGTGGACCTTCGGAGGAAATGAGAAGCCGGCTATCCAAAAAGCTAACATGCACTTGCATACATTGAAACTCGTACTGTGGTTTTGGAGAAAATAAAAGTACGCCACTGCATGTCCGTAACCCTGGGCAGGTTTATAACTCTTGCCTGGACTTCCCCTGGAAATGAGGCAACAACCATCCAAATCCTTGCTCAGGAAACTCTTTCAACAACATCTACTCTGTTATGGGAGAATATGTTACTGATCAGGTCATTGCATCGAGGCAAGTGCTCGGATGGGAATGACAGAGACGAACGAACAACAGCAAAACCTCAAGCTGATGCAAAACGTAATCAGAAATATATTTCCCTTTCATCTATTTGTGTAAAATAATCGTTGTTTGCACAGATGTAACAGGAATGTAAAAAAAAGAAATACAATGGAAGAAAATCATAGTTTTGGAAATAAATTGATTCGTTGCCATTAAAAAAAAACAAAAAATACAACATGGTGAGAATCCAATGCAGTTTTCCTTCACGTTACCCCCCACTAAACCCACAGCAATGTTATTTGTTCCATTATCAGAGCTTTGTATCAGATTCTTGAGTCAAAACATTAAGATTTGTAAGAAAGACATTTGTCCATCGTACCGCATGCCGGTCTCTCTGACTCATCCAGACTTCTGTGGCAGCCACTCCCTCCAGTGCAGACGCCAAACTTTGGGAAATGCATTCCTTGCCTCTCAATCATTCCATCGGTTTCTCCTTCAACTCCCATTGGTTTCAACCACAATCGTATTCTTCCCGTCAGCTATTCACTTGTACATATGAGTATCACATGCCATGCATGAATGTGTGTGAGAGCATGCACACCTAGGACAATGTCTGTCACATACCCTGCTCACTGCTGTTGTCCCCACTTTGTGATGCATGGCCGGCGGATGAAGGACCAGGCGTGCTCCCAGACCGAACTGATGCCGCGTCCTCTTGGTCGCGGCTCCACAGCGCTGTCTGCATAGTAATGCACATGTGGGATAGGGGGGGCATGGATAGGATAAAGGCAGTTGGCATGTCTTATGTTAAAATAATAAATGATTCAGCTCCATCTCACTTCAAAATCTCACAGCTGTCATGAAAGACCTAATGTCTAATTGGGTGTGGCAACATCAAAAGATAATTACCCCCCCCCCCCCCCCCACCCCCCAGATTGGTTACAAAAGCCACTCTTTATTTAATCCTGACATTTGGCCTGCCTTAAAGTTACAGCATTCCATGAATACACAGTCCCTCTAAAAATGCAGGGGCACACAAGAACTGACAGTGAGTGAAGCTGCCCATTCAGCTGTGAGCCGCACTGTGCTGTGTAAGCTGGACATTCCACAGCAATGTGCCGAGCCATAGACATATTTCCAACCCTCTCCCAGTGTTCCTGAGGCATCGGCACATAATGGAAACTAACATGAGATTCTCAGCTGTAAAAAATATATAATAATAATAATAATAATAAAGTGTGTTGTGTGTGTGTGTGTGGTGTGCGTGGTGGTGTGGTGTGTGTGTGTTGTGGTGTGTGTGTGTGTGTGTTGGTTCATAAAGGAAAACATAGATTCATTTCTCTCGCTCTCTCTCTCTCTCTCTCTCTCTCTCTCTCTCTCTCTCTAAACATCAAACGAAATAAAAATAACCTCGAATCATAAATACATAAAGCATGACAAAAACTTATTGACAACAAACCTTGAGAAAGTTGTGATGGATATAACAGATGATGTTTGACTTGCAATACAATGGCTAAAATTAAAACAAATGCATGAAGTCCATTCCGATGCTTGTTGCAGGCATTCAGCAATGGCGAAATGGTCCTGCAAACTGTCATCTTTTGTTTTGTAAGAATAAATGGTAGGACAGGAAGATTGGGTGTAAAGCAATGCTCCAAAGCCAGAGGCTCAAGCCAGGACAGAATTGTACATCGTCTTTCACATTAAGAGTCACCCAGGGTCTTGCATCGGTATTCACTCACTGTCCAACATGTTACATTTTCAAGTTTGTAGTGATATCAGAAATATAAGAAGTGAAACAATCGTTCTCATTTTATGGTACATTGTTTCCCACATTCTCTCCTGTTTCTCCTCTGATCTGATCCATTTCCTCGATTTTATTTTATTTTATTTTATTTTCATCCAGAAACTGTGAATTTTTTTTCAACATTTATGATTCACAGGAGATTCTGTTGAGGAAATACAATATTTGAGACAAATTTCTCCAAAATGCATTTCTTGATATTGAATGCATCAATAAAAGTAAATGCATCAATAAACTAGAAGGGCACTCGGTGGAGCGCATACCTCCGCCGCGTAATGCCTGATCCATGAGAACATATCGGGCCCAATACATTTTTGTAATATCATGCTATATACAGTACTATATCGTTTTTGGCCCGATCTCTCAATGGTGAAGAATCACTTTTAAAAATTAAATAATTCTCATATCCAAATCCGGATCTTCACCAAATCAAATCAATTTGTCCTTGCGACACACCCAACACGTCCACCAAGTTTCATCCGAATCCATCGACAACTTTTTTGAGATATCGTGCTATATATCGTTTTTGGCACGATATCTCAACGGGGAAGAATCACTTTAAAAATTATTATCAGATTCGGATCTTCATCAAAATTGAATCAATGGTGAAGAATCACTTTTAAAACTCTAGTAGTCGGATCCGAAATCGTATCTTCACCAAAATCGAATCAGTTCGTCCTCGTCACACACCGAACCCGTCCACAAAATTTCATCCGGATCCGTACACAACTTTTTTGAGATATCCTGCACACAAACAAACAAACAAACAAACAGACAGAAAGGGGTGAAAACATAACCTCCTTCACCTTCGGTGTCGGAAGTAATGAATAAGTGGATTTATCCTCTTTTTTTTTGTTACTTGCTATTATCTCAGCAACATTCTTCTCAAAGACCACTCCACTTAAGAGGACGATACGGTATAATGTAGGCTCGGCATCAGGTCAATCAGAAAGCACTGATCATTGACACTTCTTATTGTCGAGCAAATGTTGTGCAAACATAAACAATGCCTTCCCAGACTCATTATGCCATCAATGAACACGTGATTAATTGAAAAAAAAAAAACTACAGGGATGGTAACATAATAACTCAGTTTACTTAAATGTTTGTATAACTGCGTATCTTTAGCTTCTTAAACCAAGTTTGGCTGAGAATGGAAACAGAAGTGTCACCATACATCTCATTTTGCTTTAGACGCGTGACTTCTGGAGTAATCGACTATCCGAGATTTGGAAATGTCTGGCTTGCAACAGTAGATATAAACTGTGTGTTCTGGACCACCACCCACCATACTCTCTATCACCCCCTCTCCTCCTTCACCAAACCACCTCCCTCTCACTCTCTTTCTCCCAACCCTCCCAAGCAGTAAGAAGATTTAACAGCCAGCAGCCATAGCTAAGATTTACACAATTACCTCGGAATGGTGAACAGTTAGCATTGCCCTAGGCTACATTAAAACCCACTCAACATTTTTCAATTGATAAAAAGGACACCGATTAAATTCAGGAAAATGTCATTGTATAAATAAACCTACAAGTTAAACATCATGGATTTTTCGGTGATATCAGATGCTGAACCCATATTTATTGGCAAAACTTTGAAGTCGGTCCAAGATGTGATTGATAAGGTTTAGAAAGAGTTTTAACAGGGACAAAAACGACCAAAATGGTTATGTTTTCACCCTTTTCTGTCTGTTTGTCTGTCTGTCTGTCTGTCTGTGAACAGGATATCTCAAAACGTTGTGGACAGATTTTGACAAAATTTGGTGGAGAGGTTAGGTGTGTGACAAGGACAAAATTATTCGATTTTGGTGGAGATCCGGATCCCGATCTGGATACTGGTTTTTTTTTTTATTGATTCTTCACCATTGAGAGAAAGGGCCAAAATCGACATACAGCATGACATGTCAAAAAGTTGTGGATGAGTTATGACAAAACGCGGTGGATGAGTTGGTTCGGTGACAAGAACAAGCCGATTCGATTTCGGTTCAGGTCCGGATTCAGATCCGGCCTATCGGTGGGATACAAAATGTAAACTGTTCAGCCTGGTGGAGGTATGTGCCATTCTCGTTTGCTATTGTAATCAAGTTATTCACATGGAAAATTGGAAAGCAACATAATTAATTCAAAATTACACCAAAAATCAAACATTTTACTTGGTGAAGACGAACAAACAACATTAGTTTCAATTCTGAAAATTACAAAGACGAGATATACAAAAAAAATTGGAAGATTAAATGAGAGTGATGTGGTCAAGTCGTTAAAAAAAATCACTTTTTATGTTATTTACAAACAGGAATACATTAAAAGTTTCAATGCAAAGTATTAAGTATATATAATCATGGATCATTTACAAGTCACACAAAAACTAACAATTTAGTCTCGAAAATAAGAATGGTGACATATATATATATATTGTTACGGTTCTGGAAATTCGCAAACACCATAAAGGTCCCGTAGGTGAGATATA
>CM068952.1:73232438-73270639 GCA_035128595.1 Eptatretus atami
TTCCCTGTGAACATGCCATAAGCGTTTGGTCTCGTGTTATTAACTTGCTAGCCAAGGGTACTATAGGGTGATTTTTTTTAAAATTCGAGAACCATAAATAATTACCATCCACTAAAAACGACATCAGTAAGGAACCTAATGTTTTGTATAAATGTCGCCTAATGTTGCAGAAAGACGGAACATGGATCCACACAATTGATTACCTTAAATGAAGTGCTGAAAGTGTCCACCACCATATTTCAGGGACAAATTCATTCTTCACAGTATGCTCTCTGACACGGAGTGGAGCATTTCTTGGGGAATATCACTGATTGTGCCACTGATTATTGCTTTAAATTCACCAAGAGTGCATGGATTTGTGGCATACACTATATCCATAAAATATCCCCAAAAATAATCTTGAATAAAATAAAAAAAATCATTCTGTATTTGCAGAAATTACTGCAGCAGCAGGAGTCCTGTTGACACTAACTAGTTCGCTACCTGCCGCCTGGCCCGCAGTAAATATTTTCATGTAAACGCCAATCATTTGTTATGGATTAAAATGCTTGGAAATTAGTATGACCAAATGAATACAGATTATCTGTGTAAATGCTGCTGTAAATAGAATTAAGGAGGAAGAAGTCTGAAGACGACCATGGTTCACGAGCGGTTTATTGACGATGTAGATTGTTTCAGAAGTCAAGGATGAGACAATGTGATAATTTTTTACCAAGTTATAAAAATGATCAACATGATGTGGTACGAGTGACAGGTTATTAGCTGCAAAATGTCGAAAACCCGGTTTCGTTCAACAACTTTCAAAATTTGACCTTTGCATAACCTTTAAAGGTCACAAAACAATGTTGTGGACATTAAATAAGGAAACAGGATACGTGCTATAGCTTATTGAAGTTAGTTCGTCGAAGAAGGTCGAAAACCCGGTTCGATTCCCACAACTTTGAAAATTTGACCTTTGTGAACTTTAAAGTCAAAGGTCAAGGATTATGACCTTTGGTGCAAAACTTCCTCTGGAACATTCCAGGAACAATATACGAACGTCATATAGGCTATATGGCATTTCGCACTCCTCGGATTATCCATGCTTTGATGAAATCAGCGTAAAAACAAACTTGAAGGGGCGCCACGGGCAAGGTGTTCGAGATAGAGCAAAATGGTTTCAAGACTTTAGGTGGGGAATGACCTCAAGATTATGCATAAAAAATATTGTCATCCTAGCTCTCAAAGTTTGGGCGGTCGTATGATTTTCATGTCAAAATTCGCAATTTTCGAAGTTTTTGACCTTTGACCTTGACCTTGGACGAAAATGAAAAATCGGACAACGACAAGTTTTAGATAATTCATTTTGTTATTCAAATACCGAAGAACCATTCCATTCAGTCAATTCCCTCGGAGAAGATAAATTTTTAATCCGACTACCCCCCCTAAAAATGGCGTAGCCACGCCCTCATCCAGGAAAACACAACTAGACATTGATATCGAACACATAACCAAGTTTCATCAAGATCGGATCAAAGTCCACGGAGTTATGCTCTGGACAGACAGACACACAGACAGACAGACACACAGACACACAACACACAGACAGACAGACAGACAGACACACAGACACACAGACATAACGAATATAGTGGTCACTCTGGCTGGCGTTCGTGAACCAATAGTGGTCACTCTGGCTGGCGCTCGTGAACCAATAAATAAACCAATGTCACCCGCAGGGTGACCCAATATCTTGCCAAAAGGTGACCATGTGTGACTTCTTTAAGGTCACACTGAGGTGAAACAGAGCTGCTATCCACCAGGAGCGACTCCTTGAGGAATATCTGCCAACGAGAGATTCCGATGACAATCGTTCTACAGAGTAACCATGAAAAATATGTTTGCCTCATAACGTCACCAAATGACGTCATAATGTCTCAAGCTTGACATATCTAGAAAGCACTCATCGAGGTGTTCAATTTGAGGTACTACACGATATGGTTCCTAAAACTTGAAAATTTGACCTTGGGGTCAAATATGTTTGACCTCAGGCTAACCATGAAGGTCAAGGCCAATCGCCACAAAAAACTAATCAGCTAAGCGCCAGACCATATACTACATTCCCATAAAGTTTGGAGACGATTCGATTAAAATTACTCAAAAAATAAGGGTTTCGTCGACTCCCCTGATTTGCGACAAAGTGACCTTGACCTTTGACCTTGACCTTCAAAATTTTATGCGCTGAAAGGGACCTCTATAGGCCTCTGATATGCGAAGTTACAAAATATTTCCAATGATAACTGTGCTCGCAGAGTGATTTAACGTGATTACAGACAAAAAAAAAAAAACATATGAAGGTCAAGGCCAATCGCCACCAAAAATTAATCAGCTGAATGCCAGACCATGAACTATATTCCCATGAAGTTTGAAGACGATCCGATCAAAATTACTCAAAAAATAAGGGTTTCGTCGACTCCCCTGATTTGCTACAAAGTGACCTTGACCTTTGACCTTGACCTTCAAAATTTGTGCGCTGAAAGGGACCTCCATAGGCCTCTGATATGTGAAGTTACAAGAATTTCCAATGATAACTGTGGTCTGCAGAATTTTTTATACGTGATTACAGACAAACAAACAAAAAAAAAAAACAAAAAAAAAACATACAAGCTGACTAACATATCTTGCAAAAACTTCGTTTTGGCAAGATAATAAATGAAAAATCAAATGCAGGTGAATGACCCGAGACCATGGGGAGGCATGGTAATTTTGTATGCCGATGGCCATCAAAGCCGATACACCAGGAAAAATCACAGAACCGTTAGAGAGCATCTGTAAAGGAAAATATAAATAAATGAAAAAAAAATTAATGATAATGAATAAATGAAGAATCAAATGCAGGTGAGCGACGTGAGACAATGGGGAAGCGCGGTTCGTATGCTTACTCAATGTGTAAGCATAACCTGCTAGTAATATATTCTGATGCCTAGTATCCGGAATAAAAATTCGTATTGATGTCAAAGCTCGCGACCAATTGCAAATTAATAGTGGGATTTCCAGTCAGGAAAAGGTGAAATTTATACCATTACCATCTCCGCTTCAACGGACATATTAATTGTTGTAAACAACGACTCAAAGAAACCGTTGCGTCACGGATAAAATCACTATAATGCGAAGTGCTGAGTTTTGAAGCTGATCTGATTGTGTACGTGTGTTTTTGTTTATGTGTGGTTGGTGTTACATAGGTTGTGATTTTTTTCAAGAGTTCATTTAACTTCTGATTTGAAAAGGTTCTTATAACTTTCATTCTTCATTCAACGTTTTGAAAGATAACGGGGTGTTATGATGAGATAAGTTTCTTTTCAATGCTTACATGAGTTCAGCATTAGAAATATGTGAGCTGTTCATCACCTCTGGGATAATGGTGTAAACGATCCTGTACATTAATTGAGACGGTGTGTGTGTGTGTGGAGTGTATTTAATTGGTAAATGTAGGATAAGTTCTAAGTCTTGTGTTTTGGTGTGCCCATTTAATGTTCCAATCTGAATCAATAGCTCATAATGTTGAAATCCTCGCTTCAAATCCCACATACTATGTTTGTGTCCATTTTCTACTAATGTACTGTACTTGCAACTCATGTTAAATCCTGATGTCTCCTCGTGTCCTTGTCTTGCGAATGATTTATGTATAATAAACTCAATGAGCCTTAGATCAATGCAAAAGTAGAAGCTTGAGAAAGACACCCCATCAGTTTTATCTATTCTGGCAAACCAATCTCCAACTTCCAGCTTACTCTTTCAATTGAACTGCTTTACAGAAACAAATCAAATGTTAATTTTCGTTTGACTGCAAAGCCATTACATAAAACACACACACACACACACACCTTTTTAATTATCTTATAAATCAAAATTATAAAATTATCCCGTGTCGCGTAGCCTCACCGTCTGAGGCATTCGGAAGGATTAACTGTTCATTAATATTTTATATCTAAATCTAAGCAACAAAAAAAACCCCAACGTCATGCAACATCACACCATTGACACTACTCTAAGGTCATGTTTGGAAGCTTTGACTGCTCACCAGTTCTGAGATAATGGTGTAAATCTAAGCTATGACTGCTGGCTGTTGGATTTCTTGGCTGCTTTGGATGGAAGAAGGAAAGGGAGTGACAGGGAGGGGGTTGAGGAGAGGTGTAGACGTGAGCGGTGAGAGGGAACTCCAGAACATACACTTTCTGTCGACTTCGAACAAGCAAATGCTCACACTTTTGAAAAATTACCTTCAAAACAAAGATGAAGAGAAAAAGGAATTATTGACCATCTCAGTACTTCAACACCACAACTTTTTCTCAACATTTAAAGTTTCAAATACACAATATGAAAATTTATTTAAAACTTTACAGTGCCGGTGCATGCAGAAAATATCTATGACATTAGTTGCAATGTTTTAGATTCGAATATTAGTCAAAGATCAACACAACGGAATATACAAGTGACCTGATTCCACAGCTTGGTGGAATCGGGTCACTATTTCACGGCTATTCTCCTTTATCTTCAATAAGGGTTAGACCCAACCAAATCTGCCCCAGGGGGATTTCAGACTCTTGAGGCAAGGGTCAAATGACATCACCTGTGTAAGTAACTCCTTCATTCTGCAGCACAACTCAGGCAAGCCGTGAGCAAACACAGGTCTCAATCATCAAATATGGTGTTCGTACATTGATTCGTTGGGATTTTCACCAATAATTAAATTGTACTGTCAAACACAATTCTAGCTTTACGTAATCCCGAGAAAAACTCCCTTGACAGAACTTTGACTACCTTATCAAAGCCCTATTCATTCTAAGTACCCATTACATCAATCTCGTATCCTTATCAAACATTTCATTTGATGCTATCCACAGGTTCCAAGCACATGAGTGAGACATCAAAATCCACGTCTCAGCCGTCAATGCTTAACAGCATTGTACACTAATGTATTATTAATTAATAATGAGTCCAAGAGGCAAGCTGCATTATTTAACAATGCTTCAGCCAAAGGTCCTTGTGCACTGCAGTGATAACAAGCTTGAGATCCTCACCATTTACTCGTGTTAAAGAAAAAAAAACCTTTTCTTTGAAAGACACTCAATATGATGTGAAGCTCAATGTGTTTTTGAACAGCTTTTGAACAGTGGCTCTGGGTTCGAACTTCAGGTTGTTTGCTGTAAAAAGTTCACAACACTTAATGTGACATTACCAACATCAGTATTTTAACCCCTGCACCTGCAGTTCCTTAGCATTGAAAGTAACAACAATAACAATTATAAACTAAAAACAAGAAAAGGAGCAATCAGAGATTGCAGACCCTCGCCAGGACATCTTTTGAGTGGCGTATCTTTATAGGTTTTAGGGTAAATCCGATATGGATGCCAACCATGCGACCTATGATATCATGTGTGTGAACCTTTTGTTCCTCACGGACAGGCAGTCATACGTGTAAAGTTTCGTCTCGATCTGTTCAGCCACTTCAAAGAGAATTATTGAAGGTTTTTACAAAACAACAACAATATGGCTGCCGAATCAAGTGACCAATGATGTCATCAATATTTTTTTCTGAGGACCATTTTATCCGGAGATGACACTCAAAAATTTTCCTACTGATTGGATGTGGGCGTTCTACATATGCAATTATGATGTCATAACGAAGGCACCTATGACGTCATTTTTTTAAATCGCACTTATTCCCCATGAGGAGTACTTGCTATGTGCCAAGTTTCAATTTTTTCCTTGATGCGGTTTCAGAGATACAGAGGTCCAAAGTTTTTCCGTTTTCCAACATGGCTGCCACACCACGTGACCAGTGTGACCACTCCTTGGCTTTTTTCACAAGATCTTGGCTATTCGTTGTTCGCCTTGGCGTCTTGGTTTTTCTATAGGTTTTCTTGGCGTATAGGTTTTCTATTATCATCGCTTTTCTGAAACCTTGTGAATTCTTGGCTTTTTTCATTGGCTCACCTTGGATTTATGAAAATGAGGAGTGGTCACACTGCACGTGACCTATGACATCATAATTATCATTACAACATTCTACATTCTACACCAATGGTGAAAATTTCGTCTCAATCTGACGAGCGGTTGTGGAGAAAAACACGAAAGTTCCGTGCGGACAAACAAACAAACAAACAAACAGACAAGCCGGTCGGCGACATGGGTGGTCGCTACATAATTGCATACCAGTCATACAGTTTTTGACGGATCGGGCTGAAATTTTTTGACAAAGAGGTTGATTATAGTGCGCATAAAAGCGCGGAAGCCGATTTTTGAAAAAATATATTTTTTAGGATTTTTCAAAAATTTCAAAGTCCCGTTGCTAGGCAACGGTGGCGTCCATAACAACGGTGCTCAAAGCATAGAACTAGATCCTGGTATAAACCTACCTGTCAAGTTTCATCAAAATCGGTTGACTCCTCTGGCCTCCAGAGCTGTCCATTACATACAAACAAACATACAGACATACAGACAGACGGAAAAACTGAGATAAGGGTAGTCTAGCGACCACGCAACAAACAAACGGACCCAGATACATACCCTCTCCTTTGGTGAGGGTAACTATAAGGAGCCATGTACAGATCATATATGTGCACTAAGGAAGGGGGTGAGAGCAATAGATTGAGCAAAATAAAATTGTGACAATAAAGACGTGATTTAAGGAAGGAATGGAGAATAGAGTGTAAGGAAGCATTGGGTGGTGAAGACGAGGTAGAGGAGCAACTTTACATGTACAAGGTGAATGCGCCTTCATATTTGGATATCAAGCCCATTCATCTCAATATGCCAACAGTTTTATTTTCATTTTTCCTTGATTTGGTGGTTATGTGTGAATGACTGAGATTTTGTGAGAAAGTTTGGATTCGATAGCATGCGAATATGAACAGGATTCACTTCTTTGTTTTTTTTTTATGTGCACATCACCCGCCCTTTGTATTGTGACGAGTGCCTGATAAATGTTTTCTCTTCCACATTTAGTGACAATAAAAGCGTAACGCTGTGCTGAAACCGCAATAACCACAAGTTACGGAACCGTGAAACCACAGCACTGCTGGCTGCCAGAAAAGCATGGCTTGCATGACGATTTGTGCATATGCTGGAGTGTGTGATATAATAATAAAGCCAATTGCTCAGTTTCTGGCAGGTAAAAAAAAATGACAATGGCATAAAATGCTGAACATTTCAGAGGGAATTTACATTTATATCAAAACGCACGACCATTATTATTATTTACACCGCACTGATGTTTTATATGGCTAGTAGCGTAAGCTTCGGGGTATGCACACTCACCTATGAGCTGTTGAACTGTTCAACCTGTGTTCGAATCTTGACCCAGTTATAAAATTGTCATCTCAATGTGTGGCACGCAGGGCGATGCATCAATGCGTGCACCGTCCATGGGAAGGATGTTAAACCGGAGGACCGGTTGTTTGTGGGTGTTAAAGATCTCACGGAGTGTGTTGCGAAGAGTAGGTGAGTTGTCGGCGGCACCTTGAACAAATTACAAATTCCTCACCCTGGCTAACTGCCTCGAAAGCATTGGCAAATCATCCCATATAACCCTTGCCAAGAGACTGCGTTGGCAGTATCGACGCTCTGAAAAAGCGTATGGTGCAATGATGATGAAGGTAACGATGACGATGATGCTTCAAAGAAGTTTTGATTTTTTGGGGGGAGTCTGTGAAATCCTTTGAAAGTAAGAAAACCCCCCAACCTTCACATCAGTGGAAATGTCTATATCAGCACTGGAGTAGTACCTCCTTTTTGATATGAAGAGACTTACGACAGAGTAATTTAAGCTGCTTTCTGCTCTGCTTCAACAACGTAGCAGCACCGGAGTAACGGTGATGTGAATGGCTCCTCAATTTAATGCGTAGTGACAAAGGTCAGAGGTCATTCTACATCTAGCTGTGCATGCGCTACTGGCACAGTGATATCCAGTGACCTAAACGCATGACCTCGTGACAAATATGGAGACGGTACTGGTCGATGTGAATTGGTCCCAGCTAATTTGATACGGACATTTTATGAGTTTCCTATGCTGTTTTCAATGCGATGTGAATGGATTTACGATGGACGGAGTACCACTCTGTTGCAGCACTGGAGTATCGTCCGGAGCGTTGATGTGAAGAGGGCTTTTGTCACCTGATTATCCAGTCTTTGGAAAGGTTACACCAAACCAATCATTTGGCCAGTGAAACCTTTGTACTACATGATACTGTAAGCCCTTGGGGAGCTATTGTCGAGAGCAAAGTGACAAAGCAGAAAATATTAATTTGATCAGGGTACCAGCACACACGACATACTGTTTTCAAAAGGAAAATGTTTATATAAATACACCCCAAAATAAAAAGGCTAACAAAGCAAGGTACGTATGCCTTTAATATGTATCTAAGGCATTTGCTGAGAATTTATATGAAATGTTTCTGGAATCAAGTGATCCATACAACCATACCCCTTTTCTTGTGGCGGTTGACCTTCTTTCCCAAACGGTTTACTTCCAGGTCATGAAAAATGACTGATGTGTCAAACTTCATGTTATCTTAATCAGGCTGACATGCAGGACAAAGAATAAACTGTGAACAATAAACCTGTTCATCCATCCATCCATCAGGACCATACTCTGTGAAGAGCGTTGGTGCTGCCTAAGCAGTCTCCTTGGCTATTGGGCACAATCCTGGACGGGTCGCCACTCCGACACAGGATACCAGCAAGCTGGTACTCATTTTGCAGACCTCAGAAGGATGACAGGCAGAGTCAACTCCACCTGGTCTTCATTCAACAGCCGAGTGGGATTTGACCTCAGGATTATGAGGATCCCAAGCCCACCACCCTAACCATTAAGCCAACACCAGGCATAATAAACCTGTGATCTGTCATTACATTGATACTAACGATTTTTCACACATCGATCCTGTACCTCAACAGACAATTTGGGCAATAATTTGTCATTTGTTCAGAATGCCAGTGCGAACGTACCTACTCTTATTCGCAAGATATTTAACGTCGACCAACTATTGCTGGCAAGCAGGACATCGGACACCCAGCTCAATATACACCTGAGGGACAAAACACTCTGTGTTGTACCACTCTTCCTGTGAAGCACCAATCTGACAGCTTGTAGTCGGGTCAGGAATTGAACACTGACGAGACAGCCCAAAGGCAAGCTACCTTTAAACCACACTGTCGTACCTTTGTTTTCCAGCTTACATTGCTTTAAAAGATACTGTCGTGGTTGTGGAAAACTGACCCCCGGGGATTTGCATCCAACAGGTAAGGAACCCTGAGTTAGTTATTTCAAGAGTATGTGTACTCAGATAGGTCTCTTCCCTTTGTACGGGGGATGGGGAAAATGCGTTGTGTGGGTTTAGCTTGGCTTTTCCCCTCCGTGTAAATTCTCCAACCTTCATCTAACTCTCCAACTTTCCCACTTTCCATTCATCCCTCAATCCATATTTTAATCCCACAATCTATCAATCCATCAATTAAATCCATCAATCCACCCCTCATCCCCTCACCTCTAAGCCATTATCCCCCATGTGTCCTTAACACCGTTCACCCTCTCGAACCCCATACCCCCACTGGACACCTCCCCCCCCCACTCCTAATTTGACATCAACTTCTGGTGAAACTGCCAAAATCAAGAACCACAATTCACCTTCACTCTTTCATTCCTCTTTTTTTCCCGCCTCTGGAACAAACTCCCGCACTCTCTTCAATCCCACTCCTCCCTCCAGGTCTTCAAAACAGCTGTTCACCCTCATCTCACATCTTCCCCCATCCAAAATCTTGATCATTACTACCCTCGTTAATGCACCCCAAACCCACCTCCTTCAAATTCCCTGTTTTCCTTCCCGATTGTCCCTGTAGTACCACCTTGTTTACCCCCGTGTACCCTGCCCCCATCCCTCTCCCTTCCACAGATCTAATGTCTCTGCTCCCTCCTGTTTAGTGCTTCCCTCTCCCGCCCCTCTTGTCTCCTGCTCCCCTTGTTATATGTTCTGCGTGGTAGCTCTTATATGAGCCTCGACAATGTGTACAAAAAACCCCTTCCTTTCTTCCCTGCATTTTTTCCCTTTAAAACACAATACAAACATTTCTTGCAGGAAAAAGACACATCTCAGCACTAAAATGCAGTGTGCCGTGGCAGAAGAACCGTCCAGATGGATGTGTGCCATTCAGTTGTCAGGGACTTTTCTGGAAAGGTCTCCAACGACTCAGGGAGTGGAGGACCAATGAGAAGAAACCACAAGCGGGTAGGAAGGGCCTCAGAGGCTTCTTGACCACGCCCATGCCAGCCGAAATAAAAAGGGAGGCGTGCAGTTGAACGAACCAAACCACCGGGAGAAGCCGAGCCGCCGGGGGAAGCCTGCCCTGTTACGAGCCATTGGAGAAAGCCTGCCCTGTTACAAAGCATCTGTCTGTGCTGTGACCGGATGAGTCATCTCTGCCAAAAGCCACCTTCATGGGCCTGCCCTGTCACCTGTACGAGCTGTGACCTGTATGAGCTGTGACATGTATGAGCTGCGACATGAAGGACAGCGCTGACCAGAGGGTACAAGGGCAGATAGCAGTAGCGATCCTGAGAACTCGGCAGTTCCAACGACTTCATACCGCATTCCGACACCACACCGACATTCCCCATATTCCGCATCCTCCTCACCCATCCTGTCCTTCACTTGGGACCGACAAGGGCCTGCCTGTCCGTCCGTATACGGTGAGTCACGAGTCACAGCCATGCTCCGTTCTCCCTCTAATCTTCTCATCCTGTCTGTCTACTTTCCCGGATGATTGATGGTGTGCCTGTCTCTTGTGTATAGAAATAATTAATATTGTAGAAGGGGCTTCTTACATGCTCATGGATAACTTGTTTTCTCCTGTGTCTTCGTGTGCTTGTGAATATTTGCCTGCTTGTAATACATTCCTTGATCGTTCTTGTAAATACATGCTTGTGACCATTGCTTTTGTACATCATTGCTTGTAAATACGCGCTTACTTTGGTAAACTGTGCTTTCAAACCTGCCCGGTTGTCCTCTTTCTTCATTGGGCTGACATAATGTGTACATATTAAATGGACGCGATGTTGTACCCCAGTGATTCGCTCCAGTGGTGGATAGCCAACGTTCACCCATGGTTCACTCGGCCATATGTAACAAGTAGACGGGTGGACATTGACGGCATGGTTCCCCAATTTGAATAATTAAATCATAGCATAAGGTCATGCGACGCTGGGCGTGGGACCTGTGAGATTTAATTACTTTAACTGGCGTCCGCGGTTGCTTCGCAATCCATCGGGCAACGGTGTTAGCCGTGGCTTGCGGTTCCAAGGTCGGAGGTAGAGCAGCGGGTCTGAACGAACCCCTCGTGCATCCCGGCGTGCTCGCTCCCGAAACCAGTAACAATACTTTCCCAATCTGCTTGAAGGTGTATTGCACATTGCCATCTCATCCATGGCAATAGTAAGGCAGTTAATTTGCAGAGTATGGTTTTGGCTCTGTATGGTATCAATCTTAGCCTGGTGTTGGTTTAATGGTCAGGATGACAGGCTGGGGATCCTAGGGTCCTGAGTTCAAATCCTGCTTTTTCCATTGAATTAATATCAGGTAGGGTTGATTCAGCCTATCATTCATCTCAGGTTGGTGAAATGAGTACCAGTGTACTGGGGTAATAACCATGCAGCGTAATCTGTGTTGGAGTGGTAACCTGTCCAGCATTGTACTCCCAGCCAAGGAAACAGCTTTGGAAACCCCATGTGCCTTTATGGCATGAAAGGAATGCTATTGTATTATTATTATTATGGTATCACTATCAATCTTCATAAGTCTATCCTAGCATTGCTTTCTGGTAGATACGAAGAAATGTTATTTTCCTTCTTAATTAGAAGGTCATCTTTTACTCAATTTAGTTGGCACTCAACCTGTCAATCTGTCAGAAATTGAACCAAGAACAATGATCTATTCAGCAATGGTCGTCAGCCTATACTTCTCCAAGATTATGTATTGCAGGTGTGAATATGTATTTCAGAAGATGTCACAAGGTAATTAAAGGAAAGGTAAAAATCATTTGACCCATCATACCTGTTCCATAGCCACACAACCTAACACTCCCACATACTGCGGGCATTGCACTAATTACACAGCCAGCCCCAAGCGGAGAATTTGACGAGCATACCAACACACAATGTGGCCTACTTTCTCAAAAAATACCACGGGCGCCTAAATGCAAACAAGACGGCTTAACAGGCACCAGTATTTCGTTGAATAAATCTGTCCCCATCAGGGATCGATCCCAGTAGAAGACAGCTCATAGGCTAGCATCAGATTAACTGAAGCAACCCATCACCCGTTACCTACAAAAACTTACCTATCCATGTGCTATGAAAGAATCACTCTCAGCATCACAATTACCTAACAATATCAGCACTCATCTCTTCTCAGAGGGTGAACCAACAACAGCTTTGTTATGTCGTCAATTTATCCTCGCTGTTTGAAAGGCAAAATTGTTCTGATATCATAGGCAGTGAGATTAAATTAAACCATCAGAAAAAGAAAAAAAACATCGAGGGTTACAGGAACAGGAGGGGAGTTTAAACAGTCACAAAGACACACGAACGTTAATTTTTTTGTTTGTTTCTTTCTTCTTTTTTTTCAAGATATAACTACGTATAATTATTAAGGAAATGTAAGAATTGTTATAGTCAGTTATAGAAATAACTGGATGGTTGCACATGAATTCCCAATGCTCTGGCGTTCTCTGTTTGTGTGTGAATTGAATTCCACAGATTCAAGCGAGTGTGCATTTACATTATTTGTGGTGCAGCCATGCAAATAGAACAATATTAATGAAATTGCTGTTTAGAAACTTTGGAACAAAAAAAAATCAAGAAACGTTTTGTCATCAAAGTGTATGAACTGCATTCGCTAGCGGTTGACCTCCGCTGAAGCTTAAAGTTGATTTAAACACGTCTGGTTAAGTTCATGGCTCTTCGCAAGAAAACAAAAAGAACGAACTCTCATGTGTTGTACTAGTATTTATTAATAAACACCGACTTCGATTAAAAAAAAAACTTTCACCCCCAAATTGAAATTTAACTTTTTTCTCCTCCATTTTCCAAAGCTCATGTAACTTGTACATGTATTTACATGAAGGACGATAATATTAGGAAACACCATTGTACTTTTACATGAAATACGAGGACCAGAGCCAACATTTTTGAGAGGTACATATTAAACAATTTTTTTTTTTCTATCAGCTTGTGACCCCAGAATCATAAGCCAAGTCGTTCACATCGTAGTGTCAAGCAAGCCAAGCCCGCCTACACTTTTCCACATTTAAACTGTGTTTTCAGCTTTTCCTGTCTGCGCTCACGTCCTTTATAGACTTACCCACTCTGTTGCCTTGTCATATACACGAGTTCCGACTTATTATGGTTGCCTGTCAGTCTATTCCTTGTCCAATTCTCCCCTCCTTAACTGCCAGTTCCCCTCTGCTCTATTGTTCATGTGTTGCCTCTGAACCTTCTGTCGTCAATTCTTCCAGGAGCCTTGATTACTGCAAGAAGAACTGAAATGGTGACAGCTGGTCAGGTCGGTCTCCAGTACACATCCCCTCCCATTCTGTACCTTCACTCCAAGAGGATGGAGAAAAAAAAAATCTGAATATCGAAACACTGTTTCCACTGAAAAAGGCAAGGTCTCCAATTCCTCCTTTCCTTTCCTTTGACGCACCCTTTCCCACATCACGAAATGCTCTGTATGTAGCATGTAGACTTTTCTCTCACGAAGTTTGAGAAGTATCGAATCCATCTTGATAACTCCCGATGGCATTGGCAATGTAATCCTCAAGAACTGTGCCTTCAGCTGTACATCCTCTTCTCTTTCCTCTTCTCCAGGTTTTTTGTTTTTTTTTTCCCCACGCTTCTCCAGCTTTTTCTTACATGGTCTCCTGGCTTCATCTTTTAACGTTCCTAATGTTACTCCTATTTACAAGAAAGATGCCAAGTATGATCCACTCAACTTCAGGCAAAGCAACCTTTTCTGCATCATAAGTAAAGTGATGGAATTTATCATTGGTGCAAACCTCAAGCACTATATTTTCGACTACTTCCTTATCTTTGATTATATCCGTTGAACTCCATCTACCATGGACACATTTCTTCTTTTAACCAAAAAATGGATAGATTCACGAAATCTCAAACAAGAGATCAGCAATATCCCTTGAGCTTTCAATACTGCGAGGCAGTCAGCTTTTCTTTCCAAGCTCTTTTCTAATGGTAAAATCAGAGGCCCATCAATGAATGGTTATCCATTTTCTTTGGAGATGGAAGCGTTGGGTTGCTTTTTCTGGCATTTCCTCAAGATCTCCCTCTTTAGGCGGGTATCCTACAAGTCAGCATTTTCGGACCGACCTTATTTTTGTCTGTGTACATGCACATCCTTGCCATCTCTACTTCCCTGGATAATCCTTTGAACAATTTTGTGCATGACACCACCGTTTGCAGAGCAAGACACCGAACTTCTGAGAGACAGACTGCTGCAGCATCCATCTATGTCGATATGGAAATAATAGGGCATTTATTCATCAGCTATCGAGAAATTATCTTTCAACGCAGGAAAATCCCATGCTCTTATTCCGTCACTCCACACGGATAGGCTTATGAACCCAACAGTTTACATCTCGACAACCCCTGGAATGGTGCACTCCCGAGAAGAACTCGGTCTCACAATCATCACAACCTGTGTTGAATGGATTACATTACCAAGCTGACCTTTAAGGCAGGTCAACACCTCAGTATTTTACGCAGAGCTAAGTACAGTCTGAAACACTCAGTGATCATTACATTGCATAAGGCTTTCATCTGAAGTATCATGAACTATGTGTCCCCACTCTGAGCCAGTTTAGCTACTTCCCATCTTGCTCCTCTGGAGGAAATCAAGTCCATTGGTCTTCAGGTTATTTTCTCAACAAGAGGCCAAGTCCCCCAGGTATCCCTCTCGTAGGTTGATGGACTCTATATGTTCTACCACATCACTTCTGGCCTAGCTCCTGCTGCCCTCTCAATATATACACAAGAGGTGATCAAAAACTTTGGTGAATGTTAGAATAAAATCATTTTTTTGAACACTGAACACTTACATCATTAATCCCTTTCAAAGTACTCCCCTCCTACACATACACACTTGTTCCACCATTCCTTCCACTATCGGAAACATTTCTTGAAGTCGCCTTTGCCTTCAGAAGGTCTGTCGTGTTTGATTTGATGTCTTCGATTGTATCAAATCACTTCCCTTTCATCGTTCGTTTCAATTTGGGGAACAGCCAGAAGTCGTATGGTGCCAAGTCGGGCGAATAAGGCAGATGCGGGATGACAGGAATGTTTTTTGCCTCCAAAAATGGTTGGATAGAGAGTGACTTGTGGCAGGGCGCATTGTCGTGATGGAGGAGCCACCCGTTCTTCCACTTTTCTGGTCTCTTCCATCTGACTGCCTCTCGCAAGAGTTTCATAACTTCCACGTAGAAAGCCGCATTAACCGTAACACCTTTGAGGAAAAAATTCTGCGTGAACCATTCCTTCCATGTCGAAAAATGCAATCAGCACGACCTTTACTTGCGATCTTCGACGAGAAACTCTGCTTTCATTTCCAGGTCATACACGTAAACACACAACTCATCACCGGTTATAACCTAGGGTAAGAATGGTGGATCTGAAACACATCAATCAAACAAGTTGGATGAAATGAAGACGCATTTTATTTCTAGTCATCGGTGAGGATGTGCGGAACGAACTTTACGCTGAAGCATCTCATGTTCAAATCGTCTGCCAGTATTGCCTGAATGGAACCAAATGAAAATCTGATCTCCCGCAATTTCTCGAAGGTTAAACGTCAGTTTTCATGGATGACAGTGCTGACTTGAGAGATGTTTTCTTCAGTTCGTGCAGTTGATGGAAGACCGCTTCTTTCGTCACGTTCCAGTGACTCATTTCTTTCCCGAAACCTTTGAAACCACTTGAAAACAGCCTTCTTTGTCACAGTTTCATCTGCTTCGACCGCCACAAGCATTTTGTGCATTTCTCTAGCTGTCTTGCCAAGTTTGAAACAAAATTTCATGTTTCCACATTGCTCAAACTTTGACATTACCTACAAAAGCGCCAGACAACACAAGCACGTGCGCACGCAAAGCAATGCTACAGCGCACTGGCACATTGTAAAATGGTGTTTGTTGCGTGCTGGCAAGTGAGAGGGTTAACAAAATTATCCCTGCCCATTGACCTCAACAACAATTACGCACTCATTAGTAGGGCCACCATTCACTGAACTATTTGATCACACCTCGTATTTGTTATACGAGGGCATGTTGAAAAGTAATGCCTCCAATTAAATTAGTAAACATGCGTATATACATACATATATATATATATATATATATATATATATATATATACAGTGTATGTATGTATGTATGTATATATATATATATATATACATTATATATATTTACACACACACATGACTTTGAGAGCTGGGAGGGCTCCGTTCCACTTTCTGAAACCCGGATATGGAGATAACAACCAACGACACATTGAGTGTAGTGCAGTTTGATTCTGTTGCCCTATCTTCAAAAAGTCTGTACACCTGGTGGGTACTTAAAATCAGGTTTTGGCAATGTGAATAACAATGAACACCCTGCTGCTCGACCATTTGTGATGAAACAAACAACACACTGACAAAGTCAAAAGCCATGTCAGGAAGGAGATCTTTGACAAATGTCCATTACTGTTAGCGAGTGGAAAAAAAAAAACATTTCACCAATGTCTGGATCTCTGTGAAGAATAGAAAAGTAACTTTGACCAAGACACTGCCCGGCGCAGAAAATGTCTGTCCAAGCAAATGAGAAAATCTTACCTTGTGGCATGATATGTGATTCCAGCTAAAATACCATTCCATAAGTTTCTGAATGACAAATGCTGTAATTTTTCAGCCAACCCGAAACAATGCCATTTTCCAAGGTATTGAGACAATAGCTCAGATGAGCTGTGTCGTCTGGGTTAGATTCCCAACTTGACAATAATCTGTGCTTTGAAGACGAAGCAGCATATCAACTGGTATACTGTCCCAAAGAGCGGACATCAAGCCAAATGTTTTACTAGCATTCACTTGTGGATGCTAAAGTTTCCGTAGTACCTTATGAAAATGGAAGGGCATTGTGCGCCCATCCTCTGGCTACAATCTCACTTATTTTACCCTTATCTACATGATTATGGTATCAGTGGCTTAGCCACCTCTACCCACCCCCTCCCCCCACCACCCATCCCATAAATGATACAAAACAGAAGCCAAGTGCTGCATACCTATAAATCGTTTTTAAAACGTTCTGCCATTGACAGTGCAGAAAAAGCACATTCTTGAAGTAACAGACTGGGTGTTGTAATGATCTGGTCATGTAATGACCAGACTCAGTGGTGTAACGGTTAGAGCACCTGCTCTGAGTCTGGGAGATCGGCAGGTCAAACACTGACCGAGTCATACCAAAGATTTTAAAAATGGCACGTGCTGCTTCCTTGCTTCACGTTCAGCATTTTAAAATGTTAAGGGCACGGACAATCCCCATGGGTTGGTATTCATGGGTAGTCACAAATTACTCCTGAGTGCGGTGAGAAAAGTGGCGTGATTGTTTTGGTCAATGGTACCCAGAGTCCCCCAGGAAGTTACGGCACTTTCCCCAAGCTCTTTGGCTGTGTTTGTCTCATCTAACAGTCTTGGGTTGTGTCTCGTGTGTGTGTGTGTGTGTGTGTGTGTGCGTGTGTGCGTGCGTGCGTGCGTGCGTCAGCTCCACAAGGAGCCTTAGATCAAGTTTAAAAAAAAAACACATTATAAGGAGTTTCTCTTCATTTGCACAACATTCAGATAGTCTGAGAATGTAATGTGACTCTTCATAATGACTAGGACACCCAAGTCATATCAAGAAAATTTCCCCGAAAGCGTGACTTCAATCTCGATAACTTCAACAATATAACTAACAAAAGGAGGGTCTACAATATCCGACTGAAAGTCATCAAACACCTTTGTAATTCGTAAGGATTCCTCACAAGTGTCTGCTTTGCATAATCACAAACATTATCAAGTCACAGTATACTGTAAACAGTCACAGAATAGTCTCATTGCTCTGTAACAGAGTTCATCTCTCAGAAGAACAAGTAACAGACCTCGAGTCAGGAATGATAATTAATTATCAGCTCTTGGAGCACCTCCATGAGGACAATTTCAACCGTCCGAGACCTTTCCCAAAATCAACCATATGAATAATGTCATCGAGATTGGAAGACGACAGTCAACATCAACTCTAAGCATTGAAAATCCCCTCAAGAGGGAAGAGACTACAGAGACAGGTTGTTAGACAGCAAATGTATTCTGGGAGATGGTTGATGCAATTCCAAGTGTGGCAAGATTGTTCAGACAGTCATTGGGATGTAGTTCAAACACCAGGATTGTTCATTGAATCTTTTATTACATGGACGACAATGCAAGAGCAGTTGCACAGAAGCCGTTGATCTTTACTATCAATTTGCAGCATCGCATCTATCCATCCACTGGGACCATACTCTGTGCAGAGCGTTGGTGCTGCCTAAGCAGTCTCCTGGGCTATTGGGCACAATCCTGGATGGGTAACCACTCCAACACAGGATACCAGTATGCTGGTACTCATTTTGCCGACCTCAGAAGGATGACAGGCAGAGTCAACCCCACCTGGTATTAATTCAACGGTTGAGCAGGATTTGAACTCAAGATCCTTGGATCCCAAGCCCACCACCATAACCATTAAATCAACACCAGGCATAGCATTGCATGGCTTGGGGCAAATAAAACAAGGAACTGATACTCAATGTCCCCCGCCTTTTGGGTGGTACGAGGAACAGATCTGTTTAATATTAAAGCTAAATCTTGAACGTTTTTTTGAAATATCACGTACACAAGCCAAGTTACCTAGATGATTGCCATGGCAACATAATTCAGCCAATCACAGCAGTGTTCTCATCTGGTTGAGATAATGTCATGATTAATAGATATCTACAATATGAAAGCTCAATATTCAACGATTTTTGAAATATTGTGTACACATAAGTACATGGACGGATGATCGGTCGGACGGAGCTCATATTAATGTCTCCCATCGCCGACCTTGTCGGAGGGACGGGGAACAGCAAGTATCATTCTCCTCATAATGTGGTTATATGTTTTATCTCATAATATGGAAAAAAAAAATTTGTGGAGAGACAAGTGCAGGTAGGTACACATTGATCAAGTCAGATGGCAAGATGTGTGAGATATGTTGAATGCAAAAAACAATAATTTTTTAAGATATTTAAAAAGTATGGAGTGCACTGCATGAGTAATTATGGAGAATCCTACTTCCAGCCCATTAAAAGAATGGTAGCAGGCATTTAAATCAAGGTACAAGCTATGACAAGTGTACAAGGAGACCATATATGTGGATTGTTAAATGACTTCACAATTGAGGCTTGTCACGTCTTATCAATTAAGACGTGTGTGTTCCATGACTTTTGCGAGAGTCATGTAAAACCTCATGGTGTTTGTGATGTAAAACCAAACTATTACCCTTCCATCTGTACAATTGTGTGAACTGTACAAATATTTCATCGAACAAATGACACGTTTCCATTGGTTCATTGCCTTATTAGCCAGCCCCCTACCGGTTTCAATGGAGGGGACTAAAGGTTTGCTCTCCATCTATCTGTCCGTCTGTCCATCCGTCCGTCTGTTCCTCCTGTGTGTGGTTTTTCAGACTTTTTCCCAATACCCTTTAACATATTCAACTGAAACTTGGGACATGGCTTTTGTATGATAAGTTACAGAACAAGTTCCAGTTTCAGGGTGTTTTGTCAATTTTTTCACAGAGTTACACCCTTTTTGGACTTCATAAATATCACATCAGTAGTGGACATGTATTGCGAAGCAATTCACGCTCTTGTTGAAATAGTTATTGTACCAAGGAAGATGCAACAATGCAAGACACAGATAAGTCAGTTTCAATAAAGAACAAGATAATTACAACGAACACATTGTATAATCCAAGGTATTGTGCTTGTTAAAGAAAACAATCATGTCCATTGATCAATGAGAGCATCAATTGCAATATGACTGAATGTCTACTTACCGATACAAGCGCTACATGATGTTCAAGGTGTCCTTCAATTTCCTGGTCAATTATATCATCTTAAACAAGGAACAATCGATTAGTGGTGGTGGTGGAGGCCCTTGATTGGGGAGCTCACAAGTCATTAACATTTCTGTGACTCCAATCATGAATGGACCACCACTCCATCGCAGGATGAGAAATTTATCCTGAGCAGCCACTGGAATCAAACCCACACATATACGGACAATGCAACAAGGCTTTACCAAATCCATCATGAAGTCGCTCTTGACATCCAAAGAAAATGAAGAGTGTAACATTCCTTCCCCCATTCCAGGGATGAATGGCTCAAACTATCTGGTGTCATACCATCTGATATTTGCTTCTCAAGCCTCAACTTCAAAGTTTCCTGTGTTCGTGACTCAGGGCACCTTTGACTTGCATATTGTTTGGATTCACTGCTGGCCATCTCGCTCCTCCAAAATTTATTAGTAGCATGTGCTATCATCATTTTACCTTTCTAATGCTCTGTGTTATTAGGAGTGACAGATCACTCAAATGTAGCGTATTCACCACGCCGAATTTGAGTTAAATTCCCGACAGAATACAATTCAACCACAAACTGCCACCCTGATGCTTCAAAGGCATGAGGTTGTGTCATAGAATGCACCATCCTTTCAGAGAAGATATTAAGCCGGCTGTCGTGTCTACTATGAATAATACTCAAGTGTAGGAGTTAAAGATCCCATTGTAACTTACAAAAGAGTACCCCACTGTATGTCAATATCCTTGCTCCATGGCTGCCCAGTAATTATTCTGGGAAGGTAAGAGCAAAACAACCAGCACATTGCTGGGCCAGGCTCTTTGGTTTTCTTCATTTTACAGGATTTCAAGAATTCGGCATTTTACTTCATTACAAATCATTTTACAGAATTTCAGGTCTTCAATGTATACGTTTTGTGCAATAAAATCATTATCAATCTATTAAATGCTAAATTAATGTTATATTCACAGTATGAAATTTCTTTCAAACATTATTAACATCTCAGTGTCTAATTTTCACTCATTAATTTTTACAATATTCCCATTAGTATGTATGCCTTGTGAGTGTACATTCTACCATGCTAATAAATGCTTTACGGCAAAGAAATTAAATGCTTATTACAGAGTTAAAGGTCTTGGCAAAATCATTTGCATCTCATAACACTGCAGTAATAAAGATGAAGAACAAGCTGATACGCATTGGTGGACATTATACATCACCAACAATATATTTTTCAAAAATTATAAGAAGATGCCAAATCTGAGGATTTAAAAAAAATTTTTAACATGATACAACTTCATTAATTTAATCTAAGGTACAAAGATTAATCACAAAGTCGGTGGAATAAAATATAGGTAAGAAACTAGAACGTCACTAGGTGGAGCACATATCACCGCCAGGCTAAACGGTTCACTTTTTGGATCCCACTGACAGGCCGGATCTGCAACCGGACCTGAACCACAATCGAATCGGCTCGTTCTTGTCACCTACACAACTCAACTACCAAGTTTTATCATAACTCATGCACAAGTTTTGAAATATTGTGCTGTATATCGTTTTTGGTCCCATTTCTCAATGGTGAAGAATCACTTGAAAAGAAATTTTTTTTTTAATTCTTATATCTGTATCTGGATCCAGACGTTCATCAAAATCAAATCAATTCATCCTTGGCACACACCCAGCCTCTCCACCAAATTTCATCCAAATCCATCGACAACTTTTTGAGATATTGTGCTATATATCGTTTTTTGGTCCGATCTCTCAATGGTGATCGAAGAATTACTTTAAATTAAAAAAAAGTTTAATCTCGTAATTGCATCCGGATTTGGATCTTCGCCAAAGTCGAACCAATTCATCCTTATCATCAACACAAACTGTCCACCAAATTTCGTCCGAATCCGTCAATAACTTTTTTTAGATATCCTGCTCACAGTCGGACAGAGAGACAGACATACAGGGGTAAAAAACATAACCTCCGTCCAGTGGCAGAGGTAATGAAAGGAGAAAGATTCAGATTGTCCAGTTTTTAAAGTTGAAATTGTTGTAAAAGGACTCTGTACACAGTTTTGGTAATCACTTTTTTCACGTCACAAAATGACCCTCACATACTGTTTAAGAAAGGTGATTTGGCCTAAAGAGTAAACAACATCAGGTCGCCTTTCCACGTGTCATGGAGAATTTGGAGTTGAATCTGAGTTAAAATCTCCCCTGATAACCAGCAATACTGGGCTGAAAGTGTCCTGGTAAAAGGACCAAATTGCATGCAAAAATTTCCAAATAATTAACAGTCGGCCCAGTGTAGCTGGTTATCAGGGTCGGTTTTTTAAAGTCAAGAACCTGGTCGAGTTAGCTCAGTAGAATAGATGTACAACTTTCAAGCAGAAATAAGTGACTGGTTATAAGATCATCCTCATCATCATGTACCATGCTGTATACAGTGTCGATCTGCCGAAGCCTTTCTTGGCTTTGGTTATAATCCTGGACGAGAATGCCGCTCTGGCATCGGATACTCGACTAAGTGGTCAGGAATTCAGAATTTGGTCATGGTGCCAAAGATAACTCTCCTACTCTTCGTGAAGGACACCATGGGATTTTAAAGTCCACCAACTTATGCTGGCAGATGGAACACCCCGTTTAACATCCATCCGAAGGACCGCAGACTCATTGATGAATCACCCTGTCTGTGAAACACCAGGATGGCAGTTTATAGCTGGGTCGAGATTCAAATCCAGGCTAGACAGCTTAGAAGTGAATGTGCATACCTCGAGGCTATCCTGCTAGCCTTGCTATAAGATGCAATACTCAAATTAAATGAGTATGCAGACATCATTGCTGAATCATTACTTTACAGCAGGAAACACTCAGCATATCAAAATTATATTTCTCAAAACAAAATGCCTTAAAAGCACAATCAGCAGAAATGCCTTAATATTTCCTATTTTAGAGATACGGAATAAGAAAAAATAAAAATCGAGATTAGTTTTTTTCCCCCCCATTGTGGGAAATCTTTTGTCGATAACGTTGCACAAGCCTCTTATCATGATAGTGCTGCGGTCAGCGACGAGCTTACATGGTAGTGCTTACTTGCCACGGAAAAGCCACAGGACTGGTTGTAGATTGGACATCAAAGGAGCCGAGGTCAGGCGCTTCCAAAGAACACCGAAACCCCCACGCCACAAGTTCCTAAGCTGTGAAGCAGAGTGGGCAACAGGTCTCTTGGGTGTCATTGCACACAGCGAGACTGCTTGGGAAAGGGTGACGCACAGACGATGGCCTTCCAGAGAGAGGCCAGATAACGGCTCTTCTCAAGCATTGCCGGAGGCCTCCCCGAGTGACAAACAGGAAGCGTGCTGATTGTTCCTGTGCGTCGCAGCATTTTCTGCTTTATCTGACTGCGCAAGAAGTTTAGAGTTAATTAAATCCAACCCTTTAAAGCTTTTCTGCTGCTCATTTCACAATCACCCAGGAAAATTAATGGTAACCAAATATCATGATTTCAAGTAGAGGCAAAAACGGTTGTCTTCATATTTTGGGTGTCACTGCTATGGTCCCTTGTTTACCACTATTTGTTTGTCGTATTACTTCTGTCACCGAAGGTGGATGGAGGTTGTGTTTTCACCCCTGTATATTTGTCTGTGAGCAGTTTATCTCACAACGTAGTGGACGGATTCAGACGAAACTTGGTGGATGAGTTGGGTAGGTGACAAGAACAAGCCGATTAGATTTCGGTTGAGGTCCGGATCCAGATCCGACCTATCAGTGGGATACAAAATGGAACATAAACTGTTCATCCTGGTGGAGGTATGCGCTCTACCGAGTGCGTTCTAGTTTATACAAGCAATAAACATGTGTACATGCTCCTCCACGAGCTTTAGTCACTGTAGAAAATGAAGGCTCGACTGCCAAGTAAGGTTAGTGGCCAATCAAGTTAATCTCCATTCAATGACAAGTGCATCGTGATCCGTCATGCTGTCCAATATGTTAATGTACATCATCCAGGCAACATTTAAAAATATTATTTTTCGAAAATATCAGTTTTTAAAAGTTTTGATGTGATCTTGCTGCACTAGAACAAGGGCAACGATTTAATAATAGTAATAATAATAATAACAATACAGTATTAATAAAAAATGATAATAATAATAATAATAATAAATGTTCCCTTACAAGGAACTTCGACACAGGAGAAAGCTAAAAAGCCAATCGAAGCCTGCACTCTTATTGCCAAATTGTAGTCTGACCGTGCTTTATTCTTGCTTTGTACTTTTTAATGGTGAGTGTCAAGCAAGGAAGCGGCAAGTACCATTTTTAAAGTCTTTTGTATGACTCTGATGGGGTTCAAACCACTGACCTCCCAGAATCAACAGAGCAAACACTCGAACCATTATTCCACCGAGTCTGGTAAAACAACAGGATTCAATCCGGTATCCCTCATATCATCGTCACACACTTCAATCCACTACGACTACACTAAACAAATCGTCAATATTTCCATGATGTAAATGAACATGCATTTGCTTGCATGTTGTTCAAAGCCCACAATGGAAAGTGCAGGTTATCCCTTCTTTTTGTTGTTTTTTTTTAACCTAAATTGCAGTAAGCCAAAAATTGTATCTGTGCTTCTCATGAAGTAACTGTTGGTAATACTAGCCCGGCAATGGGTTTCTCGTTAAGAAGGAATGTTCTGCGAAAGAAAGAGAGCTAGTTTTAAAGCTATTACAGCAGGCAAGGGTCATTATGATGTTTCTGCTTCTCAGCGATCACTGTTATTGAAAAGAGTACTTTTTACCTCCGCCGCCGAAGGTGAAGGAGCTTATGTTTTCACCCCTCTCTGTCTGTTTGTTAATTGCAAAATCGAAGATTTTTCAAGTATATTGGTCAGTCGATTTTGTTATTCTGTCTGTCTGTCTGTCTCTGTCAATTGCCTACAGTTAAAAATTCGAAACCGATCGCCATGAAACTTTATCAAATTGTGGAGGTAGTTTCAACTTGAGAAGCCTTTTGAATTTGAGGTCACATTTCGAAAATCATTTTTCATCCGATTGACCTGAAATTTGAATAGGGTTTGCACATTGCATCACTGAATTGGGAAACCAACTATTTTTTTTAGATTAAATGGTCAAAGGTCAACTCAAGGTCAAACTTCTAAAATCATCAATTTCAATCTGAAAATTAATCAATTTTCATCTAATTGACCTGACCTTTGATTGAGATTGTAAATTTTTATCTTAATGAAATGGACAGTTTGATGTATCCGTGGCAACCTTTGGAGAGGGAAGTGGATTTTGCAAGTATCACGATCTGCACGACATCATTTTTTCATTTGTCTGTTTGTTTGTCAATCGCCTACAGGTCACAGTTTTAAACTGATCTTCACCAAACTTCACCGTATGGTAGAGTTTGTCATAAGCAAGAAGCATATTGTTTTTGAGGTCAAAAGGTCAGCAAAATTATCAAATTCCTAAAATCCTCAATTTTCATCCGATTGACGAGAAATTCGAACATGATTTTCATATCAGGTCACTGAATTGAACCACCAATGATTTTTGAGGTCAACATAGAACAAATTTCTAAAATTGTCAATTTTCATCCGATTGACGAGAAATTTGAAGAGTTGTATATTTGGTCATTGAATTCAACCACCAATTATTGTTGAGGTTTTGTATGTTTTATGGATTTTGCGAGTATTGTTCTCTGCATGACGTCATTTTCTTGTTTGTTTATTTGTCTGTTTGTGTGCAGAATATCTCAAAAAGTTGTGGATGGATTCTGATAAAATTTTGTGGACAGGTTCGGTGTGTGACATCCAAGAACTGATTAGATTTTAGTGAGTATCCGGATCCGGATACTATAATTTTTTAGGTGATTCGTCACCATTGAGAGAAAGGGCCAAAAACGATATGTAGCATAATATCTCAAAAACTTCTGCAGGAATTCAGACAAAACTTGGTGGACACATTGGGTGTGCGACAAGGACTAATCGATTCGATTTTGGCGAAGATCCGAATCTGGATCCAGATACGAGAATTATTTAATTTTGAAAGTGATTCTTCACCTTTGTGAGATGGGGCTAAAAACGCTACATAGCACAATACAGTATCTGAAAAAGTTATTGGGCTCAATATGTTGCACTGGATCAGGCATTGCGTGGTGGAGGTATGCGCTCTACCGAGTGCCCATCTCGTTTGTATTGTTTTTACTCAAACTAGTACATTGGATATGTGGTTGTGAAAAAGAGTGCATGAAAATAAATTTCTTAAATCCCAAATAAAGATGAACAGGTCAGTTAAACATCAATCTGTGTCTACATAAACCATTACTGTATGTACTGTCTCTCTCGCTCTGATGTACCTCAATCGCAAAAGCGTATTCTTCACAAAGTGTTCGTGCTGCTGAAGCAGTTTCCCAAGGAAGGGGTATACTGGGTGGTTTGCCATTGCCTTCCCAGCGGTAGTTCAGGCAGGAATTTGTAATTTGGCCATGGTGCTGTCGATAACTCGCCTACTCTTCACGAAGAACACCATGGGATTTTTAACATCCACCAACAAGAATGCGGGCACATGGGACTGCCAGGTTAACGTTCATCAAAGGGAAGGCACACACATTGATGAATCACCCTGCCTGTGAAACACAGGAATGACAGTTTATAGCTGGGTTGAGATTCTAACCCAGGCTAGACAGCTTAGATACGAGTTATTACTGTACAGGGTGGCCTGAAAGTTGCTTTACCCCTCCCCAGTAAAGTATTCGTTATTAACCCCTTTTAATATACAGTTTTTTTCTGTGCTGTACTTCTAATATTTATTCAGTCATTGTATATATATATATATATACATGGAGTGCATGCAGATACAATTACTGATTAATTATTTTGAGTACTGCACAGAAAAAACTGCATATTAAAAGGGTTTAAGAACAAATTCTTTGCTCGGGTGGAGTAAAGTGACTTTTCGGCCACCCTGTATATGTTAAACAGTAAAACCTTTGAGACAACAATATAACACCAATTCAGTTGCTTGTACATATATCACATACCACACAAGGATATCAGGATATCGATAGACAATGGCCAAATCAACATGGGATCCTAGCATTGTGAACCATGTGCTCAGATGATAATGCCAACCTAATATATATATATATATATATATTATTATATATATATAATATATATATATACATACACACACACATACGCACACACACCCACACCACACACACACACACACACACACACGCACCACGAAGAGCCAAAACATAACCGAGCAGGTCAAATAAACAGAAAGTAAAGCAGAAATCATGTTATTTAAGTGAAAGGATGTAAACCACATGAACATTGTGCTGCTGTGCTTGCACCTGAAAATGAAAAGTGCTCACCAATACAAAATGCATAAACTTGCATGTGCAGGCATCATTGCTTTCTCAACGGAAACACATAACAAATAGTTATTATGCTTCAAGCTAAAAATGCCTATCTATTGAGTTCATTACTTGAGAACATCATATTTGTGCTGTTATGAGTAATGTGATGACTTTGTGCTTTGTACTATTATGAGCACGCACACGAAGGGCATTCAAATTTTTAGCAGAACGAGATAAGCACAATTGTCCTCAGGAATGCCAACTTTCTTATTTTTCAATACATACGGTAAGTGTATATAATTGCTAATAATAAAGATATTTTGTTCGTAATCTACAGTATATCATCCAAAGGATGGTGTCTGTCCCTCTGTCATTTTGTTTGTCTGGCTTCCCATCTATTCTCTCACTGCTTCGCACAGCATCACCAAACTTCAGTCATAATTAACAATGTCTTACAATTTTGCTTAAAAAGCATCGAAGTTTACTTTCAACTGTTACTCCTTTTTGGCTCAGTCAGAAAAAGACATCTCAAAGAGTTAGTCATACCAGATGACATCACAGCATTCCAGTGGAATTCAAGCCCAACCCTCATGGGATTGTCGTTGTTGTTGTTGTTGTTGTTGTTGTTGCCATTTATTTCGTTGGTCGCAGAATTTTTGGTGTTGCTATTGGTGTTCTATGGCCCTCCCATCCGATCAGCAACCCTTGACGTGTACTGTATATCCACTCGTTAAAACATCTACATACTTTATTTTTTTGTTTTTTTACAACTCAGTAATTCCTTGACTGGTGTGGGTGTCTGTTTCAATTAACTTTTTAACGCCCCATGAATGTACACAAACTAACCTCGTATTTCAGTTCGAACAATAACTTTGTATTTTTTAGAACCAAACACTAAACATGATTATGTTCACTTAATTACCTCTGCCACCGAAGATGAACGGAGGTTATGTTTTCATCCCTGTCTGATTTTTATCTGTTTGTCTGTGAGCAGGATATAACAAAAAGGTAAGAATGGATTTGGACGAATCTTGGTGGACAGGTTGGGTGTATGATGAGGAAGAATTGATTCGATTTTGGTGAAGATCCGGATCCGGATACGAGAATTTCTTCACTTTATTAAGCGATTCTTCACCATTGAGAGATGGGGCGAAAAAGGATATATATAACACGATATCTCAAAAAGTTGTGGACGAGTTATGACAAAACTTGGCGGATACGTTTGGTAGGTGACAAAAACAAGCCAATTTGATTTTGGTTCGGGTCCAGATCCAGTGGGATCCAGCCAATCAGTGGGACACAAAACGTAAACTGTTCAGCCTGGTTTAGTTTTCTATTTATCCAAGTAAACTTTTGTCGAAGAAGAAACTTTTTTTATTCATCTTTATGTTTGGCAACATAAATATGCATTGCAGATGCTGCATTCATGTCCATTTTTTTATTTTCTTATTTTGTTTCTACAATGGGCAATCATGAAAAAGTTGCATTTCTCATTTGTTGCATTTCTCATCCTGAAACATGTACTCCTCCTTTTTCATCCAATAAAAAGCAAACAAAGTTATCTCTGAGACAATAATTAGAAAAATGTAACGAAGGCATTTAAATTCAATCCATCAAAAATGTTTATTTTAAAATATTTGAATCACCTTCGAGACTAAAAGCTTGAGATGAGAAACCTGTGAATTAAAAAATGTTCTTGGCTTGCTGCAAGTTGATGACATTGTCACAATAATTGTTGTAAGATTGAAATGCATTAAACAAATGTGAAGGGATTGTGGAAATAGAGCTTTCATTAGTTGGTGCTGTTTTGTAAGAATTGGGTCAAATAAGCAATTGATACAAGTTCGACGATGAAGCCACCGAATGATGCAACAACTTTTGCATGGATAAACATTAAGCACATCATACAGCACATTCTTTAATTTGAAACAAAATGATAATAATAACGGTTGTTCCAAATATAGATATCATTGTGATAGTTATACTTAGCAAACATAATAGCAGAGGAAATATTTTCAGCAACATATCACCAATTACTCTGAATAACTGACAATTGAATGTGGCAATGACAGAGGAATTCAAACCCTTGCGGATTTTTTTTTTTAAACTGATCTAACAGCATGATGTAGATGTAGCGTACTTACTGTTGAGTTGTCTAGCCTGGGTTTGATTCTCAAAATTCTCTTTATTCGCCTGGGATTGGTACTTCGCAGCCAGGGTGTTGCATCACAAAGCTGGGTGTCCATCAAATAAACCCAAAATGGGTGTCCCATCAGCTCGCATTAGTTTGTGGAGGATGTGAAATATCCCACGGTGTCTTTCCCAAAGAGTATAGCTGAGTTATTGCCGGTACCCTGAACAAATTATAGAATCCTGCCTTGACTACTGCTGAGAAGGCAAAAGCAAACCATTGAGTGTCATCCTTTCTGTAATGAAACTACCTCTCAACAGAGAATGAGAGGGAGAGCAGGCCTGAGAGTGGGCCGTTTCAAAAATATCTGTTTTTAGCGAACGTAGGGAGCGTAGGCGACCGGAGTCGCGCCCTCACGGCCGGGGTCCAGGGGCCCGCTTAAGGGCCCTGGTGGGGGTCGAGGGGCGAAGCCCCCTGAAGCTCATGGATTTAGGGGTTTTCAGAGGGTCTAGAAGGCATCTCCTCAACAACCTGAAGTACCTGGAATTTGCAGTATAAAAGGGAAAGAATTGGGTTTCTGAGGCACAAAGTGCTTAAATTCAGCAATCTCTCAACTATACATGCCTTCTAGACCCTCTGAAAACTTTTAAATTGCTTAAATAAATGTACATGTAAGCTCATAAATTCGTCACAATGACCAATCAGATTCGTGCTTAGAAGAATGTGACCAAGTTGCCAGAACTTATAACTTTGTATTGGGCGCAATTCAAAGAAAAACATCGCTGTAAACATGACAATTTGGGCGCAATGTGCCCTTCATTTCCTAGCAATTTTTTGGAGAAAAAGGCATAGAAAATAGACACCCTAACCCCCCCCCCCCCCCCGAATTTTAAGCCGGATTTACATTGATCTCAGAGACCACTATTTTGGTGGAAAAATATCGGGAAACCGTAAATATCGGAGAATATCAGGCCCGAGGGAGAGGTAGGAAGAAAAGAGGGGCAGAGAGAGAGAGAGAGAGAGAGAGAGAGAGAGAGAGAGAGAGAGAGAGAGCGAGAGAGAGAGAGAGACAGAGAGGGACAGAGAGGAAGAGAGAGATAGACAGAGAGAGACACAGAGACAGGGAGAGGGGGGGGGGAGAGAGAGAGAGAGAGAGAGAGAGGGGGGGGGACAGAGAGGGATAGACAGAGAGAGACACAGAGACAGCGAGAGGAGGGGAGAGAGAGAGAGAGAGAGAAAGAGAGAGAGAGAGAGAGAGAGGAGAGAGAGAGAGAGAGAGAGAGAGAGAGAGACAGAGAGGGACAGAGAGGGACAGAGAGAGATAGACGAGAGAGACACAGAGACAGCGAGAGGGGGGGGAGAGAGAGAGAGAGAGAGAGAGAGGGGGGGACAGAGAGGGATAGACAGAGAGAGACACAGAGACAGCGAGAGGAGGGGGAGAGAGAGAGAGAGAGAGAGAGAGAGAGAGAGAGAGAGAGAGAGAGAGAGAGAGAGAGAGAGAGAGAGAGAAGAGGGAGAGAGAAGGAGAGAGAGAGAGAGATGCTAGAATAGGGGAGAGCAAGAGAGACAGAGAGAGACAGAGAGAGACAGAGACAGAGCAGTGCTGGGCCACGGAGGAGATTATATTTCTTGACCTTCATTGCAGAGTTGTAGTGCAGTCTGATGATGTTTCCATATCATGGAAAAGTTTGTATACCTGGTGAGTACTCAAAATCAAGTTTTGGAAATATGGATAACAATGAATACCCTGTCTTGATATACTGTACTTTATCATTTTATGTTGTTCATTATGTTGTCAAGTTAAAATAAATTAAGTTTTGCCAAATATGTTCCATGTAACGTGATATTTTTTCTTATGCCTTGTAACTTTATGTTTTCTCACAGTTATATTTATTTCAATAGCATCAGTCTTATTCACCCAAATCAATTTTGTGTGTCTTTCATCCATTTGTCAGTTGTGTTGTATTTTTTCAGCACACCTCTGTTGCCGCTTTATATTTCTCTGTTGCCGCTATAGAATGGTGCAAAGTTAGGGCACTTGCTTTTTGGCTTGTCTGGTCTGGGTTCCTGTCGGATTGTTGCTTCGCAGGCAGGTCATAGCCTCACAAAATGCACGGTTCCTCGGACAGACGTTAACCTGGGAACATGCCTACTAGAGACGATTGCTCATGATATGGAAGATCCCACGGTGACTTTCGCAAAGAGTAAATGAAGTGTGTTCGCACCCTGGGCAAATTCCAGATTACTGACATAATGTGAAGGGGTACTACCACTGCTGCTCCGGCGCATGCTCCCATACCTGACCTGACCTGCACTACACCAGTGGCACAGCTATGCCTCAGTAAATGATGCAACTGATAGGATATGTTTGTACCTGAATCCCAATCCATTATACATTCACAAGAAGTGTCTTTATTGGTAATAATAATAAGTGTGTGTGTGTGTGTGTGTGTGTGTGTTATATACATATCTATAAATATATATATATATATATATATATATATATATATATATATATTAATTACATGAAATACAATGCTCATTTGACAAAGACATTGTCCTCAGTGAATTGGTTGGTCCTCATTGAATTTAACAACCATGCAAAATAGGTATGTATTATCCATAATAGAAACACAATATCACATCAGTGATTACCGACGACTCCATTCACTCCACCGGTTGTGCTGCATAATGCACACGACACAAGAGTTATGTGAGCTGAACGTGGGCAAAAATTACTGCACAGGAAAGGTCTGCACAGCTTTGGAAACATTCTGAAATTTATGTCTGGAATAGTTAGACTTCTCCGGACTTGTATCATATATTCCACAAGGAATGCCAGAATCTATGGTGGTGGAACGAAGACGGTGCAGCATCGAGACAAAATAATGTCCCGGCCACCCGCCGCGATATCATTTTCTTTTTGCTGTTTGTACTGAGGTGTTTTATATACAGTATAAATTGATGTTTCCACTCTGAACTGCATTTTAAATGAAAGGCAGACAGCCGTGCCAACCAGACCTTGCCCTTGTAGGTAGAAAACTGTCAACAACATGTGCTTTATCAAGATATCTGTGACTCAAGCTTTGTGTTCTCGCGCACACGCAGAAACTCGTAACTTAAAATCCACGACCTCACAATTGCCTGCAGAAGTTCGCCAAACATTTTCTTCATCAAAACTGTATCCAGAAACCGGTGTAAGTAAAGAAACCAAGAAAAGATGGACAGCATCATTTGGAGTTGAGAAACTCCTCGGGGCTGTCTGGTCGTTGTCCGAGTCGTACAAGTCAACCTTAATTTAAGACACCTTGTCTGTGGCTGCCTTTTCAAATCCCATGAGCGAGGGAAATACTCCACGCAACGTGACTCACCCAAAGAAAGAGGTATTTCCTCCTGGGGTCTGCTCTCCCGTATCGCATTATACAAATGACACCCTCCTCGTATCTGGTGAGAGCGCGCGTCTCACTGCTCGCATCGCAGACACAATCGACTTAGTGCATTCTGCTCTGGAGATTGCAATGCACTTTAATTTTAATCAATTGTCTGGACAGACATGAACACATTCGTTTTCTTGATAATTTACGACCGGGATCATAAAATACAACCACACGGGTTTCAAATTGCCAGTGAAAATAAATCGTCTCCTTCAGCTGTGCAATTATTTCCCCCAGCTTGATGATTAATCGGCGTGATGTCCACCGGCTTAAAGATTGCCATTTTCTCCTGAAATGAAGACCACCTCCCTCTACCACCTCCCCAAACCCCCCCCCTTCTCACAAGAAACACAGAGTTAAAAATGCAATGAATTGCGGGCTTGATTTCGGGCACTGCGTTAGCATCCAATTTCCATTCAATTCACCAGGGAGGCCCTTAATTAACACATAATGCAATGTTATTTAAAGTCTCGATTTTGATATAAGGGGAGGGGGTTGGAGAGGAAGGAATATAACAGCATGCAAATGAAGGGATGTAATAAGACCCGGGTACTTGCAAAGAATGCCAAATGAAGGTTAACAGGCCCGAGGCTTCGGAGTTTACACCAAGAGGAAGCAGGATTCCAAAGGATGAAGGCCTCAGGCAGAATGCGAAGGCCCCAAAGGCTACGAGTCAGTTTACAGCAAGGGAAAGTAGAAATCTTGAAATGAGTGTCTGTCAAGCACAACAGCCATTTGTATTGACTTAATTATCTCAATTGTCTCGTATTTTGTTTGCTTTGGTTGCAGTTCGCTTTTGAACTCGCAAATATTAAACGAGCATAAAAGGCAGGCACCAAACACTCAATCCGTTTCTCAGATTTCACGTGGCGACGACTCCATTTGGTCCAATTTTGGTGTGTAAATTACCGGGACTGCAAAATGTTTTTCGCATCACAAAACATTACTCTTGAATTTCTTGCAGAAGTAAAGCAAAACTAGACATAAGCGCAAAGGAAAATACAGAACTTTGTGAAATGAATGGAACTACGCGCGTGTGCTCAGACCGCATGTTGTTCTACTAAACAAACCTGCATTGGGTTGCACGAAATTCAGAGAGAGAGAAAAACATAACCAAACGACATGCTGCGAGCATTGTGTAAGGCACGAGGCAAAGCCAGGATCTGCCAGCAGGATCCGTGTATAAACAAGGCTGCGCTGTGCCCTGCTGATGACTTCAAGCCCTAGCCCTCACCACGGCTTTGCGTGCAGCCACAACAACGATGCAGACAACCGCATTGAAGTGGTGAGCGCCCTCATTTGGACTGCGTGTGGAGGTTCAGGAAAGGCCTTCGTCTATTGGAAGTTTGTTTAACACCTCAAATTGGATGTCTGCTCTTGGCCATTAGGCCTGGCAGAAGAACTTGGAGCAGAGGGAACCATTTCATCAAAAGCCTGCTACAGGATGCCAGCAGTGTGCAAGGCTTTCGGTACACTTTTTGGGGATTATCAAACCAGGTAAAAGGCAGGAATGGAATAAAAGGTCAAACCAGAACAATTCACATTCCAACTTCAACGAATAAATCCTTACAAGCACTTAATGCACTGTACACAAAAACAAAGGTTAATCTGTAGTCGTCATGTCATGATAAACCAAAGGTGAAGACTGCCTTGTCAGAGTAGGTCAAGGCTGAGTCGGCCAAGGGTTCGGCTTGCCTCGAGGTAGGCTAAAGCGAAGCTCAACCTTTACTGGGTGAGATAAAATGAGGTCTGAACGGGTCTGTCTCCACAGGGTAGTCCCTGGTTAAGACCTGCTTTGTTGTGATAGGCTCAGCCCGAGGACGACCTTACCAAATAAAATGAGGATGAAATTTGCCTTCTTGGGTTAAGCCGGGTCCAGGAATTACCTGCTCGTGGGTCTGGCTTGCAACAGAGCTGGGAATATCGTCAGCCTCACAACGCACACAGCTGTCCCCTTCACGATCATCGATGACCAGGTCAATCGGTAGTTTTCCTTTCAGGCAGCTGATGTACCGGTGGCAAAAGTTGTCACAAAGCTCATGCACCTAAAAATTAAGGACAATGAGCGCATTATTATACTTGTCCGAAACCATGCATCTGACCTCCAATGTAAATATCAACATAAAAAGAGAACACTTATTTCATAAACAGTGCACGGATCAAATGAAGACATCATTATCTGCAAATAACTTGGATGAGGTGCAACATGATGCACAGCGCCGACAGTTGAGAAGCAAAAAAAAACTGTAAAAGTCAAAAAAAAATAAAAAAATAAACGACTGACCAGCTCTGAAGCTCACATTTATTTTCTGAGGCTATGTAGCCTACGGTTGTGGGCCTATTGTCCCACGAAGGGTTAGGTTACTGAACGGGGGGGAAACAAAATTCCAAGGTTACTGACCCAAGCCTAAGTTGTACAATGGAAAACAAGAATTCAGTTCAGTCAGGTATTCCCAAAACAATGCAGAATCAATATGTTATCAGGCCAGAAAGCTTAAAGTGGCGGAGGGGTTATCACGGCCTTGAGGAAATAGAAAACAAAAGAGGAGAAACATAACATAAAGTAAAAGGCTACTCACGAGCTGCCTGTGCAGATAAAAATGCTGCTGGCAGATAATAAATGCATAACGGTAAGTGGAGGGTTTTAAAGTAAGATGGTCTCTCTTGGGGGTTGAGTCCACATTTCCCAGTTCAGCAACGACAACCTATAACGATGACCAGTCTATAATAATGTGGTGAAGAAATTTGTGGGATCTGATGGCAGCATCGCTCTCCAAATGTGCAGCCACCTCTCGGACAGCATTACCAAGTCGATGATCGAGTCAGGTAGAACAACAACTTATCACTTTCACATCCTTTCTGTGTTCATCACACGCGTCACAAGGTCAGACTGTGATTCACGTGGGTGTTGAGCTTGCATTTATTTACTGAAATAACAGGGAAAGGCGATAAAACGGAAAGAGACTTTTTATTTTCTTTCGGTGTTGATGTAAACCTTTGATGAACCTGCATGGGCGCTTTTGATTCTGTACGACGCTGTTGCCTGTCCATGAAAGTGCTGCCGTGGCAGGTATTGAAACCAACTTCTGAAAATCCATGTGACCATCACACGCTGCCCGCTTAGGGTAGCAGCTTCAGGTAATATCCCGTGGAGATTTCTTTACTTCTCCATCTTTTTTGGATTTCTCCCACGGAACAGCCAGAGTCCATGACGACCACGTGTGTCTTTCTCGAAGTGCAGGTGAGTTATCACAGGAACCTTGGAACAAAATCCCGAATTCCTGACACCTTTAGTTGAACGTCAGGCCTGGCCAGCCACGTCGGGTCACATTTTAAGGCAGGAAAAAGTCGGGTCGTCGGAGAAGAAGCAGAAGAAGAATGGCGAGGGATGAAAAACGATAACGCACTTCCCTTAATACCTAAATCATCCCTTGCATTATTATAGAAAAAATGATGCTTCTCATAAAACTGACAAAATGGGCCCTGTGACAAACCTCTACTTAATGTAGGTTAATTAAGATGTACTGTGTGCAATGTTTCCCATAACTACGGTAAACAGCAACTCGATTGGAAATTAATTACACTCGTTGGGCGTTAATGCTCATCCCATCACCTCACGTTTACCCGAGGCGGTTGATGAAGACGGATGGAGAAATATGGCAATGTAAGGAAACATCATGGAAAGCGATCGGTGGTTCTTGTTCCGCAGAGTCGCGCTTTGAGCGCAGCGTGGGTCCCAAGAACCAGGCGCAGCGTCTTTTGCATCTCACTGAGACCCGGAAAGCGCGGCAAACACATGGAGCGTCGCTCGGCATGACCGCTCCCCACGGGTTCGCACCCAGAGCACGTTAGCATCTAGCATCGTGCGTGTATCAAATGAAGACGTCCAAGTAATCAGCAGTGACGGGGAGGCGTCCGGGAGCAGGCACGGCTCGCAAGGTTAATTTCTACCCTCCACTCCCCCCTTTTTATCTCTCTCTTCTACAATGGCAGGCACTGTGGAATCGACACCATGGTGCTGTGTTGTGCCCCTGAGCAGCTTGCTTCGCCGCTGCTTAGTTTCGGGACCAGTCGGAATCCGGCACGACGTGCAGCAACCCCGTATGATTGGTGGTGCACGTGTGAGCTGGGAATGTTACTGAGTGGAGTGGGGAAGGCACGAAACCGAAGAATACGAGCAAGGAGCCGAATGGAGTACACAAGTGGAACTCCGAGCCAAGAGGAGCCAGAGAGACCGATTCTTGTTCGAGTAATCATGACCCACACAAGACGAATCGATGGACTTCCATGAAATGAACATTCATGTTTTGGTTTTTGTATATGTTCGAGTCTAGGGATATGTGACGTCAAATAACGGAATTCGTACCAATCAAAGACTAGTTTTTTTATACTTTCAAAGAGGGATGGAGGGAAACGACCGGATACGGATCATCCTTGCTGCATAATCATGACAATGCAAGACCCCTGGTTCCCTAGTTCTCTCTTTCCCTTAATTTGAAGCGGAATCCAAACGCGCGACATAAGAGCTTGTTTCTGCCTAACAAGTCAAGCGCCAGTAGGATTTAACACGCCTCCAGCAAGATATGCAACACTACAAGGTTCCCATGAAAGCATCGATGGGTGTTTTACCTTCTCAAGTTCGAGCAGGTGAAACCGCAGCACTTGGATAGCCTGGATCATCTGAAAACGGGAGCAAAACCACAAGCTCGTTGCATGACGTCACGCTTAGTTAGAACCTTCATTTACGAATCAATTCAAAATGTCAAATGGAGCTTGGAAACTATCTGCGGTGCTCCTCAAACTGTTCACACGAGGCAATTTAAAAATGACTTTTAAATATAACTGTAAATCACAAATAACCAGAAAGTGTTGAATTAGTTTTTAGAGCTGCATATTCACATTAATTTTTCATTTTTACATAAATACATACATACATATACATACACACACACGTAGTATATAGTTAACCAGTTCCATCAAGTCGGGGACAACATCTAGTGACGTTCATGATCAGATTTCTCTAAACATCCCTATCCTACACTGCTCCCCAGAGCATCTTAGTTGCAGC
>CM068952.1:73293898-73304552 GCA_035128595.1 Eptatretus atami
TTCACCGCATGGCACAATACTTGGTATTTCACCGCATGGCACAAAAGTTGGTATTTCACCGCATGGCACAGTAGTTGGTATTTCACCACACGGCACGGCACAGTAATCGGTATTTCACTGCACGGCATGGCACAGTAATTGGGATTTCACCGCTCGGCGGTTTCCTTGTGAACTTCACACGGCGGTAAACCTCATTCCTTGTGAGGTGTGTCACGTGACGGAATTTGTAGAATTTTTCGTGAAGAGGGAAGGCTGTTTGGTGAAACCCCACGACATAACGTGACGTGTGTGTCTGTGTCTGTGTGTGTGTGAGAGTGCGTGTGTGTGTGTGTTATGTGTGTGGTATTTGTGTGTGTATGTGTGTGTGTATTGTGTATGTTGTATGTGATGTGTGTGAGTATGTTGATGTTGTGTAGTGTGGGTATGTGTGTGTGTGTGTATGTGTGTGTGTGTGTGTGTGTGTGTAGTGTGTGTATGTGTGTGTATGGTGTGTGTGTGTATGTGTGTGTGTATGTGTGTATGTGTATGTGTGTGTGAGTATGTATGTATGTGTGTGTATGTGTGTGTGTATGTGTGTGTGTGTTGTGTTGTGTGTGTGTGTGTTGTGTGTATGTGTTGTGGGTAGTGTTGTGTATGTGTTGTGTGTGTGTTGATGGTTGTGTATGTTGTGTGTATGTGTGTATGTATGTTGTGGTGTATGTGTGTGTGATTGTGTGGTGATGTGGTGTGTGTGTGTGTATGTGTGTGTGTGTGTTGTGGTGTTATGTGTGTGGTGTGTGTGTTATGTGTGTGTGTGTGTGTGTGTGTAATGTGTATGTGTGTGTGTGTGTATGTGTTGTAGTTGTGTGTGTATGTTGTGTGTGTGTGTGATGTGTGTGTATATGTGTGTGTATGTGTATGTGTGTAGTATGTGTATGTGTGTGTGTGTGTTGTATGTGTATGTGTGTGGTATGTGTGTGGTGTGTGGTGTGTGTGTGTGTGTGTGTGTGTGTGTGTGGTGTGTGTGTGTGGTGTGGTGTGTGTGTGTGTGTGTGTGTGTGTCGCATTTTCATTAAACGTCTCATATACAATTCGATCAATATTAGACATTATTATTAATGCGTCACGATATCGTGATGACGCCATCATTCCCGATCCGGATTCGCGTCTCCGCCATTCTTTCGACGTGGTCGAACTAATGACGTCACTAAAGTGAATGAGGGTCGTGTCAATGGTCGAGGTAGATAAACGAGGTTGTAAGAGCCATTTACACACTGCTTCCTTTATTCAATCATTTCCACCGAAGTTTTGTGATATTTATTAAATAATCCTTTTACTCTTTCGGACCGATAACAATGTCCCTTGAATTACGTTCCACTTCTGTGCGAGGATACGGACTTACCGATCAATACCTGTGTATAATATAATACGCGTTCTCCTTGCAGCGGATACTCTCTCCGATCTCTGGGGTTGGTCGGACGACCAAGAGGTACACACGCTCGTCGAGCCTGGGTTCGAATCCCGACCCAGCTATAAACTCATGTCATCCTGGTGTTTGTCATTACAGAACGAGACATCAATGTGTGTGCGTCGTCCATCATCATCGGATGACGTAAAGCCGGAGGAACCCGAACAAATTGCAAAGTCCTTCCACCTTCAGTCGAACGTCATGATTAGCCAGCCAGGTCGTGAAAGCCTTGGACCAGTACCGTTCCCTGGGAAATCCCAGCAGAAAGGTGGGAATAAATGGGGGGGGGTGGGGGGAGTGGGGGGCGTTTATCGAGACTTTGCCCTTCCATGAGCCTCTCTTTTCTCGGTGAGAAAGAAAACAACGGATGTAAAGTTATCCGTGTTTTTTTAATACACAATTAATTATCCACACTAATTAAGAGTAAACTCTCGTTCACATCGAGCCGTGTTGTGATAACCGCGCCGTTATTGGCTTCCCTCCCATTGCGGTTCGTGCCGGTTATCCAGTCTCGGATCGAGCGATCTGTTCGTTCCTTGCGTGTTCCCCGACGGGTTCGCACAACTTTTACCGAGTTGCGGTGGCGGCGCGCTCGGGCGCGTGCGCCCCGCCCGATTGGAACGTTTGACCGCACGCGCCTTCGGTCTCGTACCGGGAACGTTCAAAATGTTCTCGGAACCAGACGACTCGCAACTTGGTAATAACACAAGGAACTCGGTGTTCGATTTTGCGTTTATTTATTTGAATTGCTTGACTTGAACGCGTGAACCGTGTAATTAGAAATTAGAAAAATATTTCCTTTCTTATCATATTAAACATTCGTCATGTTTAAAAATTCATAAAATGTGGTGAATTGGGTCTTGGGACTCCGTCGGTCCGAGAACCTTCTGAACGGCCCTGGTGGCGTTGGCTTTTTGTTCATGAAGCCGCTCGTTCGGCGTTCGCGTCCAAGGATCGATCACTCTCTGCGGCGCTGACGCAGAACTAGGGTGCCATTCACAGCACGAGGGGAGGGGCGGAAAAACTTTCCCCCATGGTATTGTGACGTCACACACGAACTGTACGCCTCGCGTGACGTCACACACGAACTGTGGCGTATCAGTCATGCGGTCACGGTTCACTTCGTGACCCTCATGTTCGAGAGTGCCTACTTCGTTTTGAAAGTGGTGTGTGTGTGTGTGTGTGGTGTGTTATCAACCCCGTGTTCTCATCCGCATAGCACGTGCTGTGTGTGCTTGTTGTTTTGATTTTGTAAACAGAGCCGACGGAATGTTCGTACGTGTTCACATTCGTTTGAAGGGTTCAAGCTGGACCCAAACTCGTCGTATCAAACAATCCAAGCCGAATGACGCATCCGTTGCTCCCTGTACGTGCTATCAGCTGTTTGTTGAGCCTTCAGACCTTTCGCTTACAACTTTGACAACAACTTTCCCCCATTGTTCTTGCCGTTCCTTTTCGTCTCCCCCGTGTGACTGCTGCTCGCTTCTCAAGCATCCGATTTACAAGGACAACGTGCCACTGTGGTTGGAGATCAATAGGCCCGTCGTGCTGGTACACTAAACTGATTCCCCACAACCCCAGTCCACAACACGCACACCGCAAATCCAATCCAAAGCAGACGTGCACCAATAATAAGGGGCAAGGTGCAGGAGAAATCATGGACCCGGGCCGTAATGGTTGGAGCATCCGTTATAGGTCTCGGAGGTCAGTGGTTCGATCCATGTCACGTCATACCAAAGCTTTAAAAACGGTACATGCTGCTTCCTTGGTTGACGGTCAGCATTTAAAAGTATAGAACACGGACAAACAACCAAAGGTTCAGTTGGCAATCCTTCCCAGTGATAGGAACTATATATATATATATATAGATAGATATATATATAGGAGGCAAAGAGTGGCTGTGGGTGTGAGGGGAGATGGAGGTCGTGGAGTACCCCAGAGATCAGTACTGGGACCATAAATATTCGTAATTTACATCGATTTGGATTTAGTGGGGTTAACAGTCAGCTTTCCAAACTTGCAGATGACACAAAGCTTGGAGGTATGGTAGGTAGCAGAGAGGGGGCGATCAGATTCAGGAACGTTTAGATACTTTAATAGATTGGGCAGAAGATTGGTAGATCGAGTTTAACTGAAACAAGTGGTTAAACTGTAAGGATGGGTAAGAATAATGAAAATACGTGGAGACTACATGATGCGAGGGACAATGTTGGAGGGTATCACACAGGAGAAGGATCTGGGGATGGTCGTAGATACGGCAGGTAAGCAGGCAGCACAGTGCCAGGTAGCTATAGGTACCGAACTATAGGTAGAGCGAACAGGGTTTTAGGTTGTATCTTAAGGGGATCAATTATAAATCAAAGGAGGTAGTGTTAACACTTCACAGGAATTTCATGAGGTCTCGTCTAAAATATTGTGTACAGTTTTGGTCACCACTTCTGAGGAAGGACGTAGCTCAGCTGTCATCGAGGGATACGGCTTGTGGATACGTGATTGATTCCAGACCTAGTTAGACAAACCTATGAGGAACGTTTGAATGTGACACAGCCTGAGACGTTGGAAGGAGGCGATTGCTAGGGGGTCTGATAGAGATGTTTAAGAGTTGGAGACGACGGGAAAACTCGTACATAACAAGCACCACCTTAAAACGGGTGTTATAATAATGAAGGGTGTGGACAAGACAGGTGCGGTGAGGTTTTTCAGCAGAGTAGACAGTGTTCGGACAAGGAGCTTGAGGGTAACGAAGTTGAGAGCTAGGACACAGGGCTCTCTTCAACCAGAGAGTGGTTAATACATGGAATTGTCTCCCTGGAAAGGTAGTGGAAGCAGAGGGAGTGAATATATTTAAATGGGGTTTTGATAGGTACCTGGATGCATTGGAGATTGAGGGGTGTGGGGATATTGGCTTGTTTGTATGGGAGGCAGCTTGGGTGTGGATGGGTGACAATACTGGGGTTGGTGCAGCGCAAGCATGATATGTCGAATGGCCTCCTCCTGTGCCAAAGTTCCTTGCGTATCCCTGTGTGTACTGGGACAGGCTTTGATGGGCCTAATAGCCTCCTCGTGCATTGAAGTTCCTTGTAAGACAACATGTGTTTTCTTTTCTGTTCATAGATGTCGGTAAATCTTTTGGCGGTGTAGTAACGGTTCACTCACATACCGCGTAGGCCAATTGTTGGTCACTTTGAACCCAATCATTGGATGCGTCCTTGTGTGCCGTTGTTACGTACACGTGTGGAGGTGTGAAAAGTTTATGTCATCACCCGCTCTCTGTCTCCATATAGACCATGTTTCCATCCGTTTAGCCCATGTGTAGCCCCTCCTGACCCCCGAAAGTGACGTGCCTTTGGAGATGAGCGGGGATGTGGTATTCGACGTTGTTTGGCGCCATCTTGCGAGAGAAAAACGTAAAACTCGCGCGTTCATTTGACGCAAGATGAGACTGCAGGTTGCGCGCTTCACACTCAATAGTAATACCTCAACAGGTCACCTGTCCAACAGGAGAGCTTTTTATGCTGGGTTTATTTTGTTTGTTTTAAATTACACCATAACTTTTCTGTGTGGTCATGGAATCACTGTTTCCTCATCAACCTGAGTTGCTTTCACTCTGGAGTCAGGATGTTGTCACCCCTCCCTTTCGTCACAAGCAGGTGATGGATCTGACGCAAAACCGTCACGCGTTCAGCTGTTTTTGAGGCGTTACCTGTATTTTAATTTCGATGAAGGATGTCAGTGGAAGTCCGACCTGCACCTCACACGATTGAAAATCCACACGACGGACGATACTCCATCTTTATGAGAATACATCTGATGTGTGAATCTGAGGATCTCGAGAAGATTGGAAACTGGACAATGAGCTGGTGCATGACCTTGAAGCTCGAGGAGTCTCATGGTCCCACTACTATACATATATATATATATAATTATATACATATAATTCATCAGTTGAGAGCACAGGGAGAACTGAAAAATTATGCAGATTGCACAGGTAGTCTTTGAAACGTTTCACTCTCACTGTCAGCCACAACCGGTTTCAAGTTGACATTGCCATACTGGTCTCAATGGGGAAATATGGCTTCGTATGGACATTCTCCACTCTGTCTAGGCCGAATGAAAAGAAAAGAAAAAAGATTCATTTCCAGTAATCTGGTTGAGTCAATATTTCCCGCTGGCCCAATTTGACCCTTGCTAGAGGAAAGGGTATTGCATTTGAGTTTGTTTGTTTGTTTATCTGTCTGTCTGTCTGTCCACACATAATGTGCTAAGGTGGATCACAAACGACACCTGGTTGTAGCCAGTATTACACATTGTCTTTTTCAACCGAATACATCTATAAAGTATGTACAATTACAATGTGAGTACCTCTATAAAAGGATGTACTATTGTAAGGTGAATCTATGCAATAAAACCGAAAAGGTGTGTTTCTCCGCATAACCTGCATCATCAATGCATCGTCTACACACCACCCAAACACAAACACACCACTCAAAATGCACCACACAAAACAAGTCCTGTGATGGTCTGCAATCTGAATGTCGTGCTGCTTTATCTTGTTTGGATATTTTTTACTTCTCGATTTTGGTGCTTTTCATCTTTTTGGGCCACCTCTGTTAGCTTCGAAAGCCTCCACATTATTCCGACCACTTGTGTTGATGCATGGCGAGGAGAATAAATCAGTGCTACCGTCAGAGGCGGCGTTAGTCATTTAGGGGCCCCATGCAAAACGCAATAGTGGCCCAGTGTGGCCATGCCCTGTCAATCTGTCATCACACTAAAATATACAATCTACTGTCCGGCTGTCCGACGTCGATGTATTCAGTCGTTACTTAAGCAATTTCATCCAACTAAACTTGACAAGCGTATTACATACAGGTCATATGGCAAAGGTTGTAGCGACTCCGTCTGTCTGTCCATCTCTCTCTCTCTCTCTCTCTCTCTCTCTCTCTCTCTCTCTCTCTCTCTCTCTCTCTCTCTCTCTCTCTCTTCTCTCTCTCTCTCTCTCTCCAAGAGTTCCAAAGGTGGGGTGACACAAATTATCTTCGTAAATGTGTACCATGTAGCGCCACTCCTAGTTGTGGTGGAAGAGGGTATTGCGAGTGACGTTTCAGAACCCTCAAACGAATAGGAGGACTCCGTGTTATTTTTCACACTAACTTAGCCTATATTGCTTTAGACTCGACTGCGAAAAATCCCGAGCTGTTCCTGTTTTTATTACCTTTTTCTGCATTGGAAAGGTGTGTATCTATAGCAGCTTGAGCGTCGTTCCACCTTATCTAGGCATTTTTCCAAAGCCACTTCAAATGTCAAAATTAATAACAAGAACAATGATAATAGCATATTTATAATAATATTAACATTACAGTATTGCAAAATAATAATATTAAAGCAAAAATTCTAATAATTTGCAAAAAAAAAAATTCTTGCAAAAAATAAATTCTTATAGAATAGTACAAGTAGCGGTACATTCAAAGTACACCACCCCATGCCAAATAAATAAATAACTATCCTCCAGCGCATGACATTACCGGGGAACCCGGCGATGCTACCTTGCAACGCATGGAATCGGAATTGTGAGGGAGCGGTGTACAATAATTGATTGATTAAATGCAGAATTAAAATAAATAAATAATAATCGTACAATAATTAATTTCTCAATCAATTGCCGAATAGCATACCTAAACCAACACTGTTTCATCCGAATCGGTAACTTTTTGAAACTTAATTAATCGAAAAATGAATAATTAATCGTTTAATTGATCAATCAATAAATCAAAAATATCCTTTATAGCCAAATCACTTGGTCACTGTCATGTCCAAATATCAGCTTCCTAGCTCAAAATATGCCTGAGATATTGTCAGAATGAAAAATAAAATAAATAAGTAATTAATAAACCGATAATAATTAAGTAATTAATCAAGAAACTGATTCATCAAAAAAACAAATGTTTTTGCCAAAGAACATCTTCACTTTTGTCGTCACATTTCAGCCTTCTCGCTCAAAGGATGGCTGAGATATCGCCCGAACAAGCAAGAAAGAAAATAATTCATCGATCAATTGTTTCATCAATAAATCAAAAATACTTTTTATAGCGAAATCACTTGGTCACCGCCATGTCCAAATATCAGCTTCCGAGCTCAAAAGGTGCCTGAGATATTGCCCCGATGAGAAATAAAATAAATAAGTAATTAATAAATCGATCATAATTAAGTAATTAATCGATTAATTGATTAATCAAATAATATATAAGTTTTTGCCAAAGAACATCTTCACTTTTGTCCCGAAATTTCAGCATTCTCGATCAAAGGATGGCTGAGATATCACCCAAACAAACAAACAAGAAAGGAAACGGAGTAAAAACTGAGTACCCCCTTCCTTCGGCAGCCGGCGATGACGTCATGCATCACCTGGATATGGAATTAGAAAGGAGCAATGTACAATAATTGGCAGTAATAAAAAGAATAACGTGATCCTCTCCCCATGGCCATTCCCGTAAATTTCAGAGAGAGATATGATACGTAAATATGAAAGAGAGAGATAGAGAGATAGAGAGATAGAGAGATAGAGAGATAGAGAGATAGAGAGATGTAGAGAGATAGAGAGATAGAGAGATAGAGAGATAGAGAGAGAGATAGAGAGAGATAGAGAGAGATAGAGATAGAGAGAGGATAGAGAGAGAAGATAGAGATAGAGAGAGAAGTAGAATAGAGATAGAGAGAGAGATAGAATAGAGATAAGAGAGAGAGATAGAGAGAGAATAGAGATAGAGATAGAGAGAGATAAGAGAATAGAGAGAGATAGAGATAGAGAGAGAGAGAGATAGAGAGAGAGAGAGATAGAGAGAGAGATAGAGAGAGAGATAGAGAGAGAGATAGAGAGATAGAGATAGAGATAGAGAGAGAGATAGAGATAGAGATAGAGAGAGAGATAGAGAGAGAGATAGAGATAGAGAGAGATAGAATAGAGAGAGATAGAGATAGAGAGAGAGATAGAGATAGAGAGAGAGATAGGAGAGATAGAGAGATAGAGAGATAGAGATAGAGATATAGAGATATAAATTTCAAATTATTTTATGCGATTATAACAACGGTAACTGAGATGTATCAGTAGTTTATGCAAATGCATGCATACATGGGTGCACCGGGGCGTGGTTAAGCAGAGTCATGTGACCCGCCCATGTTCTCATGCTATGCTGTCCTGTGTTGTGCCCGTGTCCGGATAAAACCTGCTGTTCCCACTTCAGAGTCTTCGTCCCTGTCTATTGAGTACATTCTCTTATTCCGCACTCAGTCGCTTGCCGTTTCCTGTAACCATCCCAGAACCTCCACAACCTGGCGATATTATTCATCTCATGGCTAACGTCATTCACGATGAGGCCCATAACTGCTAAGCGGATTGCTTGTGCTACCAATACCTGTGATTGTCACAAATTAAAGCTGTGTGTTACGTCAGGTGATTGGGCATAACTACATGGAAGGGGCGAAACGTACCTCTTCCAGAAGGATGCTTTCTATTGATGCAGACTGCCTGCTTTGGGGTAGTCAATTAATAATTCCGCCAAAACTCCGTAGGAAAATTATCAGTGAACTCCACAATGCTCCTCCGACATAGTCACCATGAAGGTTATTGCCCGAGCCCATGTTTGGTGGCCTGGTTTGGACAGTGACATTGAGTCCAGTGCACGCCATTGTTACACTTGTCAAGCCCATGCAGACACCGCCACAGTCTCCATTGGCCATGTGGTCGTGGCCATCAAAGCCTGGTCCAGACTACACATCGACCATGCTGCTCCATTTCAAGGGAAGCTTTTCCTTATTTGTTGTAGACGCCCACTCCAAATGGATTGAAGCTTTCATGGACATCCTCATCCTTGCTGTAACAATTGAAGCTCTACATACAATGTTCGCACACCATGGTATTCCAAATCTTATACTATATATACATTTATGAGTTATATGTTGCAGCACTTTTGTAAAATGAATGGCATTAAGCACTACACATCTGCCCCCTAAACCTGCCAGTAATGGTCAAGTGAATGTGCTGTTCAGATTATCAAGAATGGTCTAAGCTACATCAAAGAAGCTCCATTCAATTTCGTCTAGCTCGTTGTTGCTCAACTACCGCACCAGACCACATCAAACCACCGTTCGCTCATCTGCCAAGGTTCTGATGGGTCGTGAATTAATAACACGGTTATCATTATACACCCATAACGGATCGAGGTCGAGAATAACAAAGTATCAACAGAAACGTAATCACGACCAACGTCTGTTTCGCAATTCCAGATCAATGATCCTGTGTACGTGTTGAACTCTGGATGTGGAACCATGAGGTTATCCGGATCATTATCAATAACATTGGTGAAATGATGTTTTCTTGAAGTTGTGTAATGGTAGATCCATATGTAAACATGTTGCCAACTCAGTTACGTCATGGGGAGCCAAACATTGAACCGTGCTCAAGTGCCTTTGTCACCCACTCCTGTATCAACACCACCTGCGTTTGAACCTGGTTATTTCCTCATTAAAGTTTTCACCCATCAATGTACCTGAACTCCTTCCGACCCTGTACCCCTTATGAGAAACCCACAGCAGTTGCAAAGCAAGGACAGCCCTCCACCAACCCTTAGACATCAGCTCGTGTATGTAAGCCTCCTGAGCATCTTGATTTGTAAGAAGAAAAAAAAAGGGGTGGGGGAGACCCAGCCAAACATTCTGACATGTCGTATGAAGAGCTCGTCAATCTCGTAAAAAGACATGATCACCCCAAAACGGGTAAGATCGTCTCGAGGAATAAATTTTATACCCACCATCGGCAAGATGATCAGTCAGCATCCAAGTTTGTGGCTGATTTACGCCGACTCGCCGAACATTGTGAGTTTACAGATAAACTCGAAGAGATGTTACGTGATTTCTTTATAATAGGAATCAATGACGACTCAATTCTGCGGAAACTCCTTACTGAATCCGACCCCAATTTGGCTAAAGTCATGGAAATAGCCACTGAGTGTATGCAAACGGCCGAGAGCCTGCGTGTGATCTGTAACAAGTCAAAAGTTATCCTGCAGGACCCATCGGTTAACAAGGTAACCTTTGGCTACAAGCAAAAGTGTTTTATCAAGCCACCATATTCACCTCCACCTCCACCTATCAAGACATTTCGGAATCCACCCGGAAGGTTGGGATAACTTGTTGGCATTGTGGTGGTAA
>CM068952.1:73304577-73325124 GCA_035128595.1 Eptatretus atami
GGTCCGAGAACTTTCTGAACGGCCCTGGTGGCGTTGGCTTTTTGTTCATGAAGCCGCTCGTTCGGCGTTCGCGTCCAAGGATCGATCACTCTCTGCGGCGCTGACGCAGAACTGGGGTGCCATTCACAGCACGAGGAGGGCGGAAAAACTTTCCCCCATGTATTGTGACGTCACACACGAACTGTACGCCTCGCCGTGACGTCACACACGAACTGTGGCGTATCATCAGTGCGGTCACGGTTCACTTCGTGACCCTTCATGTTCGAGAGTGCCTAACTTCGTTTTGAAAGTGGGTGGTGTGTGTGTGTGGTGGTTATCAAACCCCGTGTTCTCATCCGCATAGCACGTGCTGTGTGTGCTTGTTGTTTTGATTTTGTAAACAGAGCCGACGGAATGTTCGTACTGTTCACATTCGTTTGAAGGGTTCAAGCTGGACCCAAACTCGTCGTTATCAAACAATCCCAAGCCGAATGACGCATCCGTTGCTCCCTGTACGTGCTATCAGCTGTTTGTGAGCCTTCAGACCTTTCGCTTACAACTTTGACAACAACTTTCCCCCATTGTTCTTGCCGTTCCTTTTCGTCTCCCCCGTGTGACTGCTGCTCGCTCTCAAGCATACCGATTTACAAGGAACAACGTGCCACTGTGGTTGGAGATCAATAGGCCCGTCGTGCTGGTACACGTAACCTGATTCCCCACAACCCCAGTCCACAACACGCACACCGCAAATCCAATCCAAAGCAGACGTGCACTCAATAATAAACGAGCAAGGTGCAGGAGAAATCATGGACCCGGGCCGTAATGGTTGGAGCATCCGTTATAGGTCTCGGAGGTCAGTGGTTCGATCCATGTCACGTCATACCAAAGACTTTAAAAACGTTACATGCTGCTTCCTTGGTTGACGGTCAGCATTTAAAGTATAAGAACACGGACAAAAACAACAAAGGTTCAGTTGGCAATCCTGTCCCAGTGATAGGAACTATATATATATATATATAGATAGATATATATATAGAGGGCAAAGAGTGGCTGTGGGTGTGAGGGGAGATGGAGTCGTGGAGTACCCCAGAGATCAGTACTGGGACCAAAATATTTGTAATTTACACTCGATTTGGATTTAGTGGGGTTAACAGTTCAGCTTTCCAAACTTGCAGATGACACAAAGCTTGGAGGTATGGTAGGTAGCAGAGAGGGGGCGATCAGATTCGAGGAACGTTTAGATACTTAATAGATTGGGCAGGAAGATTGGTAGAACGAGTTTAACTGAAACAAGTGGTTAAACTGTAAGATGGGTAAGAATAATGAAAATACGTGGAGACTACATGATGCTGCGAGGGACAATGTTGGAGGGTATCACCACAGGAGAAGGATCTGGGGATGGTCGTAGATACGGCCAGGTAAGCAGGCAGCACAGTGCCAGGTAGCTAATAGGTACCGAACTATAGGTAGAGCGAACAGGGTTTTAGGTTTGTATCTTAAGGGGATCAATTATAAATCAAGGAGAGTGTTTAACACTTCACAGGAATTTCATGAGGTCTCGTCTAAAATATTGTGTACAGTTTTGTCACCACTCTGAGGAAGGACGTAGCTCAGCTGTCATCGAGGGTACGGCTTGTGGATACGTGATTGATTCCAGACCTAGTTAGACAAACCTATGAGGAACGTTTGAATGTGACACAGCCTGAGACGTTGGAAAGGAGGCGATATTGCTAGGGGGTCTGATAGAGATGTAAGAGTTGGAGACGACGGGAAAACTCGTACATAACAAGCACCACCTTAAACGGGTGTTATAATAATGAAGGGTGTGGACAAGAACAGGTGCGGTGAGGTTTTTCAGCAGAGTAGAACAGTGTTCGGACAAGGAGCTTGAGAGGGTAACGAAGTGGAGAGCTAGGACACAGGCTCTCTTCAACCAGAGAGTGGTTATACATGGAATTGTCTCCCTGGGAAGGTAGTGGAAGCAGAGGGAGTTGAATATATTAAATGGGGTTTTGAAGGTACCTGGATGCATTGGAGATTAGGGGTGTGGGGATATTGGCTTGTTTGTATGGGAGGCAGCTTGGTGTGGATGGGTGACAATACTGGGGTTGGTGCCAGCGCAAGCATGTATGTCGAATGGCCTCCTCCTGTGCCAAAGTTCCTTGCGTATCCCTGTGTGTACTGGGACAGGCTTTGATGGGCCTAATAGCCTCCTCGTGCATTGAAGTTCCTTTGTAAGACAACATGTGTTTTCTTTTCTGTTCATAGATGTCGGATAAATCTTTTGCGTGTAGTAACGGTTTCACTCACATACCGCGTAGGCCAATTGTTGGTCACTTTGAACCCAATCATTGGATGCGTCCTTGTGTGCCGTTGTTACGTACAGTGTGGAGTTGAAAAGTTTATGTCATCACCCGCTCTCTGTCTCCAATTATAGACCATGTTTCCATCCGTTTAGCCCATGTGTAGCCCTCCTGACCCCCGAAAGTGACGTGCCTTTTGGCAGATGAGCGGGATGTGGTATTCGACGTTGTTGGCGCCATCTTGCGAGAGAAAAACGTAAAACTCGCGCGTTCATTTGACGCAAGATGAGACTGCAGGTTGCGCGCTTCACACTCAATAGTAATACCTCAACAGGTCACCTGTCCAACAGGAGAGCTTTTTATGCTGGGTTTATTTTGTTTGTGTTAAATTACACCATAACTTTTCTGTGTGGTCATGGAATCACTGTTTCCTCATCAACCTGAGTTGCTTTCACTCTGGAGTCAGGATGTTGTCACCCCTCCCTTTCGTCACAAGCAGGTGATGGATCTGACGCAAAACCGTCACGCGTTCAGCTGTTTTTGAGCGTTACCTGTATTTTAATTTCGATGAAGGATGTCAGTGGAAGTCCGACCTGCACCTCACACGATTGAAAATCCACACGACGGACGATACTCCATCTTTATGAGAATAAATCTGATGTGTGAATCTGAGGATCTCGAGGAGTTGGGAAACTGGACAATGAGCTGGTGCATGACCTTGAAGCTCGAGGAGTCTCATGGTCCCACTACTATACATATATATAATATTATAATATTAATTATATACATATAATTCATCAGTTGAGAGCACAGGGAGAACTGAAAAATTATGCAGATTGCACAGGTAGTCTTTGAAACGTTTCACTCTCACTGTCAGCCACAACGGTTTCAAGTTGACATTGCCATACTGGTCTCAATGGAAATATGGCTTGTATGGACATTCTCCACTCTGTCTAGGCCGAATGAAAAGAAAAGAAAAAGATTCATTTCCAGTAATCTGGTTGAGTCAATATTCCCGCTGCCCAATTTGACCCTTGCTAGAGGAAAGGGTATTGCATTTGAGTTTGTTTGTTTGTTTATCTGTCTGTCTGTCTGTCCACACATAATGTGCTAGGTGGATCACAAACGACACCTGGTTGTAGCCAGTATTACACATTGTCTTTTTCAACCGAATACATCTATAAAGTATGTACAATTACAATGTGAGTACCTCTATAAAAGGATGTACTATTGTAAGGTGAATCTATGCAATAAAACCGAAAAGGTGTGTTTCTCCGCATAACCTGCAATCATCAATGCATCGTCTACACACCACCCAAACACAAACACACCACTCAAAATGCACCACACAAAACAAGTCCTGTGATGGTCTGCAATCTGAATGTCGTGCTGCTTTATCTTGTTTGGATATTTTACTTCTCGATTTTGGTGCTTTTCATCTTTTTGGGCCACCTCTGTTAGCTTCGAAAGCCTCCACATTATTCCGACCACTTGTGTTGATGCATGGCGAGGAGAATAAATCAGTGCTACCGTCAGAGGCGGCGTTAGTCATTTAGGGGCCCCATGCAAAACGCAATAGTGGCCCAGTGTGGCCATGCCCTGTCAATCTGTCATCACACTAAAATATACAATCTACTGTCCGGCTGTCCGACGTCGATGTATTCAGTCGTTACTTAAGCAATTTCATCAACTAAACTTGACAAGCGTATTACATACAGGTCATATGGCAAGGTTGTAGCGACTCCGTCTGTCTGTCCATCTCTCTCTCTCTCTCTCTCTCTCTCTCTCTCTCTCTCTCTCTCTCTCTCTCTCTCTCTCTCTCTCTCTCTTCTCTCTCTCTCTCTCTCTCTCTCTCTCTCCAAGAGTTCCAAAGGTGGGTGACACAAATTATCTTCGTAAATGTGTACCATGTAGCGCCACTCCTAGTTGTTGTGGAAGAGGGTATTGCGAGTGACGTTTCAGAACCCTCAAACGAATAGGAGGACTCCGTGTTATTTTTCACACTAACTTAGCCTATATTGCTTTAGACTCGACTGCGAAAAATCCCGAGCTGTTCCTGTTTTATTACCCTTTTCTGCATTGGAAAGGTGTGTATCTATAGCAGCTTGAGCGTCGTTCCACCTTATCTAGGCATTTTTCCAAAGCCACTTCAAATGTCAAAATTAATAACAAGAACAATGATAATAGCATATTTATAATAATATTAACATTACAGTATTGCAAAATAATAATATTAAAGCAAAAATTCTAATAATTTGCAAAAAAAAAAATTCTTGCAAAAAATAAATTCTATAGAATAGTACAAGTAGCGCGTACATTCAAAGTACAACCACCCATGCCAAATAAATAAAAACTATCCTCCAGCGCATGACATTACCGGGGAACCCGGCGATGCTACCTTGCAACGCATGGAATCGGAATTGTGAGGGAGCGGTGTACAATAATTGATTGATTAAATGCAGAATAAAATAAATAAATAATAATCGTACAATAATTAATTTCTCAATCAATTGCCGAATAGCATACCTAAACCAACACTTGTTTCATCCGAATCGGTAACTTTTTGAAATTAATTAATCGAAAAATGAATAATTAATCGTTTAATTGATCAATCAATAAATCAAAAATATCCTTTATAGCCAAATCACTTGGTCACTGTCATGTCCAAATATCAGCTCCTAGCTCAAAATATGCCTGAGATATGTCAGAATGAAAAAAAATAAATAAGTAATTAATAAACCGATAATAATTAAGTAATTAATCAAGAAACTGATTCATCAAAAAAACAAATGTTTTTGCCAAAGAACATCTTCACTTTTGTCGTCACATTTCAGCCTTCTCGGCTCAAAGGATGGCTGAGATATCGCCCGAACAAGCAAAGAAAGAAAATAATTCATCGATCAATTGTTTCATCAATAAATCAAAAATACTTTTTATAGCGAAATCACTTGGTCACCGCCATGTCCAAATATCAGCTTCCGAGCTCAAAAGGTGCCTGAGATATTGCCCCGATGAGAAATAAAATAAATAAGTAATTAATAATCGATCATAATTAAGTAATTAATCGATTAATTGATTAATCAAATAATATATAAGTTTTTGCCAAAGAACATCTTCACTTTTGTCCCGAAATTTCAGCATTCTCGATCAAAGGATGGCTGAGATATCACCAAACAAACAAACAAGAAAGGAAACGGAGTAAAAACTGAGTACCCCCTTCCTTCGGCAGCCGGCGATGACGTCATGCATCACCTGGATATGGAATTAGAAAAGGAGCAATGTACAATAATTGGCAGTAATAAAAAGAATAACGTGATCCTCTCCCCATGGCCATTCCCGTAAATTTCAGAGAGAGATATGATACGTAAATATGAAAGAGAAGAGATAGAAGAGATAGAGAGATAGAGAGATAGAGAGATAGAGAGATAGAGAGACAGAGAGATTAGAGAGATAGAGAGATAGAGAGATAGAGAGATAGAGAGAGAATTAGAGAGAGATAGAGAGAGATTAGAGATAGTAGAGAGAGATAGAGAGAGAAGATAGAGATTAGAGAGAGAAGTAGATGATAGAGATAGAGAAGAGAGATAGAATAGAGATAAGAGAGAGAGATAGAGAGAGAATAGAGATAGAGATAGAGAGAGATAAGAGAATAAGAGAGATAAGAGATAGAGAGAGAGAGAGAATAGAGAGAGAGAGAGATAGAGAGAGAGATAGAGAGAGAGATAGAGAGAGAGATAGAGAGATAGAGATAGAGATAGAGAGAGAGATATAGAGATAGAGATAGAGAGAGAGATAGAGAGAGAGATAGAGATAGAGAGAGATAGATATAGAGAGAGATAGAGATAGAGAGAGAGATAGAGATAGAGAGAGAGATAGGAGAGATAGAGAGATAGAGAGATAGAGATAGAGATATAGAGATATAAATTTCAAATTATTTTATGCGATTATAACAACGGTAACTGAGATGTATCAGTAGTTTTATGCAAATGCATGCATACATGGGTGCACCGGGGCGTGGTTAAGCAGAGTCATGTGACCCGCCCATGTTCTCATGCTATGCTGTCCTGTGTTGTGCCGTGTCCGGATAAAAACCTGCTGTTCCCACTTCAAGAGTCTTCGTCCCTGTCTATTGAGTACATTCCAGTGGCGACGAAGATGCCTTCGTGCATCGGCATATTGCAAGAATACGCAGTGGGATGATTGGAAGACTACACCGATCGTCTGAAGCAGTACTTCGTGGCAAACAAAATGGACGCCGATGAGGACGCTGAAAGGCGGCGAGCTGTATTACTGACCGTATGCGGCGCCCCGACGTACAGCCTCATCAAAGATCTTCTTGCCCCCAGCCAAACATTCTGACATGTCGTATGAAGAGCTCGTCAATCTCGTAAAAAGACATGATCACCCCAAAACGGGTAAGATCGTCTCGAGGAATAAATTTTATACCCACCATCGGCAAGATGATCAGTCAGCATCCAAGTGTGCTGATTTATGCCGACTCGCCGAACATTGTGAGTTTACAGATAAACTCGAAGAGATGTTACGTGATTTCTTTATAATAGGAATCAATGACGACTCAATTCTGCGGAAACTCCTTACTGAATCCGACCCCAATTTGGCTAAAGCATGGAAATAGCCACTGAGTTTATGCAAACGGCCGAGAGCCTGCGTGTGATCTGTAACAAGTCAAAAGTTATCCTGCAGGACCCATCGGTTAACAAGGTAACCTTTGGCTACAAGCAAAAGTGTTTATCAAGCCACCATATTCACCTCCACCTCCACCTATCAAGACATTTCGGAATCCACCCGGAAGGTTGGGATAACTTGTTGGCATTGTGGTGGTAATCATCAGTTTTCCAATGTTGGTACAGGAATTACAGGAATTATACCTGTGACAACTGTGGTACGTGGGGACACTTGAAGTGTCGTTGATCTCGATCCAAGTCAAAGAACTTGTCTCCTGCTTATCACATTGGGGTGAACCCTGATGCAGCGGACGATAGGTCACAGAGCACAGCCTGCAGCCGAGAATCAAGTGAGGAACTTTATGAGGTTGTCTCTGTTGGAACAAAGAGCTACGATTCTCCAATTATAGTTGATGGAACAATCAATAAGATCCCGGTGAGGATGGAAGTTGATACCAGCGCTTCCAGATCAATTATGAGCGAGAGCAAGTTCACCTCCATCTACCCTCCGAGAAAGGCTCCTGCACTTGAGATTGTTACCTGACTTGAGAACATACACCAAGGAGGTGGTTCCTATTGTTGGCTCAGCTAACGTGACTATAAGATATGGAAACAGCACTCATATCCTACTACTACTGACAGTGCGTGGAGAAGGAGATTCTTAGGAGAGAGAAGGATACTCTGAGGCCGAGATTGGTTACGAATAATCAGACTTAATTGGAGTGATGTGAACAGAGTCTCCAACTCTGATGCTGGATACGATACCGTGCTCAACAAGTACCCCTGGCCTGTTCAGCGATGGTGTTGGCACCTTTGTAGGGTCCAAAGTGAGGATTCATGTTTCTGCAAATGCTCAGCCATTGTACCATAAGGCTAGATCTGTGCCCTACATAATGCGATCAATGATTGAATGTGAGCTTGATCGCCTGCAGAGTGAGGGCATCATCTCACCAATCGAGTACTCTGACTGGGCAGCACCTATCATTCCAATGCTCAAAGCAGATGGAACAGTGCACATATGTGGGGACTACAAAACGACGATCAACCACTATTCAAAGCTGGATGGCTGCCCTTTACCCAAAGCAAAGGATCTGTTCACCACTCTCATGGGTGGAAAGACATTCACTAAGCTTGACTAGACCAATGCCTGTGCTCAAATGGAACTGGATGATGATTCCAAGCCCTATACATGCATCAACACTCATCGAGGACTCCACATGTACAACAGATGCCCATTTGGCAAACGCTCTGCTGTGCCAATCATCCAACGCAAGATGGAGATATTATTGAAAACTGTACCAAAGACACTTGTATTTCAGGATGACATACTAGTGACTGGCAAGTCACAACATGAACACTTTGAGAACCTAAACGAAATCCTAAATCGGCTGTCACAAGCTGAGTTACACCTAAGGTGTGAGAAGTGTACCTTTATGGCACATGAAGTTGAATACCTGGGTCATCAAATCTCCTGTCAAGGCATTTTGTCCTCTCCGAGCAAAGTTGAAGCAATTGTGAATGCACCAATGCCACAAAACATTTCAGAACTTCGTGCATTCCTGGGCATGTTGACCTACTTTGGGAATTTCCTGCCTCAACTAAGCACAACCGTTGAGCCTCTGCATCTTATCCTCAGGAAAGGCATTGTCTGGAAATGGGAAGCTGCCTAAACAAGAGTGTTCAAGGCCGCTAAAACCATGCTGTCCTCCTCGCCATTACTTGTCCATTACGACCCATCCAAGGAACTTATTCTCAGTTGTGATAGATTTTCATATGGCATTGGGTGTGCGTTGTTGCAAACAAATGGAACCGGTAATCTCCAGCCTGTTCCGTATGCATCACAAACCCTATCAGACACTGAACGTCGCTATGCTCAAGTCGAACGAGAGGCGTTAGCGTGTGTCTGGGGCACCTTAAAGATTCACCAATATGTCTTTGGAAGACACATTACCATTGAGACTGATCACAAACCCTTGTTATGTCTCCTGGGAGAAACCAGAGCCATTCTGCACACATCATCAGGTCGTGTACAACATTGGGCATTGACCCTTGCCGGTTATGACTATTCATTGGTTTACCGCCCAGGTAAGGAAATGTACTGTGCTGACGCACTCAGTCGCTTGCCGTTTCCTGTAACCATCCCAGAACCTCCACAACCTGGCGATATTATTCATCTCATGGCTAACGTCATTCACGATGAGGCGCCCATAACTGCTAAGCGGATTGCTTGTGCTACCAATACCTGTGATTGTCACAAATTAAATGCTGTGTTACGTCAGGTGATTGGGCATAACTACGGGAAGGGGCGAAACCGTACCTCTTCCAGAAGGATGGCCTTTCTATTGATGCAGACTGCCTGCTTTGGGGTAGTCAATTAATAATTCCGCCAAAACTCCATGGGGAAAATTATCAGTGAACTCCACAATGCTCCTCCAACATAGTCACCATGAAGGTTATTGCCCGAGCCCATGTTTGGTGGCCTGGTTTGGACAGTGACATTGAGTCCAGTGCACGCCATTGTTACACTTGTCAAGCCCATGCCAAGACACCGCCACAGTCTCCATTGGCCATGTGGTCGTGGCCATCAAGCCATGGTCCAGACTACACATCGACCATGCTGCTCCATTTCAAGGGAAGCTTTTCCTTATTTGTAGACGCCCACTCAAATGGATTGAAGCTTTCATGGAACATCCTCATCCTCTGGCTGTAACAATTGAAGCTCTACATACAATGTTCGCACACCATGGTATTCCAACTCTATTGTATCAGATATAATCGTTTATGAGTTCATAGTTGCAGCACTTTTGTAAAATGAATGGCATTAAGCACTACACATCTGCCACCTCAAACCCTGCCTAGTATGACAAGTGAATGTGCTGTTCAGATTATCAAGAATGGTCTAAGCTACATCAAGGAAGGCTCCATTCAATTTCGTCTAGCTCGTGTGTTGCTCAACTACCGCACCAGACCACATCAAACCACCGTTCGCTCATCTGCCAAGGTTCTGATGGGTCGTGAATTAACAACACGGTTATCATTAGTACACCCGGACATAACGGTTGAGGTCGAGAATAACAAGTATCAACAGAAACGTAATCACGACCAAACGTCTGTTTCCCGCAACTTCCAGATCAATGATCCTGTGTACGTGTTGAACTCTGGATGTGGAACCATGAGGTTATCCGGCATCATTATCAATAACATTGGTGAAATGATGTTTCTTGTGAAGTTGTGTAATGGTAGATCCATATGTAAACATGTTGACCAACTCAGGTTACGTCATGGGGAGCCAAACATTGAACCGGCTCAAGTGCCTTTGTCACCCACTCCTGTATCAACACCACCTGCGTTTGAACCTGAGGTTATTTCCTCATTAAAGATTTTCACCCATCAATGTACCTGAACTCCTTCCCGACCCTGTACCCCTTATTGAGAAACCCACAGCAGTTGCAAGCAAGGACAGCCCTCCACCAACCCTTAGACAATCAGCTCGTGTATGTAAGCCTCCTGAGCATCTTGATTTGTAAGAAGAAAAAAAAAGGGGTGGGGGAGATGAGATGTATCAGTACTTTATGGTAATGCAAGCACACATGGGTGCACCGGGGCGTGGTTAAGGAGAGTCACGTGACCTGCCCGTGTTCCGATGCTGTGTTGTGTTGTGCCCATGTCCGGATGAAACCTGTTGTTCCCACTTCAAAGCCTTCGTCCCTGTCTATCAAGTACATTACAGCAACATCCTAAATATAACCCGACACCGCCACTTGTAAATACAAACTCAGTCAAAAAGCTGATCCACGGGGTGTGTTCCATTGCCAATCAGCTTGCTATCACTTATATAGCCAGCCATTCATTATCAACTGTTTCGTTGGAATGCTTGCTTGGGTGCTTCAGCGACATGGCGGGCCCTCTACAAGCTGATTGGTAATGGAACACACCCCAGCACATGTGCGACACCGGTGACCCTTGGCTGGTTCTGCCGCTTGTGTGATGAAGAAAGTTGATTTTGGGTGATTTTTCAACCCTTATCCCCTATTGTTGACATATTTTTGCTTTTCAGCACCGCTGAGGTAATTTCATTCCATCCTAGGGACAGGTGCTTTGACACATCTCTGATTTTTAAAAATTGCAACGTTCCGCCCTGTGCATGGGTTAGTCCATTTACTAATGAGAGGTTGTTTTGTGAAAGTAAAATAAATTGTGGTGTGGATTTGTTAAACAATATCGCTTTGTATTAACATGAGGAATCGTACATATTTTATTGTGATTATTGTTGCATTTGTATACATCAGATGTAGTTATAATTCCACTTGCTTTCTCTACTAACACTATCCTCATCCCTTAATTTTGTCATAATCCTTCCTGTCTAGTTAAACATCAGGGGAAACACATTTTAATAGATTCATTACATCACAGTGATTTCTTTCCTTGAGTTGGAGCATCTCGTTTGCACTTTATTGATCACCGCTCACAAGTTATGTTTTGTCGGCAAAGTGAGACCCCACCCTCAGGGTAGGGAGCGGTGTCTCAAAAAATTGTGAACCAAGATCGCTCGTGTAGGGGTCCCATGTTGTCTGGGGCCCCATGCATTTGCATGGGTTTCATGGCCCTCACGCCGCCTCTGCCCGGGGCCCACGTTGAGCTCGGGGCCCTTGGGCATGGGTCCTGCGTGCCCATGCGTTAATCCGCCACTGCGCCTGCCCTTTCACAAACGACACAGTGGGATCTTCAACGGCCACAAATTAATGCCAGCAGACAAGATACCCAGTTTAGCGTCGATCCTCTAGAGTTTAGATGGACAGAGAACGCACTTGTGTCCACCCTGCATGCGATGCCGACGCACGAGGAGGACAGTTTATATCTGCTCCGAGATTTAAACCCAGGCTAGACAGCTCAGAAGCTAGCATGCATACAGTACATCTAAGAGATGGGGATGGGCCAAGCATCTGCCTGGGGGAGGGCCAGATGGAGGCCCCTGGAGTACCGGCGGAAAGTGGACGCAGCGACGCGCTGCTCCGGCACATGTTCCCATACCTGACGTGACCTGACATCTAGGCCCTTCTGCCAGCTCGGTGATTTAGCAAAGTAAATTAATCAAACACTTTCCTCGAGATTCTTTAAATGCCGTCCGATAACCTTTATGCAAGTGCTCGAATAATCCAGTCACTTACAGACTAGGTTGGCAAGGCCAGATGGATACAATCGGATTGAGCTGTGTCATTTTGTAAGTACAGTATTGGTCCTTCATAATGCTGAAATGGTGGACGTTTTACATCAGAAAAAATGGTATAAATTTGAGACCTCCCCACTCGATCTCACAAACCTCATACATTTCCCATGCACCTCTTTTCTTCCCTACCCTTATTGCTCTTTCTTCCCGACCTCTTTCATTTCTCTCATCGCTTCCCCAACTCTCGTACCCTCCATTTTCTCCCCCATTGTCTTCCTTTTCTCAAAACTACTTTTCTCAATTCACCCTCCTTCTTGGATGGATAATATGTATATGGCCCAAAAATGAGTGAACTTCAGTAATGATCACGACAGCTGCTAGTGTGGCCATTAGGAGCATTGGAACTGCCAAAGCAGTTTTTCCTTGGCTATTTGGCACAATCTTGGACAGGTCGTCACTCTGACCATTTCTTGGAGCACAGCTGTGCCACTGATGCTGTGCTCCTCCATCAGTACACTGGTACTCATTTCACCGACCTCAGGAGGATGACAAGCTGAGTCAACCCCACCTGGTGTTAATTCAGCATCCAACAGGGTTCAAACTCAGGACCCTAGGATCCCAAGCCAGCCACCCTAACCACTAAGCCAACACCAGGCTTATTGGATGTGTGAGAGCATCCCTAATGCGACGCGGACACCACATTATGGCATCCAGCTGGTAGAAGTGGCATTGCACTCAATGTACTTCGAGTTAAAATCCCCAAAATCTGTACACAGCATTCCAACCTCATCATTACAGTGTTCAAGTGTATAATTCAATTGAAATAAGAATAAAGATTGTAAAAGTTGGAGAAAAAACAAAATTCCGAAAGTTTACCGCCATTCCTGCAGTGTCTTGTACACCACCTTATTTAACACATTACCACAAACGCCACTCCGTTTATTGTGCGAAAACATTCCAATCCTGAATTTGTGCCTGTTGCTTGCGTCCTTTATGACGTCCTTAGAAACAGTAAGTTTCCTGTTTGGAATGATTCTCCAATTTGTTTGCAGACAAAGTAAAAAAAAAGTTATCTCACTCCTCTCTGCGCATGTACGATTGGAACAACCTCAGGTCCAAAGTACTGCTAAACGACATAGACTAGGCAAAATTTGAGAAAATGTGGATATTTAAAGTGCTGAAGGCAAATGGTGTTAATTTATGGCATACAAGCTATTTAGGGGTATTGAGGGGTGCTGAACTCAAATCTGATGTATACCAAGCTCAAAAATGGCCGATAATGCCTTAAAATTGAGAAATCCAAGATGGCCGCCAACGACGGGCTGAAATGTATTTATGTTCATATCTTTTTGACTAAACAAGGTAGAAACTTGAATGAAATGTTCCTTCGGAAGTTTTTCATATATGGGGAATCCAATGCCACATTCAGTTTTGATATATAATGTGAAGAAACCGATTCAAGATGAATAGTTCGTTGACCAGATAAGATCTACAAGCAGGTTGACATATGCCAAGACATATGCCTCTTTGGTACTGAAGTCGTTGCAACTTCCAAGGGCAAGCAAAAACACTATCAAAGTGGACAGGAACATTCTACAAGAGGCTCATAACAGCTTATAGAGCAGGGCACGAGGTAAACCTAGAAAACATCCTCATGACCGTCCCACTATCTTTGGCCACAACTAGTGGTAGTCTACATTCCACCAACAAGTCTGTGTTAGCAAACATACTGATGCAACAAGTCCAAACTCCTGCAAATGTTACACTCGATGAACCCAGCTGCCTGCTCATTGATGGCCAAGCACTCATGATGGCACTTGGAAAGCCGCCTGACATTGGAACGTTTGGTGACTATGCCACACATTTGCTAACAATGTGTTGAAGATGGGAGCAAAATACCAGAGGATCGACGTAGTCTTCGACAGGTATCAAGGCGAATCAATCAAAGCAGGTACCAGGACAAACGCAAGCAGCGCCACCGACCGGTACGTCGTCAAATAGACAACGCCATCAGTTCCTCTCCCATCAGACTGCTATAGCTTTATGGCACTCGAGGAAAATAAAGCAGATCTCGCTTAACTACTTTCAAACATCTGATTGAACACAGCCTGAGAGATGGACCAGTGGTTGTTATTCGCAGGGGGGTTCACCGAAGCGACCACTGTCAAGTCATCTGATCCAGATCTCGAAGTCTCCTCTCTGAGGGCTGACCACGAAGAAGCTGATACCCGGCTGATTTTGCACTGCATCCATGCTGATATGGAAACGATAGTTGTGTCAGTACGTGATACAGACGTGCTTCTTCTACTTCTAGCACACTATGACAGAATGAAATGTACACGTCTCTACATGAAAGCTGGGACGTCGAAGGCTCCAAAGTATTTCCCAGTACATGAAATTTGTATGTTGCTATCTGCTGGTCAAGTGGACACACTACTTGCCTTCCATGCCGTAACGGCTGTGATAGTGTGTCTCAGTTCAGTTGCCACGGAAAGAAAAAGCCTGGCAGGTGTTCCAGCAACATCATACTGATCTGATTGGCCTAGGCAAGGGCCCTCTCACCAAAAACATAGCTATATCAACAGAGAAATTCATCTGTAAGATATATGGCGTGCCCGAGGTCGATCATGCAACAAGCACGACTCAAGTTGTTTTGTATCGGTCATGCACAGGAGACTCTGCACCAACCTCAGATGCAGCAAAGTTTCACATCATGCGTTCACACTATCAAGCAAGTGTCTGGAACCAAGCACATCACCATATCCTGCTTTCCTCCAGTGACCGAAATGGGATGGATGCACCTGGACGGTCAGTTAGTGCCACGGCTACTCTCTCTGCCACCTGTCCCGAAAGCATGCAGGAGATCACCTCATGTGGTTGTACGAAGGGGTGCCTCAGCCAACGCTGCAGCTGCAGGAAATTCGCATGAAATGCATCGAGGCATGCAACTGCAGGAAACTTGGCGACAACTACCGGAACAGTCATGACGACCGGAATAAGTTCATGTGTGCACATCTACCTGTACACACAATGGAGGACTGTATATAACGCTCTGACAGCAAATATGATAAACTCATGCAATTCATGCACGATTAAATCAAAATTCTTCATTGTTCTCGTGTTAAAATAAACAATTGCTTGTCAAATGTTGGTTTACGTCGAAGCGCGTCAGTGTTATTTGGGGGTACCTTACTTTGCTAAGCCAAAATGGGTATTGCATCCCTAATATGTTTCTGCTAACATTTAAATTATACGTAGTGCCTCTGGGCTTAAAAAAATGGCGGTCTGTGTTCCTGGTGGGAAGGAGGGAGAGGGATGGGCTTGTGAATCTTATCTGGTGGACGAATTATTCATCTTCAAAAAAGACAATTTTTGCACTAAATATGACTTTCAATCAGTTTCTTCACATTTTTATATCAAACTGAATATGGCATTGGATTCCCCATATATGTAAAACTTCCAAAGGAACATTTCATTCAAGTTTCTACCTTGTTTAGTCAAAAGATATGAACATAAATACATTTCAGCCGTCGTTGGTGGCCATCTTGGATTTCTCAATTTTAAGGCATTATCGGCCATTTTTGAGCTTAGTATACATCAGATTTGAGTTCAGCACCCCTCAATACCTAATAGCTTGTTTGCCATAAATTAACACCATCTGCCTTCGGGATTAAGATTTTGGAAAACGACCTCGTCTAATCAGGTTTTCGCTTTCCGATTCAAGTCCCAATTCGTGTTCAAAATATAACGTACAATAGAAATTAAGTTGTTCCTCTGTCATAAACCGACAGAAGTGAACCAATTGCTTAACCCCGCTTTTTGCTTCACATACGTGAGATAATTACCTTGTCACTTCCATTCTGAAGTACACGCTTGGTGCGGAGGAGTGCCAGGTTGTAAAGAGTATGTGAAGAAACAGCACTTGATATAATTCAGCAATTAAAGTACACCAATGACAGTATGAAAACATTCCAATCCTGAAAGGCAAAATTCACCCCGCAACAGGAGTCTACTGTGTCAGGCAGCTTTCAGGATGTCTTACAACATGGCTCATATGTAATACTGATGAACTTCTAGAATTAATGGGTGCATTTCAGATCCAAAAAGAAAAGACTTCGAACACCACAGGATGATTGCAAACACCCAAGCTGGTTTCATGAGCAGGCGATCAACCAATCACGACCTACTCAGATTGACTAACCACGTGTCAGACTTCAAAAATGAACTCCCAAAATGTTTTTTTTTATATTAAAAAATCCTTCAACACTGTCTGGCATGATACATAAAGACAAACCTGACTTAGCTTATTGGATAACATCATAAAATTGCTACCAAACTTCCTATCCTACAGACAGGTGGCAATCAAGGTTGGAAAGACTTTTTGTCCAGCCACGGCACAACGCAGCCCTACCACAGGGTTTCAACCCCAGCCCCATCCTGATACTGTGTTTTCAATAATATTGTCCTGTATATCATTGCCTTGTCCACTCTCAGCATCGAGCTGCCAGTATCCAGGTGACCTTGCATATTCGACATCTTCCACTTGTGAGTCCATTGCTGGCAAAAACCTCCAGGACTGCATAAACAATCTCGAGAACTGGACTTCCAGTCAAACCAGCCAGACACTCAATGCAATAACCTACCTTCATTCTCTACAAGAAGCCTGGTGTTGGCTTAATGGTTAAGGTGGCTTGCTTAAGATGTTGGTGTCTTGAGTTTGAGCCCCTGTTGGGCAGTTGAATGAACACCAGGTGGGTTGACTCAGGCTATCATCCTTCCGAGGTTGGCAAAACGAGTACCATCTTACTGGTAACAGGGGTGGCACAGCTGTGCTTCCAGAAATAATGGAACCAGCAGCCACAGGATGCATACGAAACAACAACTCAATACAAGCAGTATCTCAATGCACTTTTCCAGGATCAACTTTGTCGGGGTCACACTTAAGCTGGACCTATGCTGGACGGCTCACGTCTATGACATCCTGAGCCAGGCCAAGTTCTGTCTCAGGAACCTCAAAGTGCTTTGTGAAAGGTGGAATGGTTGTGTGCTCTACACAATTGTTGAAGTTTATTGTGCGTTCATATTCTTGAGTATGCTGTGTTCGTATGGTTCACACTGTCCAACACAAAAACAAGCAGTCATAGACTGGTACTTACGAAATCGTCAACTTGACCTCTGACCTTGTCTAATAAAAGCTGTCTCTAGAGAAGTTAGCGACGCAAACCAGAAGTTTCTACGATGATTCTGTACCAAACCATCAAAAATCGAATGTTTGACCTCACTGTGACCTTGACCTTTGACCGATTTTGACCAAACTAATCAGCGCTAGCCATCACCGTCCTGAATCACGTGGTGAATTTGACATTGGTAGCTTCTTCCGTTCTCGAGTTATAACTTTTTTTGGATGTTTGACCTCACTGTGACCTTGACCTTTGACCAATTTTGACCAAATCTAATCAGCGCTAGCACATCACCCTCCTGATCACGTGGTGTAATTTGACATTGGTAGCTTCTTCCGTTCTCGATTATCGTGCCTACAACACAACAACACACAAACAAACACACACACACCCAACACACAAACACCAAACAGAGGACGGAAGCGATCGATATACTTAACGAAATCTAAATGGATCCAAAACCCACAGCACACTGCCGTTAGGTATGTTGATGGACTACCTCGTTTTGTCTGTCTCAAATCTACCTGCACTGGCTCTCAGGATTCATGACAACATCTCCAGACACTCTCCTGTAAATACCTTGCCTGTGCATAAATCGTCAAAGCAATCTCACAAATCATCATTGAAGAACTTCAATATTTCCCTCTTTTCTCAATTACAGCACCACTAACTTTTTTCCCGTTAACAATACAGGTATAACGAATGTGTTGTCATAACCACTGTTGTTATTCTCTTCACTACCCAGCTCCACTGCGTCCTCCCCCGCAACCCCACCCCAAACAGGTTTCTCGAGGGTTCGCCTCAAAAACATTTGCACAAATCACCATAGATACCGATACCACATACCCCACTCCCCCCCTATTCGAACCACCACCACACTTGCTGCACATGCCTTCCCAAGCACCTCACAATGAGATACACTGATAAACACTAAGCCCAAATAACCTGAGCATAATGAGCAGAAGAGGAAGCTGATGTTTCCAACCCGGCCATAGTTGGACAAATTCACACACATGCTCCTGGAGCATCGAAATATTCCACACTTGTTCATGTTGGCGATGCTCAATCTGATCTGGAATCTGTCCTGGAAGTAGTCGCTCTCGTTGTCACCTTGGTTTCGTATACAGTCCGAACTTACGTACCCTCCGTTAAAGGGAATAACCATTATTTTATACATACGATAGCATAACATTCATGCCTACAACTACACAAAAAATCGATTACGGCGCTTGTTGACAACATTCAATAATCAATGGAACATCTCCTGCATGAAAGCATTATATTTAGAGCCATCTCCATTTTACGTATATCTGAACTTTTGACTCCAACTGCTTTATTCTGCCCCTTCTCATTTTCTCTCCCTTTTCGCAGAAATTTCCATCGTCCCTTATCCCACCCCCCCCCCCCCCATCCTTTCTCTTTATTTCAAAGGTGATACCTCACACATTGGATTTTAATAAAAGGAATTGATTGAAATGAAAATTGAGAGCTGCTTTTTGAAAATAGAGATCATTGCACTCAGATATTGCAAAGGTGGCAACGAGTCTTCCTATGATTTGTTGAGGGATTTGATCTGGGTCATGTTACACAGAAAACTTCTCCGATATAAAAGGTATGTGATGGCGATAAAGAATTTCTCCACTGAGGACCTGCCAGAGGTCTTGGACACAAACTCTGGAGACCTTGGAGGACGTGGAAGACTTTAAAATATTGTTCCATGAATTTACAGAAAAAGTAATTTTCAAAAGATACAATTCAAAAAAAATACGATTTCACTCATTCGAATAATTATTGGTAAGATGATGATTGGTTCCATAGTCTGCATTGCGGAGTAAAACAATTGACGACCTAATACCCATCGACTCCCAGCAAAAAGGTCGAAGCAAAAACATACCTCGGCAATAAGAAATAGTACGACGTACACGATCACACATTTAATTTCCGGACACCGGTATTTCAAAAGTATTCTTCAATCGTTCCTTCTCCGCTATCCCAAACCTCATTCCCAAACCAGAATGGGTTTAACACGCCGTGGGAAACATTTGAACGTTTATTAAAGCGTTATAAAATGAGCCACTTTCATAACATAACTTATGAATACTTTTCCAGGAAGAATAGTGGAAGCAGGGATAGTCTATCAATTTTATCTGGAATGGAAAAGAAATACCTGGAGGTAACAAAATTAGATTGGTGTAAGTCGCTGGGAAGAGTGGACAAAATGGTGTTTGTGTGCCTGTTCTTGCACTGTGTGCGTACACTTTGTGCATGAGGTTGCGATGCACTTCTTACATAGATATTACACGTATTGGGCCATTGCACCTTAAAATTCCCCTGCATCGTCACCTTTTCTGCTTTAATATTTGTCACACACATACAAACACACACACACACACACTTTGCTGTAAGTTGTGGCTACTTAGCTGTGTCATTCCATCATGACTGATACATAATCACCATCTGTGTTCCATGACATGTTCTTGGATGCTGTTATATTGATGGCGTAGATATGAATGTGTTATATTGGTCGAGTGGAAAGACTGGCGGGAAATAAGTTTCAAGTGTTACCTTTTCAGTAAATAACTTTCCTTTTTCTTTTTAATACAAAGTCTAGGTTCTTGGAAGAACGAGGTGATGGAGCAGTTGGGCCACGGTTAGACACAAGTAAAGGAATTATGAAAAGAAATGAACGAATGCCACATCTGAGGAAGGACATGCTGCCGTGGAGAAGGTACAGTGTAGATACACTGGATGGATTTCAGGCCCAGCTACACCAAGCTAAAGAGCAGCTGAATGGGCCAAGACGTTTTACATTAAGGGAGGTGATTGCAAGGGAATTTGATTGAGATGTTTAAGATAATGAAGGGTCTCTCAGCTGAATTTCAGCTAATACAAATGATCATGGTATCTCTCCCATCAGGTGTTTCAGCACAATGGACAGTGACAAGAACAGGGGCCACAGTTCCAGAGTAAAGAAGAGAAGAGTTAGGATGGTAGTGGGGCAGGGGTCTTACACTCGGACACTTGTAAATGCATGGAATAGTTTTCCGGGAAAGGTAGTAACACCAGAGACAGTAGATAGATGAAAATTGAGTTAGATAGATATCTAGAAGTAGTGGTGACAGGGGGTACTTATATATTGGCAGGATTGCGTAGATTTGGTGAGCCATTATGACCTCATCTTGCATTGATGTTTCTTCCTTGCAACTCCCTGTAAAAGAAAGATAGAGAAGGGG
>CM068952.1:73325138-73346297 GCA_035128595.1 Eptatretus atami
ATATATATATATATATATATATATATCTTTCTAACCACTGACCGACTGACCTATGTTAAAGATCGGTGCCTTCCGGGTGATGTAGAAAGCTGAAATTTTGCGTGCCGAGTGGGTGTTGGCTCTGAGTAACAACAGTTGCAGCATTAGGCACAGGTAGTGCTGGCAGGATGGCCAAGAGGCGTACGCACTCTCACCTCCAAGCTGTCCAGCTTGGTTTTAAATGTTGACCCAGCTATAAAGGGTCACCCCGGTGTTTCACAGGCAGGGTGATTTATCAAGGTGTGTGCCGTCCCTTGGATGACCTCTCTGCTGGCATTAGTGGTAGACGTTAAAGATCCCACAGTGTCTTTTGAGAAAAGTGTGTGAGCTATCGCTGGCATCATGAACAAATTCCTGCCCACACTATTTAGTCGAGAGTCGGGCCGAGTCAGCCGATTCGCGAAAGACTTGAGCCAAAAACTTCCCCCAGCCAACCTCACAAGAACGTGGGAATAATTGTGGCCGTTGAAGAAGAAGACGAAGAAAAAAGAAGACACAGGTGAGGAAGAATAAATACATCACTCTGGAACTCCGTAGTTAGAGAACAGAACTTATCAGCATTAGGATAAGGACCTCAAGGTTATTATTACCTCCACCACCAAAGGTGGACAGAGGATATGTTTTCACCCTCGTCTGCTTGTTCGTTTGATTGTTTGTCTGTGAACCCGATATCTCAAAAAGTTATGGACAGATTCCAACGAAACTTGGTGGACAGGTTGGGTTTCTGACAAGGACGAGTTGACTGGATTGTTTTGTGAAGATCCGGATACGGATAAAATAATATTTTTTCAGTGATTCATCACCATTGAGAAATAGGGCTAAAAAAATGATATACAGCATGATATCTCAAAAAGTTGTGGATGAGTTGGCTAGGTGACAAGAACAAGCAGATTGGATTTTGGTTCAGGTCCAATTCCAGATTCGGCCTATCAGTGGGATACAAAATGTAAACTGTTCAGCCTGGCGGAGGTATGCGCTCCACCGAGTGCAGTTCTAGTTTACTGCTGAATCTGGATTCATATAATGTTCAAATTAAATTCCCAAGTCCTTTCTTAGTCCCTCCAATACAATATTCCTTAGACTTCAGCACCAGTCTTTCATGCGGCCCTTCATGTAGGAAGGAGGTGCAATACAACCATATCTGAGCTCCTCAATGGCTATTACAATCATCGTAGGCATAATAGACATCATCTCTAAATACATAGTTTGCTTTTTGTGACTTCAAGAACTATAAAGCAAAACTTCATCAATTTGCTGAGTAAGTTATCTGCAGAGATCAACGTTACCAGATTGCTTTGCTTGTTATGGCAAAAGAGCCAAACTGCAACTTCCAAGGCCGTAGCAACACACACTGTACAGTGTTCTCTTCTCACTCTAACAGTTTGCAACGTCATCACAATTATGTCAGTAGAGTGACATCGCTTTTGGTAGTCCAAAAGAATGGTGCAGATGTAGTGCAATTGCCTTTGGCATCTCTATTCTGTGTTTGATTCCCGATCTGACTATAAACTGTAGGATTGGTGCTCCGCAGGCAGGACATCACACCACAAAGTGTGCCGTCATTCGGATGGGTGTTCAGCTGGCTGTCCCATGTGCTGGAATTAGTTGATGGACTTTTAATATCCCATCGTGTCCTTCATGAAGAGTAGTCACGTTATCACCGACACCCTGAACAAATTACAAATTCCAATCCTAACCAGCTTCAGGCAAACAAATGTTTGGCCTCATCAGTTGGCTCGTGAAAACCCTGTGCCAAAACTGTTCCCTGCTTACCCCCCATTGTATTATAGTAATAATATCATTCCTTTTACACCATCAAGGCACATAGGGCTGCCAAGGCATTTTCATTGGCTAGGCATACAGTCCTGGATGGGTCACCACTGACGCAGGTTACCCCAAATGGTTATTACCCCTGCACACTGGTACTCATTTCACCAACCTTGGAAGGATGACAGGCTTAGTCAACCCCACCTGGTGTTACTTCAATGACCAACAGTGTCTCGAACTCAGGACCCTGAGGTCCCAAGCCAGCCACCTTAACCGTGAAGCCAACACCAAGCTTTTGCTTATCCCCATTAGAAGGTGATAATAATTGAAGCCGTTAAAGAAATAGAAGTAGTGAATATTTTTTGTGCTCTGCTTTTTTATACATTTATCTTCGGCTCTTTAAGGAGCCTGTGTGTAGCATGTGTTTTATGTCAGTGAAGGACATTAAGATAGGTCACCACTTGCATGGGATTTTCAATCTGGGATCCCACAATCATGGGCTACGTGGGGCGTTCATAAAGTTCACAGAACGAGATACTCACAATAGCCCAAGAAAGCCAACTTATTTAACTTCCCATTTATGATTCTGATGTTCCATACTCTGTTATGGAGCATCGGTGCTGCCAAAGCAGTTTCTTCTTATACTGGGTGGTTGGCCATTGCCTTCTCAGAATTTCTCATGAGTTAATGTATACATATCTGTGTATATAAATGGCAGTGTGTGCCCGTCCGTTAGTCAGTCAGTCAGTCCGTCCGTCTCATTCATAACTCCAAAACCATGAAACTTAGCGGCCCCAAACTTTGAATGTACACAAAGGGAACTCCAAAGAAGTGCAAGAATGAAAATTTGGTGTTTGGGTTAATTTAAGCACCCCTTCTGAAGATAATTAACGGCCTTATTTAATTATATCCTTCATCAACGTGTTATCCTTGGTCACCTCGCTGTCCCTCGCTGTGGTCTTAATTCGCCATTGTTTGTGGCCTGCTCAACCATGCCTTGATTGGAACAGGCCGCAACGATTTATTAAAGATTATGATTTTTTTTCACTTTCCTCAGTCATATCATCGAATGCCTATGAATCGCTGGATACGTTGCAATGCTTATAAATGCCCGGAGATGCCAGCATTCGTGGCTTTAATTCATTTCCGCACTAGAATCTCTTAAGCTCAGGAGAATTTCAAAATTCAAACTTCTTAATTGACTTCAGCAGCAGTTCTGACTGCCAAAAACAAAAGGTGCTCATTTGTCCGATTCGGACATTGTTTGACATTCCGGGCATCACCGGGTGCATGGTGTTTATATGACCAATCGGCGATCGCTAATCGCTTGCCAAGCCAGCCGTTCTTTGTCAATCATTTCATTGGAGTGCTTACTTGAGTGCTTAAGCCACTTGGGGAGCGTTACACAAGCTGCTTGGTTGTTCGTTTCCAAGCCACAGCCACACATGGCAAAAGTATTCACACTATCACTGAATATATCAATCGACTTGAACAAAGTTTGGCCCTGCGTTGTCGTGCAGTGCCTCGGGCAGTGGTTCGCTCGCTGAAAATGTGCAATTTTATTTGGACGTTTCCCCTTTTTGTAGGATCTTCTTCAATTATATGATCCATCACTTTGACATAGAATGGGTGGTGAGAAAAAGTTTGTGAACCCATTCGAATTTCCTGTATTTCTGCACAAATTTGACCAAAAATGTGGTCAGATCAGTCAGTCAAATGAGTCAGTGGTTATTAATGAGATATAATATATATATATATATATATATATATATATATATGCAGTGTATCCAACATATAGAGCTCATTATAACCACTGACTCATTGACTAACTCACTGAGTGATATTAATGTTCGGTACCTTCCGGGTGACGTAGAAAGCTGAAATTTTGCGGGCCGATGGACATCCCATCACAGAGCTCTTGAAAAGCATCGATAAATGAAAATATATATATATATATATATATATATATATATATATGTATAAATGAAAATGAATAAATGGAAACAATGAAAAAAATGCAGGTGAGCGACCCGAGACAATGTGGAAGCAAGGTCATTTCGCGTGCCGACGGACATCGAAGCCGATACACCAGGAAAAAAAAACACAGAACCGTTGTTAGGTGTCCGCAAATGGAAATATAAATAAATGAAGAAAAAAAAATGAAAATAAATGTAATTAAAAAACAAATGCAGGTGTGCGACCTGAAACAATGGGGAAGCATCGTTCATTGTTGCTTGCAATGTGTAGGCATACCCAGCCAGTATATGTAAATACATATATAACCTTGGCGTTTCCTGGACAACTGCGATTGTCTCGTTCCAATAGATTTTTGAACACTCCATATATGTGCTCACACAATAACAAAAATAAAAACAGGGCAATCTGCTCATTTAAAACATGTTTATAGGCGTTTCATATCTAAGATTTCTATTTTCGAGTTGATATAGACAATGGTGAAATGGTGTTGATACATCCCAACAAACACACCGATGTTGAAATTGAACGCTGGGCCACCGTAATTTTGTCCATTCGGCCCAACATTGCTCTCACGTCAACATCCTGCCATTGGCCCAACGTTGGCTAAAAACACGCCACTTTCACCCCCACGTTACCGACGTTGAATGAACGTCCAAAATCCTCACCATCGTTCCAAGCTTTGCTAACTTTTTGCCAACGACGTCTTTGTGGTGCCTGGAATATGTGTCGCTGGTAAGCATGACATCATGATCATGGCACAGTTTGCAGATTGAGTCATATCCATCTGACCTCCTTGGTATTGCAAACAAAATGGAAATTAGACACGTTGGAATCAAGCAAACCTGTGCTTGGAGCAGACAGGATGACACACACATCGAGGACGCATCACGGCGCTGCCAAAGTGCCGCAGGTTCCCGGGTATAATTAAAACTACATCTCCAGGTAACATGCTAAATGGTGTGTGTAATTATAATCGGAATGGCTGACATCCTCCATCTGTGTACAACTGGCACTTTGACTCATCTCTATTGCTTAGCATCCCCGTTCACGTCACAACAGCAAGTGGAATCAACGGCAGCCGCCTCATTTGGCAGACCGACAACACATTAAGCACAACATGGAGAGTGAAAAAGACCACTTCAAAAAGAACTCTCAGCTATTTTTCGCTGTGAATATTATACGGTATTTAGATTTGATGGATCCATATATATATGATGGAAATAAGCGTCGTCTTTTATGGCTTTTGTTATCAGTGAGAAACTACTACTACCATGACTACTACTTCGACTGCTACCATCCATCCATCCATCCATCCATTCATTGAGACCATACTCGATGCAGAGCGTTGGTGCTGCCTAAGCAGTCTCCTTGGATATTGGACACAATCCTGGACGGGTCGCCACTCCGACACAGGATACCAGCGGGCTAGCACTAATTTTGCCGACCTCAGAAGGATGACAGGCAGGGTCAACCCCACCTGGTGCTAATTCAACAGCTGAGTGGGATTTGAATTCAGGATCCTCAGATCCCAAGCCCACCACCCTAACCATTAAGCCAACAACAGGCATACTACTACCACTACCGCGTCTACTGCTATTACGACAACAACTACTACTACTTTAATGCCCCTAATTATTCCGACATCTCAGGGATGGCCGGGAAACGTTTCTGGTTAGCCAGGAAACACCAATAAGTCTTTCACAAACCGGCTCGCCAGGCTTGACTTGACATTCGACTGAATGTGGCAGGAATTTGTCCAGGGTGCCGGTGATAAGTCGACGACTCCGCGACAGACACCGTGGGATCGTGTGTGTGTGGCAGACGGGTCATCTGGTTCAAAGTCCATGAGAGGGCCGGCACACACATCGATGCCTCACCTTGCATTCCAAACACCAAGCTGGTAGTTAGTTTATAGCTGGGTCGAGATTCGAACCCCGGCTGGACAGTTCAAACGGAGGTGTACATACCTCTAGGGTCTAAGACTCTCAGCTAACCATCCTGCCAGCCCTATAAAGGCAACAAAAGTCTCCAGAACGTATAAAATTAATTAATTAAAATGCTCAATAAGAATGTAGATCGAGCTCGAAGACCAATGATACGCTGACTTACAGAGACAGACAATTGTTGTTTGAGGCAAAAATGTAAGAAATATTTTCTCGAAGTATATTATTATCATTGTAATTTAATGTCAGTGAAAAGTGACTTTTATGTTTGAGAGAACAATGACTTTTTGACCTTTTTGTCTCCACATTGTTCTGGGAGACAATGGAGGGGGCAGATCTTTTCACGCGGCCTCTCTGTGATCTTTAAGACATGTTGATGCCCTTTTCGCTCTCCGTCTTTCATTCCCCATCTCTCTTTTACTATCTGTCTCGTCTACCAGCACGATGCTGTCCTGAACACTCTGTGATCGTTGTGTGTGTGTGTTCTTGTGCTGTGTGTGTGTGTGTGTGTGGTTGGTTGTGAGTTTGTGTGTATGTATGTATGTGTGTGTGTATGTGTGTGAGTTTGTGTGTATGTATGTATGTATGTGTGTGTATGTGTGTGAGTTGTGTTGTATGTATGTATGTGTGTGTGTGCGTGCGTGCGTGCGTGTATGTGTGTGGTGTGGTGTGTATGTGTGTATGTGTGTGTGTGGTGTGTGTGTGTGTGTGTGAGTTTGTGTGTATGTATGTATGTGTGTGTATGTGTGTGTTTGTGTGTATGTATGTATGTGTGTGTGTGTATGTGTGTGTGTATGTGTGTGTGTATGTGTGTGAGTTGTGTGTATGTATGTGTGTGTATGTGCATGTGTGTGTATGTGTGGGTGTGGTGTGTGTGTGTGTGTGTGTGTATGTGTGTGTGTGTGTATATTGTGTGTTGTATGGTGTTGCATGTGCGTGTATGTGTGGTGTGGTGTGGTGTGGTGTGCGTTTGGTGTGCGTGTGGTGTGCGTGTGGTGTGCGTGTGGTGTGCGTGTGTGTGTGCTCCGCTCCAGAGTATGCTGCTGATATCTCCGGATATCTGCCTTCGTATAAACAATTTATTTGCCTGTGTGTACTGGTTTCCTTACAGCGGAAATCCCCAAAGGGCCATCTGGTTTTTCAAATTTACATTTGATTTTCCTCCCATTGGAGATTCGGTTAGCAGTTCCACTGGAGCCTTGCAGCCTGCAAAGTGGATGGCCCAGAGCGGTTACACATGTGTAAGATCGTTATAAGACCAAAATTAATCCGTAGTGCACAAAGGCCGTCATATACATTATATAGACGTGTGAATGGATTATTTATGATTCTCTTGGTTGAATATTTATCGGTGTACAGTCGTTTCATACATCTCCTTTGGGGCACCCTACTGATACAGGGGCGGCCTATTTTGTTGCGTTGCTACATATTGTCCTTTTCCTTCCTCTGAAATAATATGAAGATCATTTGTTTGATTCATTGCAATTTATTTTTCCTCATCTAGGATAGCCTGGAGATACGCGCACTCACTTGTGAGCTATCTAGTCTGGGTTCGAATCTCCACCCAGACATAAACTGACGTCCCCTGGTATTTCGCAGGCAGGACGAGGCGTCGATGATTGCGAAGTCCTTCAGAAGGACGTTAAGGCCGGAGGACCCGTCTGCCAGCACTGGTCGCTGGTGAATGTCCAACATCCCACGGGATCTTTCGAGAAGAGTGGGAGAGTACTGTCACTGTCACCCTGAACAAATTCTGAGTTCCTGCGCAAACTCTCTTGCCAACTGGAACTTGGCAAGCGTGGCAAGTATGCTAATACTCCCGGTGTGAGTTGAGGCTTGAGGGACCTCTTTGTCCTGCGGTGGACTGAAAACAGACTGATGATGATGACGAATATCCATCCATCTATTTCTCCGTCCCCTGTCTATTGTCTCGAAGCTGATCTATATCGAATTGACCTGATTGTCCCAGAAAGATCTGATGGTGACAAATATCCATCCATCTATTACTCCATCCCCTGCCTATTGTCTAGAATCTGATCAATATCGAATTGACCTAATGAGGATGAATATCTATCCATCGATTGTTACATCCCCTGCCTATTGTCTAGAATCTGATCAATATCGAATTGACCTAATGATGATGAATATCTATCCATCGATTGTTACATCCCCTGATCTAGAATCTGATCAATAGTGAATTGACCTGATTATTCCAAAAAGATCTGATGAGGACGAATATCCATCAATGTATTGCTCTATCCCCTGCCTAATGTCTGGAATCAAAACTATATCAAATTGACCTGATTATCCCAAAAATATCTGATGATGATGATGATGAATATCCATCCATCTATTGCTCCATCCCCTGCCTAATGTCTAGAATATGATCAATATCGAATTGACCTGATTATCCCAAAACAATCAGAGCTGTGACTGATGAAGACTCACACGCACACTAACTTATGTGAATTGAATGTACAACTGTATAGCATTCCATAGCTCTCTGCATTACATTGTAACAAAAGGGTATTGAGTAAACTTATCAAGGATGTAGGAGATAGTGTACGTTCAATAATGTAAAAAAAATATATTTGTGGTCCAACGTATTCTGCATAATAAAGCCCAAAGCCTACACTTGATCTTTCATACCTCTGTAATACAGTATTTATAAAACGTATAAGCTTATCATAAATAATTTCTATATGCAGCCAGCAACCTACATATTCATGATGTTTTGAATAATTAATATCAGATATGCATTTTATGACATAATATATGTGAAAAAGGAAAAAGTATTAAAATCATGCAAAATAGATTATGGGATATGTGGAGTATTCAAAAAATTATACCAATGAGAAACTCACAACAATATCCTACGATACACCAAAAAAGAATCACGAGGTGTGTATATATATATATATATATATCTGAGATATAAAAATCATTATTTATTTACCCATCATCGTCATTAATGTCGAGGCAGTATGGATGCTGCTGAAGCAGTTCCTTGGCACGGGTCATGCTGAATGGTTTGCCATTGCCTTCCCAGCAGTCAGTCAGTCATGGCAGGAATTTGTCATTTGTTCATTGTGATGACAATAACTCTCCGACTCTTTGCAAAAAACACCATTGGATGTTTAACACCCACCCACAACCAGTACTGGCAGAGGACTGGTCTGGCTTAACGTCGTTCGGATGGGCACTGCTAATAATGACGCATCACCTGCATGGTCAAGCACCAGGGTGACAGTGTCGTCGTCAGACAGAGATTCGAACCCAGGCTAGACAGGCATGTACACATACTTCTAAGCAACCCTGCCAACCTTTTTATCTACTACTTACATACACTTTAATATGTAATTACATGTTGTAAAAATAATAATCCGAACTTGTATTGTTTGGACTGTTGTGTGTAATCTCATTCTATGAACTTTTTGAACACCCCCATCACATAATCCCTGGCCTCACCAAATTGAGTGCACCGTGATGCAAAAGCTTAAGTTGTATTTACCTGTGTAATGAGCCAGGTAATAGCTCATCTGGTATTTGTTTCACACATCTAGGACATGTGGTTGGTACCGAAAGTGGACATGAATAGCTGCTCGAAATACCTCCGTGATCGCCCTTTGTCCTTTCAATCGCCTGAATGATCAAAAGTGGTCTTGGGTTTGCAGCCTGTGAATTCAGCTGTGAAATTAATCTGAAGTATTATGATGGGCTCAGGAAAAATAAACAAAAGTTCCCTTCCAATTTGATTTTTTTTTAAACAACAAAACAAGGCCATTTTTAAACCAGTGTGCATTGTTTAAATGGAGGCAATCTTTCATATCTTAAAACGAGAAAGTCTAGAGTCGAGACCAAATACAGTTATTGCGGTTGGATGCAGGAGTGCACTTTAGATGACGACCACTTCTACTATTACTATTACTAGTGTTATTATTATGACTAGCATAACCCGCCGCTCTACGCGACATGTTGGGGTGGGTGTGTTTGAGAAAGGAACTGATGCAGAGTATCAGTAGTATTTTACTTTAATGCAGTAAGTGGAATACCATTTCACTGTTTTAGAACCATTTTATTTACTTTTTTGTACCATGCACCTCATATGGTCTTTGAGATAATGTAAGCCGAATATCACGTTACTCGAGCGCAGAACAAAGTCGAAGATAGCGCGACACGAAACCACAAACTCGAAATAATATATAATCTACGATCTACGATTTCACTGTTTCAGAACCATTTTATTTACTTTTTTTGTACCATGCACCTCATATGGTCTTTGAGATAATGTAAGCCAAATATCACGTTACTCGAGCGCAGAACAAAGTCGAAGATAGCGCGACACGAAACCACAAACTCGGAAATAATATATAAGATTATTATATTTATTATTACAACGTCCTTTATTCCCACCTTCTAGTGGAGTCGGCCAATTAAAGGTTTTGGCCCAAGTCTTTGAGGAATTTCATTTTCACTGAAGTGCCAGAATTTGGAACTTGTTTGTGGGTGTCGCCGATAACTCCCCTACTCTTTCAGGTCCACCAAAAATCAGTGCTAGCAGACGGGACTTCTAGCTTAACATCCACCTGATGTACGATTCACACATGCTGATGCCTCACCCTGCCAGTAAGCCTTGTGTTGGCTTAATAGTAAGGGTGGTGGACTTTGGATCCTAGGGTCCTGAGTTCAAATCCCGCTCAGCTGTTGAATCAATACCAGGTGGGGTTAACTCGGCCTGTCATCCTTCCAAGGTCGGCAAAATGAGTGCCAGCATGCTGGTATCCTGTGTTGGGGTGGTGACCCGTCGAGGATTGTGCCCAATAGCCAAGGAAACTGCTGAGGCAGCACCAACGCTCTGCACAGAGTATGGTCCCAATCTGCTCCTCCTCTTGCCAGTGAAAGACCAGGATGACATTTTATAGCTGGACCAAGATTTGAACCCAAGCAAGACAGCTTAAAGTGAAGTCATTGACTCCTCCAAGGTATCCTGCCATCCCAACTAAATCTAAATTCAATACAAGAGACGGTAAAGTTATACAGTACTGCGTTTGCAAAATGTGTTTACAATTGATCTTTACCCCACGCACATAGAGCGAAAAGTGGGGTTAAAGCAATTGGTCCATGTCTATCTGTCTGTCTGTCATGTCTATCTGTCTACAAGGGTCAGTTTATGATCGACAAACAACTTCATTTCAATTGAATGTTATATTTTGAACACATATCGGAACATGAATTGGAAAATGAACCTGCAGTTTCGCAGTACTTTGGCTCTGACTTCATCCTGATTCCGCAGGTGCAGAGAGTGAGATAATTTTTCGCTCACCCGGAACATAATTCCGCAGAGCTTATGGGATGGCGCATCGTCCGTCCATCTGTCCGTCCGTTCGTCAGTCCGTAAACACTTGCAACTGCTTCCCTGAAACTACACGCACGATTTTGAGGAAACTTGACCACAACCTTCATCACCTCTGATGTACCAAAGTGTGTTCATGACATTAAAAATTATTGGGATGTAAGGGGTTATACTGGGGGGTGGGGGTGGGGGGTGCGGTGGGGAGGGTTTCCCCCAAAAATATGTACTTGCTTTCTTCTCTGAAACTACACACACAATTTCGATGAAACTTGACCATAGCTTTCATCACCCATGATGGACCAAAGTTTGTTCACGCCATTTAAAAAAATCGGGGTCGAAGGGGTTATACAGAGGGCTTCCCCCCAAAATAGGTATTTGCTTTCTTATGAGAAACTACAAATGCAATTTTGATAAAACTTGACAACAAGCTTCATCACCCATGATGTACCAAAGTTTGTTCATAGCATTTAAAATAATCCATAGGTATTTACTTTCTTCCCTGTTAAATATTTTGTGGGTCATCTACACCTACCAGTGATCCCCTGGTTTTTTTATCCAGCCTCTACCAGGTAAGCACCCAGGGGTATTGCCCCTATTTTTTTTTTATGCTGTCTGCCTGTCTGGCAGTCAAACAAAATTGAAAATCATTCCATACAGGAAACTTACTGTTTTTAAGGACATCATAAAGGACACAAACAACAGGCACAAAGTTCTAATGTAGCATGTCGGTAAAATTATGGAAAGTAATTTTTTATACAACTTTTAAAATCTTCATTTTATTTAAATTGAATATATATAACACATTGAAGAACACAAATCGCCTTTTTTGACACTTTCAAAGCCCTTCCGTTGAGCAGTACTTGGACAAAATATTATGGCATTTTACATCATCATGACGAATCAAATTTACAGCTCGTACGCCCCACCCCATGTCCTTGTTTATCAAGACGGCACGGGGTAAGGTGTTCTATGCCTCCCCTCTCCTCCAGTTACCCCACGCACGCTAAGCGAAAAAGTGGGGTTAAGCAATTATTGGTTCACTTCTGTATGTCTGTCCGTCCATCCACAAACGTCAGTTTATGATCGACGAACAACTTAATTTCTATTGGATGTTATATTTTCAACACGAATCAGAACATGAATCAGAACACGAACCTGCCGTTTTGTAGTACTTTGGCTCTGAATTTGTCTCGATCGCACATGCGCAGAGATGAGAGAGATAATGATTTTACTCTATCTGCCTGTCTGGCAGTCAAACGAAAAAAAAATCATTCCAAACAAGAAACTTATTGTTTTTATGGACTTCATAAAGGACACAAACAACAGGCATGAAGAACTAATTTTACGTGTTAAATAAGGTGGTGTAATGGACACTGTGTCAATGGCGGTAAACTTCGAGAATTAATTTTTTATACAACATTTAAAATCATTATTTTGTTTCTGTTGAATTATTTCCCTGAACACTGTGTGGAGTGGGGTATTCTATGAACTCTCTAGTTTGAAAAGCTTCGCATTCCATCATCTCGCTCTTCCATGAGCCGAGATTAGGCATGGATAACCGACGGCCCACAATATGTTTTTATCTGCCCTTGTAGTGATATCTTGTTTAATATTTTATGTAGGTATTATTACGTCAATGAAAAACAACTTAAGAGTAGCAACAAGACAGATTCCCCCCCCCCCCCCCCCAACATGGACGCTCATCAAAAGGAAGCAATCTCTGAAGTCACATTAGGAAAGTTAATTTAAAATTACGAGTATTAGGACTGTATTATTAAAAGGTGTATGGTTTCCTGTGTTACTTATTTTGAGTTGGTATCAAGCACCTGGATGTTTATTACATTACAATAATTTTACTTCACCTGGGCTTTAGTCAGGTGAGCTTATGTGATTGAGTAGTGTCCGTTGGTGAGTGAGTCAGTGAGTCAGTCAACCTGTAAAACACTTTCAAGTCATTATCTCTTGAACCAAACATACGATTTTGATCAAACTTGGCCACAAGCTTCATAGCTGATGCCTTACGAAGGTTTATTTACCGCATCAAAATCTGCGCTCCTTCAAGGGGGCTATGGGTGTTTCTTTGACCACCCCCCCCCCTCCAAAAAAAATGTATTTGTTCTCTTCTCCAAAACTACACACACATTATTTCAATGAAACTTGACCACAACCTTCATCACCCATGATGTACCAAAGTTTGTTCACAGCATTAAAAAAAAATCTGGATCTAAGGGGGTTTGAGTGACTTGCGACTGATCCAAGTGTAGTTCAGACATGCGGTCTTATTTTATGTGTGCATAACAACAGTCATAATGCTAGTTACATTACTTATCTAAATACAGTGTGTGTTGTTTAAATTACTAAAACATCACTCGGCATATAATTGGCCTGCAGCAAGTTTAATTGCAGCTGTTACGGCCCTCCAACTCCGAATGGTTCCCCCAGCTGGTCTAGTCTGTATGTAATTAAAGTCATGTGGCCAGAACGAGCTTTGTAATCCTTGGTTACCAGTGAGGAGAGGAATGTTGCTGCCAAATTTCGGCTGGATCGGCCCAGCGGTTTGGTCGTAGAAGTCAAAATAGGAGACGGACGGATGGACGGTGCGCAGTTACAATACCTTATCTGGAATTCCAATTCCAGATAAGCTAAAAATAAATTAATAACAGGTCTTGAAACAGTTTTAAAAATTACCACCATGGTGGCCGACATTTCAATTGTCTGAAGTTCAAGTAAAGGATTCGTGCAATTATTGCAAAAAAATGGCGAATTTATGTCGAAGGACGTTGTGGGATCATTCGTGCATGGAACCTAAATGAGGATGGGAAAACCACATGCTCCCTGCTCTCATATGCAGCGCCCCCTGCTGGCACAACACCATAACGGCAGTGATAGGTCAGAATCGTACACAGGCGAAGCAACTAAATGGTGAGCAGGCTAAGATGATAACTACTGGCTCTTGTTTAGAAAAGTAGAAAAGTTAGGATCAATGCTTTACCAAAATCTATAAACATTAGTGATACCTGTGTCGGTAGGCCTCATGATGTTCTTTAATTTCATGTGTTTGTCTGTTCACAGACTAACGCAATGAATGGAACAAGGTTGGACAAAGTTGACATTCTGCACTCCGCTTCATTGTGGCCCAGGGCAGAAATGTGGCTTTAATTTTTGGTGCAATTCTACAATGGTTTAGTGAGGGTCAGGGGTTGAAGTTCACCATAATTCCACATCCAGGTACACAGCAGCATTTCTACGATAACTCAAGAACACGATCGGCGTGCCTACTGCCACTTTGCTGATGGGTTTAATAAAAAAAGACTCCATTTGTACTTGACAAACATATTGCATGTCTATCTATGAACGTCAACGAGGACGTAAAATGAAGTAAAACACATGAAAAAGGATCTTTTACAGCACATAATTATTGTTGTTATGACTATGGTTGTTGTTTTTTGTGGTTCTTTTGTGTACCTTTACCTATTTTACTATTGTTTCAAGAAGTATTACTATATATAATTTTTGTGTGCTCCTCCTGTATCTATCTAAACTCTAAAGTCTAAAGGGTTCCTGCTGTCATAGAATAATAAATGTTACTGGTGGAACCGCTACCTTAAAGCTCTAGTTCCTGCTTCTTCTTCCTCAATCCAAGAAACATGGGCTTTTTGCCCAGTCTATGTTGCCCAGTCTGTTTTTTTGTGTTGCCCAGTATATGTTTTTTTTTGTGGGGGTCTAAAACACTTCACCACACCCACAAAGGAATGGGGTCGAGGATAATTTAATATTACCTTTCACATAGCTACAAAGGCTTAGGCACTTGAGAGACTTGGACTGACAGAGGATGCTCAGTCTGCAGCTGGCCTTGGAAGCCAGATTTGCTGTGTGGTTGACTCAGGAGAGGTCACGGCTGATGGTGAAACCGAGAAGTTCAAGAGACTTAATCTCTTCCAGTGAATGAACAAGGAAATAGATATTTGGGTTAATTTGATGATCGTTCCAGCTACTACAAGGCTTTTATCTGCAGCTTCATGGAGTACTGCTCTCCCCTCTGGGCTGGCTCCCATGCCTCACATCTTGCTCAGCTTGATGCCATGGAAACCAAGGCCTTTAATATCATTGGAATCTCCCACGATGAAGCTGAATCTATGGACCTATCACTTCACCATCACAGACAGTTCAGAGGTCTTCTCTGTACTTCTTCGCCTCCATTCTGAGTTTTGCACCTTCTGATTTCCCCCCCACCCCCCCCCCCCACCCACCACCACCCTAGTTTCTGCAGGCACACACAGTCCACCATCAAACCCCCTTCTGGTGAAGCTACACTAAATTCAGGATCACTGTTCATGCCACTTCATTTGTTCCTCTTTCTCTTCTCCTATGGAACCAACTTCCACATTATCTTCCATCTCATTCTTCCATCAGGCCTTCAAGACAGCTGTTCACCACCAACTCAGATCATCCCAATCCAAGACATGATCTTTTCTACCCTCGTTAACCCCTCCTCCCCCATCGCCAGGCCAATCCCTCCACTTCAAAATTTACAGTTTTCTCTCCTGAGAGTTTCCTTCTGTATCCATCTTGTCCAGCCCATGCATCCTCTACTGCCCCCCCATTCCTCCCCATACCTATTAGTTGTCCAATTCTGCCTCTATCTTGGTCTTCAACTCTGCTGTTGGTGTCCTCCCTCCCCCCCCCCTTTCTCTCTCTGCTGTTCCTTTGTCCTGTGTCTTGATCAGTTCAGAGTACTAGTACTAGCTCTTCCACGAGCCTCAACTATATGCATAAAAAAAAAATTCTACATCAGCAGAGAGAGATGAAGCGAGCTGCTCTGTCTTGCAGAAGGGTGGGGGTATTGTCAGATACAATGTTAGAGCTGTCTTCAAAAATGGAAGAGAAGGCTTCCACAGTAATGGAGAGGTCATTAATATAGATGAGGAACAAGACTGTGCCCAATACACTGCCTTGGGAAACTCCAGCCTCCACAAAGAGAGGGGAGGAGACATTTCCATTGACAGCAACACGTTGACTCGGTGAGTGAAGGAAGTCAGAAATCCAGAAACCTTCTGTGCCAGCAGAAAAATGATGGTGACCTTCTGTGCCAGCAAAATCTTTGCCATAAAAGCTTCTCACCAAGCCAAAGTAGAGGGTCAACTGATCCACAGGGTGACAAAATGACACTAGCATTATCCGCCCGAAATTCTTTACCATAATTCTAATTTTAATTCTTTGCATGAGCGTTGACGTACACAGCTGAGAGCGACTATCTTCATGGTCTCGTCAATTCGCTGACGTCATAGTCCGTCGTCGCAGACCGTCACACCCCGAGAGTTAATGCCACTCGAAGAAAAAGGTCTGCATGTAAAGACCCATCTTCTGCACATGCTGACTCATCGAAGGTGAATTTAACACAAAAATGTCAAGAACTTAGTATATAAAGAAATCTATAATATACTTGTGAAACTGATATATTGAGTCCGAACGACTCCTTTAGAGATCGCGCGGTTAGTGGATCTTCGCAATTTTGGTGAAAAGTGAACTTAAAATCTTTTCTTCAAAAAGTTCGCACTGATGGAGTGACAGTTTCTTGCCGGTTTCACACATTTCCCTAATCGCGGGTATCAGGTCAATCAATCATTATCCTCGGTGAGTGATATTATAAGTGCGTGGTGGGGGTGTGTGGTGTCACATGAAAAGAGAAAAGAAAGAAGGTGGGTGATGAAAAGGCGAGGGGATGGGAAGGAGGTGAAAGCACGATGACTTTGTGTGAACTAACCCGCAATCTCGCACATCACTCCGAAACTCGGACGAGTGTGGCAATACGATGTCCCTTCCCCCCAAAACGTGATTCAGATGATAACGAGACGGTGATCATCCTTCTCTTAGGATAGCACCACACCCACCAGAAGGGACCGCTCAGTAACCCAAGGACCGCGTTGGCTAACACACTCGCCACCGACATCTCCGTCACATGACCAGGATGTACACTGTTTTCTCTTATCAAATTGTGATCCGAAGGTTGTCCAATCCCGTCTCGGTGAGCTCGCCTGGAAGGAAGCGCCAAGGAGTACTCCACGGAGTGGGTTTTCAGATTTTTTGTGTTTTGCAATGAATGGTTACGTGGCGGAGTGCAATACTGCACAATCCTAAATAGAATAACCCAGCACGAGGAGTCCTCGACACAGTGCATAGATAGGTACGCTGCTCACAGGAGTCCTCCTCGCTTTTAGTGATCTGAATTTAGTGTATTAGTAATCTGATCACGATATTTAGAATGAGTGGTGAACTCTTGATTACCATAGTTGATTGTGTAAGTGACTCTGATCCCAGAGGTTAGAGTTGTAGTGAACTCGAATCCTATAGGTTAGGTGTGGTAATCATAGAGTGTTTTGAACTCTGATCCCAAATGTAGAGTGTTAGTATATCTTAATCATAGGTTAGGTGTGCAGAACTCGATCATATTGAATCGAACCTATCTAGGTTGAGTGTTAGGTTGAATCTGAATCCCTAGTTAGAGTGTAGTACTTGTGAATCTCATAGGTTAGTAATCAGAACTCTAAATATCTAATTGTCATCTCGCTACATAATAGTATTTTTTATCACTATTAGTTCCGCCGTGTTTCTTTGGATGTTTTAGTTCATTTCGTCTCGTATTTTTCTATTTGTTCTTTAAATTTTGCCTCCGTCATCCTTTCTTCATTTAATCATTTATTTTATTCATCCTCTGGCCGCTCAGCCAGTCATCCCTAAATATCCGACCACCTACTCATATCCCTCTACCGTTCGCTTGATCCGCACACCTATCATTATGCACATCACTTTGCTCAGTCTTACCTCAGCCATCTCGCAATCAATTTTTTCCTTGCCTCTTTGTCCTCCATTTTCCAAGTCGTTGCGCAACTCTCATTTTGCTACATCTGGTAAGATCATGTCACAGGTCTGCTTGCTGTTGCAGCAAAGGCGACCTGCTCGTCCTGGTGTGATTCAAGGATGTGTCTTGGAATAGTGAGGTATTACCGCTATGGCACTCCTGCATCCCCTACTGCTCCCCATAAATTTCATACCTGGTCAATTGTCCTCATGAGCCCCCTGAGACTACTCGTCTTGGTAGATATAGCTGCACTGATATTATTAAATTTCACCCTTGCCTGGCCCTTTCAAAATTTTGATTTGAAACCTACATTGTACTCTGTAATGGACACTATTGAGTTTTAGTAAACTTTGTTTGGGTATTTTTTTTTTTATTTGTTGGACAGATTCACGGATCAAAAGGCGAACTACCAGACACAAATGTTAAATACGTCGCCGGGTCACGTGCACTCTCTCTATGGAACCCGCTTTCTGACCTTTGACCTGTAGACAAAAACCACGAGATCCACAATCGCGGATTTAATGCAAGCACGGCACATCAAAGGTGACTAACCTGGAATGTCATGTGCAAACCTTCGCATACTTTCGGTGACATAGTTTACTCAGTAGGACCATGATACGTCGCCTCACACTTTGTTATAATTAATACTAGCAGAACCCGTCACAACGGATTCTGTTCATGCAAACCACTTACCAGCTCACCACACACAGAGCATGCTGATGAGGGCGGCTGCCCCGACCTACTATCCCCCGGCCTGCCATTCCCGCTTGCAATTTCTTACCTCCGCCAAAATAATTACCCGCCCGCCCCTCTTGATTTAGGTATCAGAGATCAGGCGGTTTTTGACAATCTGGAGCGCAATTATCCTGACCATTCGTCGCGAATGTGAATCTCTGGCTGAAATCGTGATTGTGACGTGGTTTTATAGACAGTGCTTGAGAATAGAAGCATAAAAACGGGTTCAGTCCAGGGTTGAACTAAGCACTTGAGAATAGTGTTTGAGAATGGTGTTTTTGTACGGTGACAGAAACGGTTGAGAATAGTTTGAATACAATTAAGAAAATAAACTGAAGGTTGGAAAGGAGTTTGAAGGAAAATAAGTTTGAGAATGAGGAAGAGAAATGGCATTTATACAATAACAACACATCTCGTCCTAACGAGATGTAAACCAATAACAATCAATTAATACAAGTACTAGGTCTATGGGGACATGTGCCAGAACAGCGTCGCTGCATCCCTTTCCACCGTACTCAGCTCCGTCTGCTCCCCAGGCAGTGCAGGGCCATCCGCATCTCCTTGAGATTCCGGTCACGCCGCACACGGGCACTGTTGGCCCATGGCACCTCCATCACGGACCCCCGTGAGAATCGTGGAGCGATCAGGTCAGGAAAACAGCCATGTCCATATAAGCCGCAGCTGACACTCACGGACTATCAGTAAAAATCTATTTCTTTCTCTCAGCATCCCGTTGGACAACAAACCAGACACGAGTCGCCAGGTTCTCGAGAGACTGGTACTAGAATTAAGTTCCGTCCAGATTCCTGGTCAGAGTCAAGGTCTCGAATCCATAGAGCAAGACTGGAAGCCAGGACCGAAACTGGCTTTCGTTCCTCGCACACGTACGGCAGTGCCACACGCCTCATGATCATGAATCAGAACCCAGGCCCGACCAGTCTTAATTGACTCTGACTCACAGCCAGCGACATGATCACGCCAAGTATGTGATCTCTCCCGTACTCAACATCCTCACCAAACGCACAGGACTAGCACCAACAGATTATTGAAGCCTGAATTTATTTTGACCAAGAAACGTAATCCACGGCTCCGACTCCTCTTCATCCTACGGCCTAAGACTCAGAGTTCTTTTATGTGAGGATTTATTCCCCAGGGTCCTTTCCAAATCCACAACTAATATAGGTTATAAATGTTTTAAGTGTCAAGCACTTATTAAATCAGGACAAATACACAGTTATGTCAGCAGACTACAGCGTCGTTGAACGATATCGACCTCCGCTATGCCGACCGGATCAATCATACAGGTGAGCAAAGATACTGTAAAATAACAACGAAATTTTATTTGAAAACATTACTGACTAATACACAAAAGAACTTTGAACGTAAATGTTTGATTCATTATCATTTAAAGAGCTCAATGATAACATATTTGCAAAAAGAAATAAAAAATAAACAAGAAGTTGCAACATCTCAGCTTTTACTCCTGCGTTGAATAGGACAAGGCCTTCAGTTTCAAGTAAGAATTTCAGATTTGAGTTTCTTCTTGACACACATGCTTAGCTAAGTTATATCCCAAAGTTTCCACGGTATGCGTGAGCTGCATAAATTTTACATTCTTTTAAACCTTACATGTCATTTACATGCAACACTACTACAGTATTCTCTCAAGCATTGCATGTTAGAAACCTTTTAAATAAAATATTATCACGTTCACATATTATGTACTACCAAATTACAACAAACACTATAGAAATACTCTGGCTACATTAGCGCTGCCAGAGCGTCCGCTCATGAGAACTGACGACTTGGTACAGCGGGTTCAGCATCACCGCAAGAAGCTCATAGTCCAATCGGACGGAACATCTCATGTTTGATAAGCATGTCAATATCGAACACGCACACGAGTGCTTCCATAATGCGCACAAGAGGTCGCACGCCACCTCTGCGAATCCTATTCATAATGAACCGGTGATCAGATGCAGATATATATCCTCCTTTCATGTACACCTCCATTATGAACACATGCATCTACAGCGTCACGCAATAAGCAGTAGGGTCGGTCGCGCCGACAGACGGAAATGGCAGTTTAACAGCTCGTCGGCGCTAACGGCCGTGCATCTTGGTTATTACTGCAGCAGGTCTTAAAATGTAACTTGGGAATCCTTGTCATATTACAATTTCACAAATAAGTAATACAATAGTGTGGAGTAAAGGCATTGCAAGCTTGGCAGCTCTTGAAAGCCTTTGCACAATTGCGTAAGCCAGAAGGTGGAAGCTGCATCGCAGTTGCTTTGTCCTTCTTGGCTGCGGCTTATCAAGTATCCGGGCGGGGGGGGGGGGGCCATACGCTAAGTCCAGAAAGAAGGAGGGTTCTTCAGATTCGTGTTATTAGTATGCATGTAATAAGCTGGTTTATTTACTCCCTGAAACGAAAAAACATTAAGTGTGAGGTTAGGTAAGTGTTATTTGGTACATGTCTGAAGTTG
>CM068952.1:73353220-73365364 GCA_035128595.1 Eptatretus atami
TAGCTTTACGACGAAGTTGCCTCCAGCATTTCCACAATAGAGAAGGGTAAGATGATCCTTAACCACCTTACCTTGAACCCCAGAGTAGAACTTTCCTGCTTGGAGAGGAAGGTATCAGATGGCATCCTCTTCCAGAATAATCCCGTTTGGCGGCATTAAAAACCTGTTCTGGCATAAATCCCTTCGCCTAGATTAGTTCCATGAGCTGCGGTGGATACTTTTCACAGCATCATGGTTTGCCGATGCTGCTTCCACGTCTAATGTTACATGATGGAGGTCGAATCCTCTTTTAAAGTTCTCCAACCAACTAATGATAGTGTGGAACTTGTGGGTAGCCATGGTTGAACTGGGGCCTTGGCTGCCTCGTGGAGACATGGTAAATCCGCAATTATTTCTCCCGTATCACCAGTCCACTCAAAAGCACTTTTTCCTGTGTTTGGTACTCAATCTAAACATGAAGGGCTTTTCCATCCTTTCAATAAAAGGAACACTGGACTGGAATGATACTTTTGCGCTTTGCGGAGTGCTGACAGCAACACTTAAATGGATATTTGACTCATTTTCATGGATACACCACAGTCGATTCATTGATCCCATGATGGCGGCCCGTACAGATGCCGCACTTTCACCTCGAGCCAAACCGATCTAACAACTCGATCTTTTCGCCTAACGTTATAACATTTCTCTGCCTTTTGGCACAACTGACTTTGTCCATCACTTTACATTTGGGCACCATTAAAAGTAGTGCACGAGAAACAAAAGGCTCATAATGGGAGGTCATCGTACACGCATAGGCCACAAACGATGACTCATCTCAACTCAAAAACCATGATTGGTCGAAATGAAATCCCACGATAACTAAATCAGAACACAATAGGTTGCCCACAATTGGTCGAAACCCACGATATTCGACTCAGAAAAATTTGAGGGTTTACTGTATAGACATAAACACCATGCTGGGTAACGTGTTCTATGAACTCTCTAGTTTTACAAACAATATACACTCAGTGTACAAAATATTAGGAACACCTGTTCTTTCCATGAAATAGACTGATCAGGTGAATCCAGCTCAAAGCTATGATCCCTTTTTGATTGCACCTGTTAAACCCACTTCAATCAGTGTAGATGAAGAGGAGGAGACAGATTAAAGAAGGATTTTTAAGCCTTGAGACGATTGAGACATTGATTGTGTATGTGTGCCATTCAGAGGGTGAATGGGCAAGACAAAATATTTAAGTGCCTTTGAACAGACTATCACGGGAGATGCCAGGCGCACCAGTTTGAGTGTGCCAAGAAATGCAACGCTGCTGGTTTTTCACACTCAACAGTTTCCCATGTATAGCAAGAATGGTCCACCACCCAAAGGACATCCAGCTGACAGCAGGCAAGTGGTCGAAAACGGCTCATTGATGAAAGAGGCCAAAGGAGGTTGACATTAATTGTGCAGAGCAACAGACAGGCTCCAGTTCATCAACTGACAGTCCAGTACAACATTGGTGCCTAAGGACCCATAAAAGAATGCACAACTCATCGTACCTTGACACGAATGGGATATGGCAGCCGACGACCATACAGAGTTCCACTTCCTTCAGCAAAAAAAAAGAACCTGTGGTTGCAGTGGGCTAAGGAATGAAAGCACTGGACACTGAAAGATTGGAAAAACATTGCCTGGTCTGATGATTCCTGGTTCCTGTTGTTTCACGCTGATGGGAGGACTAGGGTATGGAAAAAACCACATGAGTACATGCATCCATCATGCTGTGTCAACATTGTAAGCTGGTGGTGGTGGTGCTGGTGTGATGGTGTGGGATGTGTTTTCATCATGCACATTGGGGCCCTTAATGAAAGTGGAGCAACGGTTGAATGCCGCAGGATATCTGAACATCATTGCCAATCAGGTGCATCCCTTCATGGCAACAGTGTATCCATCTGCGAATTGATTTGTTCAGCAGGATAATTCTCCATGCCACAAGGCGAAGATTGTCCAGGAATGGTTCCACAAACATGACAGTGAATTCAGCTTACTGCAGTGGCCTGCCCAGTCACCAGATATTAATCCAATTGAGCATCTGTACGATGAGATGGAACGAGCTATTCGGAGAAGAGACCCACTTCCAGCTAACTTGACACAACTGTGGGAAGCATTGGAGTTGACATGGGCCAACATCTCTATGAAACCCTTTCGACACCTTGTAGAGTCCATGTCCCAACAAATTGAGGCTGTTCTGAGCGCAAAAGGGTATGCAACGCAATATTAGGAAGGTGTTCCTAATGTTTTGTATACTGCATATATAAATATATACTGTATATATATATATATATATATATATATATATTGTTGCGGTTCTAGGAAACCACATCCCTCCAAAGCAATAGCAACCATCATACAGCGGTCCCTAGACAGTTATTCCATTGATATACGTTCAGATAGTCCCTTCCCTTTTGTCTAGCGGGACAATGGGACAGTGCATTGTGTGGATCTCATCGTTAGGTCTGATTATATCTCTATCTTCATTCCTACTCTTTTCCTCTTCTTCCTGAAATAAATCAAAGCAGGCACTGCACTCAGACAGCCGCCTGTAAAATCTGCAGCCACACCCTCAACGTTTGCATCTTCGCAAAGGCCAACCATAGAAGCAAACGATAAACAACCTCCACCCACTGTACAGGACACACAAGGCGTGTTCTTTTCAACCCATTTCTGCATTTAATAATTATATGGATCTCCTTCTTCAACTCAACCCTACATACATAAGTATATCCAAACTTTTCCCTCAATTCCCTGACACAGATCAGGGCTGGCACCGTGCATCCCACCGGCTTTGATAACCGCGAACACGATGCTCGATGGCGGGCGGACCCACGCGCTGTCCACATGCTTAATAGCGGGCCTACACACTGACCATGAATAACACACATCTTTGGTCGGGTCTGCGCATGAGATTACAATAACATCTTACCATCGGTCTTCGCTCACCACGACGGCAACAATTGTCTCCCGCAGACGGCAGACATCGTCCTGCACCTCCGCCTCAATGCAACTGCTACCAGGCAGAGGCATGCTGTGCAGCCAGATCGCTTGGGCCACATGGCGCACCATGGAGCAGGCACATTGACCAGCGCCAACCCACGGGTCGCGGGGCACGGCACGAGTTCAGTGCAAGGAGATTATGTCACGGTGCTCGGAGCGAGACATTCCACAGCTGGGAACCATCTGGCCGGAAGTGAAGTGGAGCTGCTTCCGGTCATGGCGGCTGGCCATGTGCTGGCCGGGCCCAACCAGAGCGCCAAATTCGCGGTGACGACACATTGCTTCGGGTCATCGCCCCGCCCCTACACCACCGGATCTATAAAAGGACGGGTCATGGGCGGTGGGGGGAGAGTAGTCGTCGTTCGAGAGTCGGCGTCGTTCCTGAGTCGTTCAAGCGTCGTTCCTGCCCATCGTTCCTTTCTTCATTCCTGTCGGCTCATTCTGTCTGACTTGGGATAGACAACCGACCCATTCGCCTGCTGGCTCCGCCTTCTTTTCCAATTCGCCTGCTGGCTCCGCCTCTCTCTCACCCATTGGCTTTTGGCTCCACCAAAGTCCCTCCATTCACGCCCGATGGTCGCGTCTCGTTCTCTGGACCGACGTTAGCTGCATTAAGTGCCACGAAGCAAGAGACGACGTGCTAGCTATCAGGGAGGTATCGCCCAGCGGAACATCCCCCCAAAACGTATGGTAGCACGATCGGGCAATCTTGCAAGGTATTGAGAGACCGTTAGCCTCATCTCCTCTCCTTTTTCTCTTCATCAACTCCTCTTCATCGGGGTGTGTGTGTGTGTGTGTGTGTGTGTGTGTGTGTGTTGTGTGTTGTGTGTGTGTGTGTGTGTGTGTGTGTGTGGTGGTGTGTGTGTGTGTGTGTGTGTGTGTCCTGGCGCCTGTCCTCGTTTAAGTTAAGATTGTACAATAATTATATCGGGACAACTCTGATCTGTGTCTGCTTTTGTAAGTTGCTTGTATAGTGCCGCACCTCTCACATTTCTTCCTATTCCTGCTACAGACAACAATAAAAGCTATATTCACAGTGCCACATATCTTTTCCACCTTGCTTGTTAATAAATCCCTTTGCAGAAATGTTCCCAGCTCTTTTCGTTCTTTCTTTCATTGATCCAGCATGGTCCTTATCCTAACCTAGCCGGACTTCTTGTTCCAACCATCCGTTCCTTTTAGCCGGTACGTCCTTGGCAGTGTCGCTCGGCTGCATCCGATCCGGTAAAGTGATGCGGTTTGGACAAGGCGTACCGAGGGCGTGTTCCCCAGTAATTAAATCACGTGATTAATTAGGTAACCCGGTTAACCCATAGATGGGAGGACCCAAGGTCACGCTGTTGAGTTATTGGCATTCACGGGCGGTTAGCGACCCGCCGCGTCACGGAATTATCCGTGTGCGACGGCCTGCAATTCCGGGGAGTCTAATGGGAACCCGAGATAGCTTCCCCCCTGGTGGTCTTCTCACCCGACCCCCAACTACATAATATATATATATATATTCACTGTGGGCGCTATTTGTATTCACAGGAAATTATCGGAAATCAACACAACTTGTCTCATCCACAGATATTTGTTGTATTTACATGACTCCCATTTTCATTCAGGAACAGATCAATTATGGTTATAACCATTTTGGAAATTTGCACTATTTTATCTAACTGCTGAAAATTATGTTTAAAAGACGATTTGAGTCACAGATTATGTGCTAGTAACAGCAGGTTGAAAGTGTCCGACGAGCTGAACCGAGCCAGTGTAAACACACACAGAGCATGCGCACTTGGTCTCATTTCGCATTCAAACATCATTTTGAAAGTCACGTGTTGATGCATCTCAAAATTATCCCAAACATATTGACTCTTAAAGTTCGTCCACCATTTAATCAGTTCTCCAGTGGGTAACGTCTTGAGGTCGGTCGATACTGGAAAAGTGATGATTTATGGTGCTTTAGAGCTCAGGTGGACGATCATGTTGCTCGGCTCCCTGTCCGGGATTTAATGTATTTTCATCCGCGTTGAAGGGATGATTTTGGTAAAGGAGGTGGGGTTCGGGTCAAAGACGAATAAAATTTTGAATAAAACCGTAATCAATGAAACAAAGCCTTATGATGATCAATATTTAATTTCATAACGTCACACACATTTTTCATAAACAATCAAATTCCACCAAATATAAATAAATATTAAGTTGAGTGACTAATAAGTGAATGCAAAAAAAACAAAAAACCTGCTGGCATTGCTCAACCATATGCATATTTAGGGCAGAAATTTGGAATTTTGCTGGGATGCCGGCGATAACCCACCAACTATTCATCAAAAGACACCGTAAAAATCCTGAACATCCATCAGTAGATGCTAGCAGATGGGTCCTCCGGTTAACTTTCCATCTGAAGGATGGCACGTTCGTTCGTGCACCTCTCCGCCTATAAAACATCGGGTTGACAGTTGAAGTCAGATCTGAAACTGAACCGACACTGGACGGCTCAAAAGTGAGTAAACTACCTCCAAGCTATCCAAACACCCCCTGGAAGTTTTCACTCAAATTTATTGTTTGAAGTATCATTTTTTTTCCCCTTCTCAAAAAGTGAAAGTTGAAGCACAATGCCGGTTCCTGTGTTGTTGTATTTTTTACAACTCCCCTCCTGTACTCGTATAACTAACTCGTCGTGAACGTTAGACTCAGCACTACAAATGCGTTTGTTCACTTGTAGGCTGATATATCCCCTTGTACTAGTTTCCTACTTTTCGCTTGCCCCTTGTATATAGCACGAGGAATGGAAACTCATGAAGATTTGAAATCTGGCTGAATTAAAGATTAGCACGCTTCAGTAGGAAGACAAAGGAGATCCAAAGTGGCAGAAAACGTACAAGCATACAGATGAAGACATTTGGCCATTTCTATGGAATGAATAAAAAGAAGTCAACAAGAAGCCAAACATGGAATATATAAAGTTAGGACTTGTCCCTTGACATTTTTTTTTTTTTTTTATTTGAGCAGTAAACTTTGTAAATAGTCTAACAAACACATGTGTCTGTCTTGTGAGTTCCTGATAATAAAAAAATGTCCATTGGCCTTTTCATTGTGCAGAAGAGAGTTAGGTGTTTAGGAAGATGGGAGGAGAAGACGGTTGAAGCGTTCTAAACGTGTAACTTCACCGATGTGCCCTTTTAATTCCCCTCATTTAAACTTCAGATGGATTACCCTCCCACAGCCGTTACCTAGCTGTGATCAGCTTAAGGAAGATTAACACTTCCACTGCCTGGCCAAAAGAGGCTGCTCAACAGCTTAGTACAAAGTGTCGAACTCCTTTGATCTGTCAGCTACGACGGCATTGTTTGGATTTCAAATCCTTCCTTGTGAAGTTTCCTACATTTTATTAAAAATCCCGCTAATCACGTTTAAAACGGAGGAAAGAAAGGTGTAGAGACAAAAAGTCCTCAAACTTTATTTGATTCAATGAACAATGCGGAGTTGTGCGACGGGTGAGTGCTTTACGCCGCGCCTGAAGCTTCAAACATGCTCAGCGAAATAAAATAAAATCTGCTTATGTTCGTGGCTCTTCGACGGGAGAATTTGTAATCCTAAAAGTACTGCTATTGCTACTGCTACTGCAACGACTACCACCACTACTACTACTGCTTTAAAGGCCACAATTAATCCCACGGTCAGGAACTGGCTGGCAAGGTGTTCGACCGGACCAGGTTTAGAGTAGGTATTTGTAATTTGTTCCAAGGTGCTGCCGATAACTCGCCAACTCTTTGTGAACGACACTACAAGGTCACCCCCACGTATGGCTTACTGACTTCCTCCATCCTCATGGCCAACAAGTGTGGTTCTCAACGGAATCCTCTCAATCTCCTCTCCCTGCCAAGGCTGGAATGCCCTAACAGTGTTTTGGGCCCAGTTATTTTCATAAACTATCTCTCTGACTTTGGCGAATCCCCTTTTCTATCTTCTAACGACTACACCCTCTGCCGTAACATCTCTCATCATTCAGATAGGCAGGCTGCAGCCTCTTCCCTCTCTTCAGACCTTGATAGAATCATGAGCTCCTCAAACACTAGGAATATGTTGTTCAATTCCGTCAAACCCACCATCTCACTCTGTCTCTGAAAAGACTGTCTGGTGAACCCTCCCATTTACTTCTTTAACAATCCTCTTGACAAAAGTTCAGTCACTCAACTTTTTGGCCTCGCTATCAGCCATGATTTTTCTTGGGCAGATCACATGTTTAAGTTGGCCTACAAAGCCAGTCTGGGCATTCTCTGTCATGCAAGATCCTTCCTGAGCACACCTGAACTCCTATGCACCCACAAGGCCTTCATCCACAGCTTGATGGAACACTACTCTCCCCTCTGTGCTGGCGCACCTGCCACACTTTGCTCAGCTTGACACCATGGAATTGGAAACCAAGGCCTTCAACATCATTGGCATCTCGTGTGATGAAGCTGAGGCTATGGGCATATCACTTTCACATCACAGACAGTTTTTCCTTACACTTCTATGATTGAGAGTTTGTGGCTATATCCATGTTGTTCACACAGTGTCTCCTACCCACAGTGCCCACAATCTTCGCCAAATCCCTTATTTCTCCAACTCTCCCTCTATTTTGTCCCTTGTCCCTGCTGTTTGTGTGTGTTCCCCCATGCAGGGTCAGGTCAGGTCAGGTATGGGAGCATGCGCCAGAGCAGTGCGATGCTGCTTCGACTTTCCGCCGGTACTCCAGGGGCCTCTGCCTAGCCACCCCCCAGGCAGATGACTGGCCCATCCCCATCTCCTTGAGATGCTGATCAACCTGCTACAACCACGAGGCGCGTGGTAGGCCCGTTGGCCTCCTCCACTCACGAGGCTCCATCGCTGAGAGAATCTGGTGAGCAGGATCAGCGTCAAGAAAACGAGCTACATGTCCAAACAGCCACAGCTGACGCTCATGGACTATGCAGGTAACAAATCTCATTTGAGTCTCTCTAAGCAACTACTCATTGGATACAATGTCCGACCGCTATTGCAAGGATTCTCCGAAGAGACCTGGTACCAAAGGAATTAAGTCTCCATCTCAGATCCTTGGTCAGAGTCCAAGTCTCACACCCAGACAGCAAGACTGGGAGCACAAGGACCTGAAGACTCGGACTTTCATCCTCCCACACAGACCGGCAGTGTCACACCCCATGATACAGTGAATCCATGACTCTCCAGGCCCGACCCAGACATCTGTTGACCTCTGGCTCACAGCCAACAGAGACATGAATATCACTGCCAAGGTAAGTGAATCTTCTCCATGACCTCAACATCCTCACCAAAAACAGGTACAGACAGGATAGCAGCATCCAAGATGTCATTGAAAGCCTGGATCTTAGTTTTGACCCAGGAACTCCATAATCCAGCGGCTCCACTCCTCATTCAGCACCTCGAGGGTCCCCAAAGGGATATCTGAGTCTCCGCAAAGATGACTGCATCATCTGCGAAATCAAGGTCAGAGATCTGACATTCCCAAATGAGCCCGCAGCTTGATCTCTCCGACATCCTCCCCAAATCCAGTCCATCAAGTGCTGAGAAAGTGTGGGGCCAGTACACACCCCTGAGACTCCAGTAACAACTGGAAATAAGTCAGAGATGGTACCACACACATCTCATAGCACTGTCAGTACCACGTATCGGTTAGACATCAGATCAGTCATGTTTGTGGCACCCCATGAAGACCAAAATCCTCCAGAGGGCATCCCGATTCACCTGAATCAAACGCTTTACAGAGATCAACATAAGCTGCAAGCAGCCCCTGCCGAAACTCTCGTCTGCTTCGGTGAGCACCGAAGAGCAAGGATACGGTCAATCGTTGACCTCTTTGGTGCAAAGCTGACTGCTCTGGACGCTGGTGTCAGCAGATGGTGGCGAACCCTATTAAGAATTATCCAAGCAAAGACCTTGCCCGGCATTGAGAGCAGGTCACCCCTCGGTAGTTGTTGCAGTCTTGGTATCACCCTTCCCTTTCCAGAGAGGGACAACAAGGCCCCTCTTCCAGTCAGTTGGGATGATGGGATGATGCCTGTGTCCAGGCAGAGCACAGAACTGCATGCAACGACATGAGTGCAGCATTTCCACCAGCCTTGAGAAGTTCAGCATGGATGCCACAGATCCCTGGAGCTTTACCCCGTTTCAAACGGTTCACCGCAGCCTGTGTTTCCACAAACGAAGAGTGGACCACAGTTGATTGAGGGTCAGCAACAGGATTGTAACACCCTGAATCCAACGACAGCTGTGGATCAGCCTGGTACAACCGCTCAAGTAACCAGCCCAGCGGGCCTTCACTTCAGGACTCCTCTGTCAAGAGCCCACTCACTCCTCTGCTCTAACTGCAGTACACCGAGGGACGGGCTTGGACCACAGGTGATGCTTCTACCCCCTACAGATTCCTCACACATAGGCCTCCTGTAAGTGAACGTACAGTTTTAGCCTCAGCTCCTGAACAGCTCAGCTCTGCCATTCAGCCTGGCCTGCGACTCTGGCAATGGTATACAGTGTCCCTTGAGAGAAAAATCTTTCTTGCCCTAGTGAGTTCCAAGACATCTACCGGCAAACATCAAGGACGGTGGTCTTGAAGGCACTCCACAATCTTCAGGCCCCAAAGCACCCAGACCCCCCAAATTCCACTCAGCCTTGTTCGCAAACTCCTCAGCTACTCTCTCATCTTTGAGCTTCCAACATCCAGCCTAGGCTGGGATGGTACCATTCTCCAGGATTTAAGGTGCAGCTTAAGAGTTGCTACAACAAGACGGTGGTCAGTTGAGGAACTGAGCACTCCGGTCGACCCTGCAGTTTGGAAATCCTCCAGGACCAAGCAAGAGACATGGTCAATTCCTTTGCCACACCGCCAGCGTTGGAATACCAAGTCCAGCGATAGCTTGTGGGCGACTGAAACCATGAACCAGCCACCCCTAAATCCATGACTTCTTGCAAAGTCAAGAACTTGTGCTATTCTGGTTCACAGTTCTACCCATGGGGACCAACACATGTCTCATAACCATCCCTATCAGTTCCATTTGATGCAGTTGAAATCCCCCAAGACTAGAAGTGTATCTCGTCCTGGGGCACTGCATCAACCACAGACTCGAGCGTGGCATAGAATGCGTTCTTACATGGTGAGATCACTCGCCTCAGCACCACTCTGACACACTCTCCCGCAATCTGACCAGGGAATGTTACCCTGTAGTTTCCCTTTATCATCAAAGATTGGGGTCCCGAAGGCTTTGCCCCAATCCCGTCATCCGGTGAGCTGCCCGCGAAGGCGAAGCTGCACAGGAGGTACTCCCACATAGGTACTCCCACAGTTTGTTCATGCTGAACGCAATGTCGTTCTTACCAGCGATGATATTCTCTGGTTACTGGTCTTATGGATGCTGAACATCTTACACAACCCGCGATCTATTCTGAAGAAGATTTCGGACATGACCTATGCCTGCATCAAGACAAGTGCAAATTTATGGTGCCATCTGTCACTTAACTTGGATCATACGATTGATGCCGAGGGTCTACACCGGACAGATGAGAAAATCTGAGCTATCGAGGATGCTCCTGCTCCACAAGGCCTGACCGAATTGAAGTCATACCTCGGCTTGGTTTAGTTCTCTGTCCATTACATCCTGAATGTGACCAATGTTTTGGACCCTCTTTCTCATCTTTTGAAGAAAGGAGCCTCCTGGGGACCACTGAACAATCAGCCTTCCAATCAGCTCAAATCGTCCAACATTCTCGTTCATTTTGATCCAGAGAAGGATCTTGTGCTGACATGTGATGCCTGTCGGTATGGTGTGGGTAGTATGTTGTCTCACGTGATGCCCGACGGTAACGAAAGACATGTTGCATTTGCTTCCAGAATGTTGTCTCCAGTGGAGAAGAACTATTCCTAACTTGACAAGGAAGGATTAGGAATATTTTTTGGAGTCAACAAATTTTATCAGTGCCTTCTCGGACATTATTTCACAATTTGCACTGATCACAAGCCGCTGATCAGTCTGTTTGGTCCTACTAAGGTGATGCCTGACACTCTACCAATCAGATCATCCATTGGTCCCTGTTTCTCGCTGCTTATAACGACACTACATGTTATAAAACTGATTATCTTCTCCGCAAATGCAGATGCAATGAGTCGGTTACCCCTTCGAGAATCGGTTGATGATTCACCTATGCCAGGATTCATTATCGCACTGTTGGATCATCTGGAAGATTATCCCTGTCGACGCTGGCCAGATCCGCACACATACTCGATGAGTATCAATATTGGAGTCGCTGTATCAATATTGGAGATCCCGTGTTTGCCCACAACTTCAGTGTGGTACGACATGGTTACCAGGGACATCGGCGAGAAGCCAGATCCACTGTCCTACATGATTTGCCTGCATGACAGCCACAAAATTCGTTGACATCAGGAGCACGTGACCTTCCAAGCCTGCAGCATCAACTGCCTTTTCTCTGGGTTTGAGTTCCAACCCGACTCTAACCCGTCATCCTGGAATTTTGTAGGCACTAGGTAAATACCCAGGCTGACTGGATGGCCGAGAGCAGCAGTTCTTAACGGGGGGGGGGGGGGATTTGTCCCTGGGGTAAAATGAATCCCATGGCTGGGGGTAAATATAACCAATTCAAAAAGAATACAATTTTTAACCCAGAACTTGGACTGTTATCTGAGATAACGAAAGATGTCACTGCACATTTGAAAGCTTTGAAAGATCTCTTTACTGGCTACTTTTCAATGCATATGGTTCCTACAGAAAGCTGGATACACTCAAAAAACTACTTGCATTTTTGAGAATACCCCTGGAAAAAAAATCTCATGCTGAGTAATCATTGGATAAGACCGTTCACCACTGATCTGACTGAGATGGATGATGACAACCCAGCAAAAGAGGAGCTGATTGATCTTCAAAACTCTACTGGTCTTAAAAACTAATTTTAAAAGAGTGGGAGTGAAGTTTTTGAAGGAACTGACATTCATTCCCACTTCTCACTCAGCGTGCCTTCCAAGTGGTCGTGCCTTTCATCACCACGTACCTCTGTGATACCGGATTCTCAGCCCTGGTAGTGATTAAGATGAAGGTAAGGAACTGCCTGAAAGCAGA
>CM068952.1:73365389-73376953 GCA_035128595.1 Eptatretus atami
AAAAAGAGAAGAGATTGGGCATTGCGACAGAAGCCCGAATGAAGGCCTTCTTCCTGTCCGTTTGTGGGGGAGAGCATTCACATTAATTAAAAACTTGATTCGTCCTTGGAAATCCAGGAACTCATGTATACATAGCTCAAAGACTCCTTTGAAGGAACATCGCAATCCATCTCCTTCAGTCATCCTGCGTCACTTCAATTTCTCCATGTGCAGACAGCAGCAAGGCCAGTCATCGCAGACTTTATTGCATATCTCAAAAAACTCACATCTGTGTGAATTTGGGACACAAATGATGACAAGCTCCATGATTTGTTGGTGGTCACGCTCGTTGATGCCTACTTGCGGAGATAAAACTGACTTTCCAAAATGCAAGAGAACCATTTCCATGGAAAGTGCTGAACGCAACGCTTCAAGCATCGGTGCTGCTCATTCATCTGGTCAGGTCAGGTCAGGTATGGGAGCATGTGCCAGAACAGTGCGTCGCTGCGTCCACTTTCCGCGACTCCAGGGGCCTCCGTCTGGCCTTCCCAGGCAGATGCCAGGCCCATCCCATCTCCTTGAGATGCTGGTCAACCTGCTGCAACCACGAGGCAGGTGGTCGGCCATTGGCCTCCTCCACTCACGGGACTCCCTCGCTGAGAGAATCTGGTGAGCAGGATCAGTGTCAGGAAAACAAGCCAAATGTCCATACAGCCGCAACTGACGCTCACGGACCATGCAGGTAACAAATCTCATCCGAGTCTCTTTCACAACCGCTCGTTGGACACAAAATCTGACCAGCGATAGCCAGGATTCTCCGAAGAGACCTGGTACAAAGGAATTAAGTCTCTGTCTCAGATCCTTGGTCAGAGTCCAAGTCTCGCATCCATAGAGCAAGACTGGAAGCACCAAGGACCTGAAGACTCGGACTTTCGTCCTCCCGCACAGGTACCGGCAGCGCCATACCCCATGATCCAGTGAATCCATGACTCCCCAGGCCCGACCCAGACGTCTATTGACCTCTGACTCACAGCCAGCAGAGACATGAATAATCACTGCCAAGGTAAGTGAATCTCTCCACGACCTCAACATCCTCACCACAAACAGACACAGACAGGACAGCAGCATCCAAGATGTCATTGAAAGCCTGATCTTAGTTTTGACCCAAGAAACGCGTAATCCCAGTGGCTCCGACTCCTCATTCAGCACCTCGAGGGCCCCCAAGAGATATCTAAAGTCTCCCGAAGATGACTGCATCATCTGCGAAATCAAGTCTGAGATCTTGACATTCGCAAACGATGCACCGTAGCTTGATCTCTCCGACATCCTCCCTAAAATCCAGTCCATACAAGTGCTGAAAAGTGTGGGGCCAGTACACACCCAGACGAACTCCAGTAACAACTGGAAATAAGTCAGAGATGGTACCACCACACTTCACAGCACTCTCAGTACAGAGTAGAGTTCAGACATCAGATCAGTCAGTGTTGTTGGCACCCACGAAGACCAAGAATCCTCCAGAGGGCATCCCGATTCACTGAAATCAAACGCTTTACAGAGATCAACATAGGCTGCAAGCAGCCCCTGCCGAAACTCTCGTCTGCGTTCGGTGAGGACACGAAGAGCAAGGATACGGTCAATCGTTGACCTCTTTGGTGTAAAGCCTGACTGCTCTGGACGCTGGTGTTTCAAGCACATGGTGGCGAACCCTGTCAAGAATTATCGAGCAAACCCTGCCCGGCACTGAGAGCAGCGTCACCCCTCGGTAGTTGTTGCAGTCTTGGCGATCACCCTTCCCTTTCCAGAGAGGGACAACAAGGCCCCTCTTCCAATCAGTTGGGATGATGCCTGTGTTTCAGGCAGAGCACAAAACTGCATGCAAGGACACGAGTGCAGCATTTCCACCAGCTTGAGAAGTTCAGCATGGATGCCACAGATCCCTGGAGCTTTACCCCGTTTCAACGGTTCACCGCAGCCTGTGTTTCCACAAGCGAAGGTGGACCACAGTTGATTGGAGGTCAGCAACAGGGATTGTAACACCCTTGATGTCCAACACGACAGCTAGTGGATCAGCCTGGTACAACCGCTCAAGTAACCAGCCCAGCGGGCCTTCACTTCAGACTCCTCTGTCAAGAGCCTACTACTCTCTGCTCTAACTGCAGTGCTCCAAGGGTGGGCTTGGATGCACGCAATGCGCGAATTCCCCTGTAAGCGGGACGAGAATCACCTGTCCACAGGTGATGCTCTACCCTTTACAGATTCCTTGCACATAGGCCTCCTTGTCCACCCTTAGTGAACGTACAGTTTTATGCCTCAGCTCCCTGAACAGCTCAGCTCTGCCATTCAGCCTGGCCCTGCGACTCTTGTCAATGGTATACAGTGTCCCTTGAGAGAAAAAAATTTCTTCTTTGCCCTACGGTGAGTTCCAAGACATCCACCGCAACATCAAGGACGGTGGTCTTGAAGGCTCCCACAAGTCTTCAGGCCCCCCAACACCCAGACACCCCAAATGTCCACTCAGCCTGTTCGCAAACTCCTCAGCTACTCTCTCATTTTGAGCTTGCCAACATCCAGCCTAGGCTGGGATGGTACCATTCTCCAGGATTTAAGGTGCAGCTTTAGAGTTGCTACAACAAGACGGTGTTCAGTATTGAGGAACTGAGCACTCCGGTAGACCCTGCAGTTCTGGATCATCCTCCAGCGACCATCATGAGGACATGGTCAATCTCCTTTGCCACACCGCCAGCGTTGGAATACCCAGTCCAGCGATGAGCTTGTGGGCGCTGAAACCATGAACCAGCCACCCTAAGTCCATGACTTCTTGCAAAGTCAAGGAACTTCGTGCTATTCTGGTTCATAGTTCCTGACCCATGGGGACCAACACATGTCTCATAACCATCCCTATCAGTTCCAGTCGATGCATTGAAATCCCCCAAGACTAAGAGTGTATCTCGTCTGGGGCATGATCAACCACAGACTCGAGCGTGGCGTAGAATGTGTCCTTCACAGTGAGGTCACTCGCCTCAGTCGGAGCATAGACAGAGACCAGGGAAATGACACCTAAGGAGTGACGAATCCTTAGTCTCATAATACGCTCGTTGACCGGTTTACCTCAATTATCATTGGGGTCAGCTTATTGGACACAGCTACAGCAACTCCTTGAGTATGGTAACCATCAGAGCAACCAGACCAATAGTAGGTCTAACCACCCACCATTATCTCGCCGCAATCCGGTCTCCGAACCTCAGAGAGTGCTGCAATACCGATGTCCAAACGCTTGAGCTCAGATGATAACAGAGACAGGTGATCATCCCTCTCTTAGGGATAGGACATTCCAGGCACCACCCGAAGGGACGCCTCAGGTTAACCCAAGGAGACCGCCGTCTGGTGGACGACACCTCATCTGGTACCAGCCTTGTTGTGAATCGGTTCCATAATGATCAGCCAAAACGTTGGAAGAAGTCTCCTCGTCAGAAGCTAGTGCAGTCTCAAAACCACACCAATGTTTCCGGTGCACCAGAAAGCACCCTCCATAGACGTGTTGGTTCAAAGAGGCAACCTGCATCACTCGCAAATTGGGAAAAGAGAAAGCTGCTGACAAGAAGATTCATCAGTTTATCGGTTTGGAGGAAAATGAGCTTGACCAGTGGAGCTCTGTTTCCGATAATTCAGAATTCTATGACCTGTTTCATATTGATTCTCCACCATAAGCAGGAACCTTTTCTTGCCACTGTTGTTGTCAACAATTGACGATTGCAAATGGAGGTCGACATTGGTGTCTTTCATAATCATAATCATAATGAGGTCGACATTCATAATCATGAGGTCATGAGGTCTTTCATAATCACAATAATAAAGAGTCATAATCATGAGTTTCACCTACCCTTGACCGTCATTCCTGGAAAGAGGCCTTCTTTACTACGCAGAGACTGGTTGAGCATAATTCAGCTGAAGTGGAAAAGCATTCATCAACTCCAGGCAGCCAACATTTCTCCTTTGACTGCAACACACTCAAAATGTGTTGGATACGTATCTGGATGTCTCAAGGATGAGCTTGGAATTTTGAAAGGACATACGGCTAAGCTCAGTGTTGACCGGGATGCCAATCCTATATTTTGCAGAGCTCGCCCAGTCCCGTTCACCTGCGGGAGCAGATTGACAAGAAACTAGATCATCTTGAAAGTCTGAGGATCATGGGGCCAATGCAGTATGCCGACTGGGCGGCCACCCATTGTTCCAGTCAAAAAATCGGGCCAGTCCATCCGCAGATGTGGAGATTATAAAGTGACCATAAACAAGTGTTCTTCATTGGATAAATATCCAATCCTGATGAAGGAAGCTCACTAGAGGCAAGACTTATCCGAAACTCGATCCAAATTCACCTATCTACAGCTCCACTTGGACGAGAATTCAAAACATTATCTTGCCATCAGCACGCATTGTGGGTTGTACAGGTACCATCGACTCCATTTCAAAATGAAATCTGAGCCTGGCAATGTATCAACGTGTCATGGACAGTTTGTTCACTGCTGAACGCAATGTTGTTTGTTACCAGGATGATATTCTGGTTACTGGTCTTATGGATGCTGAACATCTACAAAACCCGGATCTAGTTCTGAAGAAGATTTCGGACATGACCTATGCCTGCATCAAGACAAGTGCAAATTTATGGTGCCATCTGTCACTTAACTTGGATCATACGATTGATGCCGAGGGTCTATACCAGACAGATGAGAAAATCTGAGCTATCAAGGATGCTCCTGCTCCACAAGGCCTGACCGAATTGAAGTCATACCCGGCTTGGTTTAGTTCTCTGTTCATTACATCCTGAATGTGACCAATGTTTTGGACCCTCTTTCTCATCTTTTGAAGAAAGGAGCCTCCTGGGGACCACTGAACAATCAGCCTTCCAGACCTCCAAGGATCTGCTCAAATTGTCCAACGTTCTCGTTCATTTTGATCCAGAGAAGGATCTTGTGCTGACATGTGATGCCTGTCGGTATGGTGTGGGTAGTATGTTATCTCACGTGATGCCCCGGTAATGAAAGACATGTTGCATTTGCTTCCAGAATGTTGTCTCCAGTGGAGAAGAACTATTCCTAATTGACAAGGAAGGATTAGGAATATTTTTTGGAGTCAACAAATTTTATCAGTGCCTTCTCGGACATTATTTCACAATTGCACTGATCACAAGCCGCTGATCAGTCTGTTTGGTCCTACTAAGGTGATGCTGACACTCTACCAATCAGATCATCCATTGGTCCCTGTTTCTCGCTGCTTATAACGACACTACATGTTATAAAACTGATTCATCTCTCGCAAATGCAGATGCCATGAGTCGGTTACCCCTTCGAGAATCGGTTGATGATTCACCTATGCCAGGATTCATTATCGCACTGTTGGATCATCTGGAAGATTATCCTGTCGACGCTGGCCAGATCCGCACACATACTCGATGAGTATCAATATTGGAGTCGCTGTATCAATATTGGAGATCCCGTGTTTGCCCACAACTTCAGTGTGGTACGACATGGTTACCCAGGGACATCGGCGAGAAGCCAGATCCACTGTCCTACATGATTTGCCTGCATGACAGCCACAAATTCGTTGACATCAGGAGCACGTGACCTTCCAAGCCTGCAGCATCAACTGCCTTTCTGGGTTGAGTTCCAACCCGACTCTACACCGTCATCCTGGAATTTTGTAGGCACTAGTCAATACCCAGGCTGACTGGATGGCCGAGAGCAGCAGTTCTTAACGGGGGGGGGGGGGGATTTGTCCCTGGGGTAAAATGAATCCCATGGCTGGGGGTAAATATACCAATTCAAAAAGAATACAATTTTTAACCCAGAACTTGGACTGTTATCTGAGATAACGAAAGATGTCACTGCACATTTGAAAGCTTTGAAAGATCTCTTTACTGGCTACTTTTCAATGCATATGGTTCCTACAGAAAGCTGGATACACTCAAAAATACTACTTGCATTTTTGAGAATACCACCCTGGAAAAAAAATCTCATGCTGAGTAATCATTGGATAAGACCGTTCACCACTGATCTGACTGAGATGGATGATGACAACCCAGCAAAAGAGGAGCTGATTGATCTTCAAAACTCTACTGGTCTTAAAAACTAATTTGAAAAGAGTGGGAGTGAAGTTTTTGAAGGAACTGACATTCATTCCCACTTCTCACTCAGCGTGCCTTCAAGTGGTCGTTCCTTTCATCACCACGTACCTCTGTGATACCGGATTCTCAGCCCTGGTAGTGATTAAGATGAAGGTAAGGAACTGCCTGAAAGCAGACAAAGACATGCGAGTTGCATTGTCAACAACAACTCCCTGAACAGATAGACTGATTAAGGCGAGTCAGCAAGCCAACCAAATACAACATATATTCCATTGATACTTCCGTTTTGCTGTTTTAATTGTGCGTAATATTGATGGACATGAGTGTCATATGTTCTTTTTCTTTGATCACAGTTTATTATTTTACAATATTATGTATGCCTACCTGCCATATGCAAGAACAGAACAGAACCACTGTATATAGCAGCCCTGATGGTCCACCTCCTCCCAACATGATTAATAGTAAATATCCTCGCAACTTAAACTTACCCTGCACATTCACAAGCCACAGATATGGTCCTTCCCATCAGAGTTCAAAAGCACCCAATCCAGATACACAAGCTTTATGTATTTTTATGTTGCAAAGATGTCCTTTGCTGAAGAGTCAGTTACTATTACTTTGTAATGATGCACAACATCGTATTTCCAATTGTAGATGTCCGTTAAATAAATCATTAAGCCTGCCATGTTCACAGGAGGTACTCCCACAGGATTCACAGTCCATTCACTGGTGGTGATCCATCGGGGTTTTGTGTAGCACATGTCCGTACATTCGGGCCTTGCAACAGCCCACCTGGCAGTGGGTTTGCATAATGAGCAGCTGCCCGTTCGGCAAGCTGAGGAAGTTCTCCAACTCTTTTGTTGTGCAGAGGCATCACCCTTCCTCTCAGATACTTTTACAAGTAGTTTTGGCTTCTTTTAGAAGCTTTGTGAGCAACTTTAGGTAACAATCGTTATCTCGCACATACGATATACTTCATGTTGCCCCGAACATCACTGTTTCCTGGGGTTTCTGCACATGCGCACTGAGCATTAAGTGGCGGATTACATTATTTCAAAAGTCGCATATTGCCATCGTTTCTCCACCTGCAATACCCCCTCCTACTATAATTTTGTATAGTAGGATAGGAATTAGGGAGGATAGGATGGCATTGTGTGAATGCATGTGTCGTCCATTGGATGGAACTTTAACCTGGGGATCAGTCTGCCAGCACTGCTCATTGGTACACATTAAAGATCCCACATGAGTGTATTTTTGCAAAGAGTAGGCCATTGTTTGCTGACATCCTGGACAAATTACAAATTCCTGCCAGAACCTGCCATGGAGGCTCCACAAAATCCAATCTCAAGTCAGGGCTCTGAGATTTTCTTCCCTCTATAGACCAGTGCTCGAAAACATAGCTGGGATGCGATATGATGAAGAATATAGACACCATGTCCCTGGCTTCTGATTGCATCAATTGTGGAAGAATGGCTGTAGAGAACCTATAGATAATGGCAGTATTTTAGAACTTTGTCAGGGTGAAGACAACTACTCTTGTAGAAAGCTACCCTGGGATCATGAATGTCCCCTATAATATGCCAGAAAATGGGATAGCTGGGTTAACATTCGATGTGAAGCAGAGAATTGATGTAATGTCCTGTCTGAAAATCACCAGGACAATCACCAGGACACCAGTCCAGGTATGAAATCCAAATTTGTTTATTTATCATAATTAGAGTATGTCCGTCTGATGAAGATTAAATTACTAATTACTGTATATGTGTGAAAGGAATCACTGCAATGCACCCCCATTCAGTCGAATTTCCTCGCTTTGCACAAAAGTGAAGTTTTAATATGAGGTTTTGATTTCCATTTTCCTGGAGTAACTTGTGGCCTACAAGGTAGTACTGTGTCCAGTATTCTTCTAGGTAATACGAACTACATAGTCCTCTCTAGCCCTGAGCCACTCTCAGACTCATAATTCTACCAGCATGTACAGTGATCCAGCTACAGACAAGTCTTCGGGACATGATTAAAAAAAAAAGAGAGAGATCATAATTAGGTGTAACCTATGGCCAGTGATCCATAATTCACGTTTATCTGATGTCCTGACTGATTTAATAAACACAACTTAGCACATTATTTCGTAACAACTTATCATACTTAGTGCATAAGAATTGTGTCGCTCCATAACGCACAGAAATGGAGAATTCAGTGGAGATGGATAGATATAAAGCAAGACCATTTGATCTCTCCTGGCCAGTGCTAGCGCAAAAAGACAAGCACCGAAGCTTCCATTTAGAACGGTTATTCTCCTCGAAACAAGCCTTAACCTTCTTTCATCAAAGTTATTTTCTCCATTGTGAGCAAAAAAAAAATTCAACAATTATTGTTGGGTCACAGTGCAAGGAAACTCCAGGCCATATTACAAATACTACCTGCAGGGTAGACACCATAACAGTGTACATGTGTGCTTTGGTTTTCTTACCATTTTCACTCTGGTAAGCTGAACCCACCTCTGAAGGATTTTCACATTACGATGCTCCATACTGGGAAACTAGTGATATGTTTATGCTTCATTTTCAAATAGGTAACAGGCTATGAATCTGACAGTTATGACGACTTTAGAAGCCATTTAGTTACTGTATATATGGAAAAATGGTGGAACTTTCACTTCCTTTCCTCACCTGCTCTACTTGCTGGTTGTTCCATGTAGATACGAGAAACTTGGACACAGGAGCAAGTCATTTGGCCCATCATGCCTGTTCTTTATTAAGGCTATACATAAGAGGAAACCATCAACTTTGACATCCTCTTTCCCTCTTCTTTCCTGACTCCAATGACCTCATCCTTCCCCTTTTTCTCTCTTCCACCTCCTTTTCAATTCTCATATCCTCCCTTTTCTCTCCTATCCTATGATGAGGTGAGATGTACCATACACTTAACAGAGCATTGATGTTGCCCTAGTAGTTTCTTCGCAAGAGTTATATTGGGTGGTTTGCCATTGCCTTCGCAGCAGTAGTTATGGCAGGAATTTGGATTTTGGCCATGGTGCTGGACACGGTGGGATCTTTAATGCCTACTCTTCACTCGCCATCGATAGGTCGCCTACTCTTCGTGAAAGACACCGTGAGATTTTTAATGTCCACCAACTAATGCTGGCAGATGGGACGCCCAGTCTAACCTCGATTTGAGGGATAGCACACACATTAATGCCTTGCCCTGCCGATAAAAAACCAGGATGACAGTTTACAGCAAGGCCAAGATTCGAACATAGGCTAGACAGCTCAGAGCGAAATGTGCACACCTCTAGGCTGTCCTGGCAGCCTATTACACTGTCGTATATAATAAACAATTAATCCCATATCTAATCATCGGCATACAAGTGTTGATATCACTCTGCGACAATACACCACCGAAGTCACTCATAAAGAATTTGCGAGATGAATATATAATAAGTAATTGCAACATCAACAAGAAAGGAGATTGAGAAGATGTATCAACTTAGTTCCCAATCACCTTGTTTTATTTGGATTACAATATTCCAGCAATAAGTATACTGGCTAATTTGCGACATTCAAAATGATGTAATCCACCCCAGAATGCTCATGTGCATGTGCAGAAACCCCTGGCACTGGGGTTCATCGGGTCAGCCAAACTTATATCGTGCGTGCCAGATAAAGATTGTTACCTAAAATGGCTCACAAAGACTCTAAAAGAAGCCAAAAATACTTGGAAACGTACCTGCGAGAAATGGATATGCCGAAGCACAACAAAAGGGTTGGAGAACTTTCTGAACTCACTCAGAAAGCTTACAGGTTGCAGCTCCCCATACTGCAAATGTCCAAGGATATGGATCAGTATAAGGCCCAGAGGTTCATAGATGGGTGCATTCTACCAAAACTTTTGACATTCACTGCCAGTTAGTGGACTTTGAACCTTGCAAGATTATTTTGTGTGAACATGGTCGGCTTGGTAATTTACTTAATGGATGTCTGTGATTGGAAAGACAATGCCATCATTACCAACATTGAGGCAGACTTCACAGAGGGCGACACCGTATCTGGTTTGGTTGCTTCTTAACACTTCTCGGAAGGTCATATCTGGGACTTATCAATGCACAGGATAAGTTTAAAATATTTACGAACTCGCAAATACCAACCGTCGCTTCGCTGACAGGAACACTGAGATGGGGGAAAAAACAGAGGGGAGATAGAGAGGGGTTGGAAAAGGATGAGGAGATAGAGAGGGAGAGAGAGGAGGGAGGGGGAGAGAGGAAGGAAGGGGAGTGAGGAGGGAGGGAGAGTGAGTGGGGAGGGTAGAGTGAAGAGGGAGAGTTGAGGAGGGAGAGTGAGGAGGGAGAGTGAGGAGGGAGAGTGAGGAGGGAGAGTGAGGGGGAGAGTGAGGAGGGAGTGAGGAGGAGAGTGAGGAGGAGAGTGAGGAGGGAGAGTGAGGAGGGAGAGTGAGAGGAGTGAGGAGGGGTGAGGAGGGAGAGTGAGGAGGGAGGGGGAGAGAGGAAGAAGGGGAGTGAGGAGGAGGGAAGTGAGTGGGAGGGTAGAGTGAAGAGGGAGAGCTGAGGAAGGGAGAGTGAGGAGGAAGGGTGAGGAGGGATGGTGAGTGAGGAGGGAGAGTGAGGAGTGGAAGGAGAGTGGGGAAGGGAAGAGGGAGGATGGGAGAGTGAGGAGGGAGGGGAGAGGGTAGAGGGAAGGCAGCGAGACGTGAGAGGAAGGGAAGGCAGATGTGTGGTGGAGCAACAATTAGGATTCATACTGTCTCATCAAAATGATTCTGCATAGAATAACAGAGAAGATGAAAACAAAATAATGTCTGAAATCCATTTTCTACCAGTCACACTACAAATACCACCCGGAGACAAACACCGTCCAGTGCATCCTGAGCCAAGCTGTCCAGAGACAGATACCGCTCAGACACATCTGGAGACAAACTCCCTTCCGGACATGTCTGGAGTCAAACCCCATCAGGAGATAACCACCACCCAGACATATATGGAGATATGTGTCTGGAGACAAACTCCCATCCAGACAGAGACACCACCTGGATACGTTCGGAGACAAACACCGCCCGGACGCGTCCGGAGCCAAGCTGTCTGGAGGCAAACACCGCCCGGACACTTTCGGCCCCGTCAGGACATAGACACTGCCTGGACACGTCCGGAGACAAACTCCCATCAGGACATAAACACCGCCCGGACACGTCTGAAGACAAACTCTCGTCCAGACAGAAACACCGCCTGGACATGTTCGGAGACAAACACCTCCTGGACACGTCTGGAGCCAAGCTGTCCAGCGGCAAACACTACTCAGACACGTCCGGAGACAAACTCCTGTCTGGACATAAACACCACCTGGACAGAAACTTTCATCCAGAAATCGAGACAAATTCCCATCCGGATACGTCTGGAGACAAACCCCTCCCGGACATAACCACCATCCAGACACATATGGAGATAACCACCGTC
>CM068952.1:73376978-73394786 GCA_035128595.1 Eptatretus atami
AAGAGGAGAGATATGAGAATACACCACCGTCCAGAACCATAACGGACCGGTCCGATATGTCGAGACAGAGAGAGAGAGAGAGAGAGAGAGAGAGAGAGCAGAGAGAAGAAGAGAGAGAAGAGAAGAGAGGTGTGGAAGGAGGGTGCTGTACTGTATGGGGTGGCGGGAGAGCAGGATGGGACCAACGAGACCCAGAGGTCCCGGCGGAGTTATCATAGAGATAATTATGTCTTATCCTCTTGTGAACAACACACACACACAAACACAACAACACACACAACACAACACACACGCTGGGTGACATGGCAATATTTTTTGGGAATCGGCAGGTTGGAGTGTGTGATTACCGATTACAGTATGTTCTGTATTGTATACAACCCAGAAACCTTGAGTAGCTTTCACCAAAAAACAATGTTACATTTACAAAGACGTTTCAGGTAGATTTCACAAAGATTATCTATATATTACTAAAACTCTCATCTTGAATGTATGTTTGTATGTTCCCGAAATACAGCCAAAACGGTACACGATAGGGCAAAAATTTTCGGCCCACATTACTCACCATTCGCCTGCAGTGTGTAGTCTCAAGTTTCGTTCAAATCGGGCAACGAGAAAAATTATTGAAAAATCAATTCCCCATTCAGTCAAATACTCCGGGAGAATTTGATCAATGCAAACAACCTCAGCGATATAGTCCGCTGGAGCTATCTTTTTTTCTTTTTTTTTGAAATGATTTTTTTTTATCAACCGCTGTCACAACGGGAACCCAATGGGTTCACAGGTCGTCTAGTTCTTTATAAACAGGTGTGTGTGTGTGTGTGTGTGTGACGGGTGGAAAAAAAATTGGCTCCGTAATTTAGAAAACACGTTATCACGGCAAACAGCTCAGAAATCGGTCGTTATCAAATATATTTTACTTTGAAACTCACGAAGAGAAACATATAACCTTTGTAAAGCAAATCCAACAACCAAATGCTTTAGAAACAGTCACGAGACGAAGGAAAACCTGAATGAACCTGCATAAGAATACGGGATGAAGACTTTGCCACCACGGCACCCGTAAAAAGGCATGGCATGTCACAACAACCGCGGAGAGTCCGTACAAATCCGAATATACCCATACGTACCACGTTCCGTGTGTACTGTAAACTGTACTTCTACCCTTGTTTGTAAACCGTCGCCTGTACATCAATAGCGACACGAACTGCACTGTACAGCTCGGTAATGGCTTAAGCATGAGGCTGGATGATGAGGCTCAAGCAAATGGATGAGGCTGAGTCTGTGGGTCTCTCATCTCTCACCCAGGCAAGTCGGTGGTCTTCTTGTCTTCGCAGTCTCCTCTCCGGTCTCGCCCCCCCCCTTTGCTCTGTCTGCGATATGTCCCCCCCCCACCCCCATATTCACAGAGCGTTCAGGTCCGCTAGCAACCTCCTTCTGGTAAAAACTACTAAATCATGAATCACTGCTCACTTTCACTCTTTCATTCTCTTTTTCCCGCTTTGAATAAACTCCTCCTCGTGTCAACCATTCTTCCCTCCAGGCCTTCAAAACAGCTGTTCACCACCACCTCTTATCATCCCCATCCAAACCCACGATCTTTATACCCGATATCCACCCAAGCCCACCTCCTTCAAATTCCTGCTTTCCTTCCTGAAAGTCCCTGTAATGTCCATCTTGTATACCCCGTGTTCCACCGCCCCATCCCTCTCCCTTCCACAGATCTAATGTCTCTGTTCCCCACTGTTTTGTCCTTCACTCTCCCACCCCTCTTGTCTCCTGCCCCCATTGTTGTGCATTGTGTGTTAGCTCTCATACGAGCCTCGACAATGTGTACAAAAAGGCCATTAATTAGCTTCACAAGGGCTGTTTTAATTAACCCAAACACCCCATTTTCACTCTTGCACTTAGTTTGAGTTTTCTTAGTATGCATGCAAAGTTTCAGGCTGCAGTTTTATAGTTTTGGAGTATGGAGGAGACACACTGACACACTGATGTACACAACACACACACAACAGCACGCACATTGCTGTTATTAGAAATAGATTAATAATGTTTTCGGAGCGAGGGGAGTGGGGGCGCGCGAGCTGTATGGGCTGGGAGAGCTGTTTTTAAAAAACAACTAGCCAAACCCGCACTCCGCGCGAAGTTTCTAAAGTGAGGGTTCGTTATGACGTCAATATATCCAGTGTTCACAATGTGATTTATCGAATTTCTTTATATGACAATGTTTCTTAGTATATACATTTTTGTGTCACATATCGCCCTTCTGAGGTAGTCAGCACGTTGAGAAGAGGGTTTTACATTGCAGACGCTGTTTTCTCGGAGTGGCATTACACCTCTCAGCGGTAACGTCACACGTCGCCATGCAAACAAATGTAAAAATTAGAAAATCGCCAAAAATTCCCAAACCTGTCCGTCTGGCATGATCTCACATAGCCCATGCTGTTCATTAGACCACAGAGCACCCGCATACCGAAAGTGGCGACGATCCGTCCAGCACTTTCGTAGGAGATACGTCCACAAAATATGGCTTAGCGTATTCATATAATAATGTTTGGTTCCGCTGCCACAACAGAAATTATTTGAGATTTTTGCGTCGACTGCTAAAAGGAGAAGTGTGTATCAATATGTGCGTGTGTGTGTGTGTGTGTGTGTGCGTCAGTGTGTGTGTCTCCACCATAACTCCAAAACCATGAAACCTCGCTGCCTGAAACTTTGCATGCATACTTCGGGAACTCCAACTAAGTGCAAGAGTGAAAATTGGGTGTTTGGGTTAATTAGAACACCCCTTTTGAAGATAATTAACGGCCTTATTTAATTACATCCTTTACCAGGCACATCCTCGACCACCTCACTCTTTGTGGTCTCAAAGCATCTCCTGGGTAACATCGCTGGGGTCTGAAGCTAACATATTTTTCGGTCTGCTCAACCATGCCTTGACTTGAAACAGGCTGCAGCAATTCTGAACAATACAGTTTTTTTTTCTTCACTTTACTCACTCATATTAAAGAATGCCTGTTCGTCATAGCTACGAATCCCTGTGTACATCACGTTTGGAAGTCCTATATTTTTCAAATTAGGGGCTTGGAGCAATTTCATGCATAAAATGATGAGATTTTCCACGATCTACTCTCAGAGTAATTAAAGTGTATCAACGAAATATTATTTCGGTTTTTTGGATCGGATATCATCCGGACTAAACAACTGTCGAAATCTGGAGCGAAATCTGATAATTTAAAGAAATAACGAGTCTCATAACGAAGCCAATATATCTATTAACTTTAAGCAAGCAAGGCTATGTGAAACATACACAAGAAAATGTGAAATTTCCAAAGCATTGAACTTATCTTTTCTCCTGTTTGGAGAATTATATGGAGTGAACAAAAGATTTAACAATGTGCCAAAATTAACCAGCTTCATTGAGCTACACGATTTCATGCATTCACTGCTCGATCTCGCACCCTGTCCCCAAGAGGGACTGCTTATCCATAGTGTCTGCCAGGTCTGTATCTATATTTTGGGGGGTTCCACGAGGTGTTCTTCAGGGAATCATAGAAAATCTGGTGAAAAACGGACATTTTAAAATAAAATTAAAACGTTTGCGTGGACCGCAAACGATGTACCACATAACACGTGCACAGACGAGCAGTAGTGTGGCAAGTTATCTGCAATGTTTATTTCACGGGCGATTAAACTTTGCAATGTCTCCCAGGTTGTTCTACTTTAAACAGCAACTCTTTTGTGGATAAAGTCATTATTGCAACAAGTTCATTTTAAATCTTTAACTGCTGTGTGTGCGGTGAAGAACAGCTTTAAAGTTAAAGGGATCCTACATGATATGCAGCCACAGCCTGGCCAGCCATTCCTGATCAACCATTTATTTGGAGTGCTTGCTCGAGTGCTTAAGCCAATTGCCGAGTGCCCTACAGTCGATAGCAGTTCCGCACAACGTCATTCTGAGTGAATCGTTCACTCACAGCGGACACTTTTGCTGTGCCACGTCATTCAGAGCGAGTGGTTCTTGCTCCATCATCCTGAGAGAGTAGTTCTTGCTCCATAATCCTGAGCGAGTGGTTCGTGCTCCGTTTTCCTGAGCGAGTGTTCTGCTCCGTTTTTCCTGAGTGAGTAGGATCGTGCTTCCATTATCCTGAGTAAAATGGTCCATGCTCCGTTTACTGAGTGAGTAGTTTCGTGTGCTCGCGATCAACCTGAGTAAATGGTTCGTAGCGTCCGTTCACCTTGATCGAGTTGGTCATCGCCTCCGTTCAACATTCTTGAGTAAATGGTTCATGCTCCCTCATTCTGAGTGAGTTGTTGTGCAATAACACCCAATTTCTGAGCCGTTTGCCATATTAACGTGTTTTCTATATTACCAAGCCAAATTTTTCTCCACCCATCACACAAAGCTGTTTATAAAGATTAATGTTTGCAAACATATCCCTGAAACGACTGTATAAATGCAGCATTGTTTTCCGGTGAAAGCTACTGAAGGTTTTTGGGTTGAATACAGTACGTACTGAAGTCGGAAATCACACTGACTCCAACCTGCCGATTCCTGAAAGATTGCCAATATCGGCTAAGTACTGGTGTGTGTGTGTTGTTCATAAAGTAAGTCTCTCCCTCTCCCTCTCCCTCTCCCTCTCCCTCTCTCTCGCTCTCCACAGTGAATGAGGGTTTATTTTATGTGCAGCAGGTGATAGCAAAGAATTCATGGGGTGCGGCAAAAGACAACAGCTTACAAAAGCGGACACAGAGCAGGATTATACTGACAACCTTCTCGAATCTTACTTGTATTAAGACAGGCGCCATCTCTCACACACATACACACAAACACACATACACATATACACACACAAACACACACACACACACCCGGCCCTGAACGTAGGTGGAAAAGATACTGGCGTCTACAATGTGGAAGTGGGAGATGCGATGTCTGCAAATTGAGGGGTGCGGTGTCGTGCAAGAGGAAAATGTGAATGTGTATCAGTAACGCGTTCTTCTTTGTGCGTCCACAGTAGACGGGATAGAGAGGTATATCGAGAGATAGAAGAATAGATGTGTGAGAAGGAAGATCCCTAATCTAACCATGTAAAGATCTGTATATGTAAGCGTGTACCTCCGTGGAACACTCCGCCTGAGCGTTCCCACCTCGTGATATGGCGTGTTATTTCCTCCTTTTTCATTCGCCGGGACTCGTGGCAACATGCACTCCGCTGGCAACATGCACCATCTGTAAATGGCTTGGTGGTGAAGCGCCGTACTGGCTTTGCGGCGGGTGGGGCACAAGTTGACCTAGCAAGAGCAGGGAGTCCCACTAACGTGCTCTCAATGAATGGCGGCCGCACACGAATAATGCTCTACCTCAAAGAAGCTCCCCAGCGGCTCCGCGCCGCTCCGTTTTATAAGCACCGGGTGAAGGATGGGGCAAGGACAAGAAATCGATGCCTGTGGCCCAAATCCCACTCCTCTATTGAGCCACAGCGGCTCTAGCACACGCCCCGCCAGGCTCCGGGACCGGAAGCCTTTCAGATGCCCGCCAAGCCACGGCACGGCATCGGAGGCTCCCCGTAACATGGCTGCATACTCTCGACGTGCCCCCCCCCCCCCCCGTCCCTGAACATGCACTGAGCGTAGTTTGTATGTAGGATGGTGGCGGACTTTTTCCGCTACCCACGTGCTCCTTCACGAACCACAAAGCCCATTCAGGACCCGAACCAAATCCCTGGATTACCCTTCCCGCGACCCCTCCTCATTGCTTAAGGTCTTGCCATGGTCTGATGACTGGATGAGGGCTGTGATCATTCTAGACGCTCACCCGCGATGTTCCTGGTGAGATGCGGTAGAGAATATAGCATTTGTCGTGTGGTCGAGCGCCGCACAGAGCCAAGAACAATGGCCGGCGCCACGTGGTGCTCGAAATGGAATGGCGAATTGTCACGAGGCAGAGGTATGAGGGGGTGCGGGAGTATTTTTACCGGGCATGGGAGGCGTCTGCAGTCAAGATGGAGGGATTTGGTGAGCGAGGTGAGGAGCGAAGTGAGATGCCGGCTGCAAATTGGTGCACAGATTTGAATGAAAATGGCGCACAAATTCCCAAGGAAGGTTGTCTTGTGCACAATGGGGAGGGCGATCCAAGCCACAGGTCGCATCGTGGCACGTCTACTAAATTGTTTGTTGAATAGTGTGCGTGCTTGCTTGGTGTATATTACGGCTAAAAGGGAGTGGTTAGAATGAAGGTTGGAGTAAGCATTAAAGATATATATATGAGACCTAACTATGAGTCCCACGCAATGCAATTTGTCCCGTTTACCCACGAGACATGAGGGAAGGACTAATTACACGAATACTAATGAAATAACTGCCTGAGGATCACTGTATGTTGGGTGCCATTGCCTTCCAGGCATGCGGTTTTGCAGAACCGCAACAATATTCTTTCTGCTAACTCCCCTTCCTATATATATATATATATATATATATATATATATATACATACAGTATATATATATATATATATATCTTTCTCCTCCTCCTTCTTTCTCCCTTCTCCCTTCTCCCTCTGTCCCATCCTTGCTCTACCCCCTCCCAATACAGTGCAGAACCCTCCTCCAACATATCTATCTATCTATCTCTCTCTCTCTCTCTGTGTGTGTGTGTGTGACATATCCGGATGGTGATTATGTCTGGATGCGTCCAAGCAGTGTTTGTCTTCGGATGCGTCCAGGCGGTGTTTGTATCTAGACGGGAGTTTATCATCGGACATGTCCAGATGGGAGTTTTCTCTGGATGGCTTGGCTCCGGATGCGTCCGGGCAGTGTTTGTCTCCAAACGTATCTGGGCGGTATTTAAGTCCGGACGGGAGTTTCTCTCTGGATGTGTCCGGGCAGTGTTTGTTTCTGGACGTGTCTGGGCGGTGTTTCTCCAACCACATCTGAGCGGTGTTTGTCTCTGGACACGTCCGGGCGGTGTTTATCTGCAGACGGGAGTTTATCTACAGACGGGAGTTTATCTCTGGATGTGTCCAGATGGGAGTTTGTCTCTGGACCTCTCCAGATGGAAGTTTGTCTCTGGACAGCTTGCCTCCGGATGCGTCCGGGCGGTGTTTGTCTCGGAACGTGTCCAGGCAGTATTTATGTCCGGATGGGAGTTTATCTCTGGACGTGTCCGGACAATGTTTCTCTCTGGACAGCTTGGCTCCGGACGTGTCTGGGTGGTATTTATGTCTGGATGGGAGTTTGTCTTCGGACGCGTCCAGGTGGTGTTTCTCTCCAGACTGATTGGCTCCAGACGTGTCTGGGTGGTATTTATGACCGGACGGGAGTTTGTCTCTGGACATGTCCAGGCGGGAGTTTTTCTCCGGACGGGAGTTTGTCTCTGGATGTGTCCAGCGGGTTTTGTCTCTGGACGTGTCTGGGCGGTGTTTGTCTCCAGATTGTGTTTGTAGTATGACTGGTAGGAAATGGATTTCAGTCATTATTTTGTTTCCATCTTCACTGTTATTCCATGCAGAATCATTTTCATGAGACGGTATGAATCGTAATTTACTCTCCACCACACATCTGCCTTCCATTTCTCTCACCTCACACTGTCTTTCCTTCCCCCACCCCTCCTCGCTCCCCACCCCTATCTCCCCCCTCCTTTAGTATTCCCGTCAGCAAAGCGACGGTGGTATTTGCTAGCTTCCAAGAAAGCCATAACCTATTTATCCATCTTCAGCATCCAATTATATTGAGATTGATCCACTGGCTGCATATATCATTTCTGAGATGCAGCAAAGCTGATGTTGATTTGTACCGTACCATTTGCACCTATATTTTTACCATGAATTGTGGGTAATGCATTAAGTGTTGAAAACTGTTATAAATAGTTCATGCTGTTCACACCGCGATATGATACCACTCTGTGTGATTTTAAACACATCACAGTTTGAAGCAATCAACTTGTGCGCATCTGTTCGTGTTTTCTAACAGAGATTTATTTCATCTTTCAATAATGATTAATTAAATAAGTAAATCAACATTCAAATGCAGCCCAACCAGCATTGTTTTTAATTGGGTTTTTTTGTACAATCAGTATGACATGACCATGTTGTGCAGTACACATTATTCAGCAGCATCAACCCAGCATTGTAAAAACAGAGATTTGCATTTTTCTTTAACTTTTTTCTATCACACTGTGTCCAAATGTGATTCGGGTTAAAATGTGTGAGGGTTGTTCAAAAAGTTATACGAATGAGATACTCATGTCCAAAACGTGCTAAAATTGGTGTGGTCGCAAGACTACCCTTAGTCTCAGGTTTTCCGTCTGTATGTATGTCTGTCTGTTTGTTTGTATGTAATGGACAGCTCTGAGGCTAGAGGAGTCAACCGATTTTGATGAACTTGACTGGTAGGTCCATACTCAGGATCTAGTTGTTAGCTTTTGAGCACCGTTGCTATGGATGCCACCGTTGCCTAGCAACGTGGACTTTGAAATTTTTGAAAAAATCCGAGAAAAAAAATTCGGAAAATCAAAAATCGGCTCCGCTTTTATGCGCACTATAATCAACCTCTTTGTCAAAAACTTTCAGCCCGATCCGTCAAAAACTGTATGACTAGTATGCAATTATATTACTATATGCTTTCCCAACGTTCGAGTTGGGATTTCCTAATGTGGGGTTAGGGAATCGAACACAAACGATGAATGGACAGTTGCTCGTCATGTTCCTATATGGAACAACGAACGGCAAAATGCCATGTTGATAGTGTTCTCTTATCTACATATTTCAAATTCGCCTTAGTCCAGCGACCACCCATGTCACCTACCGGCTTGTAAAAAGTATGAGTCTCATCATCATCGTCATTAACCTGTTTTCAGTCCACTGCAGGGATGAAGGCATTCTTCAACTCACGTTAGGGGTATTCATTTACTCGCCACACTTGCCAAGTACAGGTTATACTCGTTGGAAAAATAATTATCGTGGGAATTTGTAATTTGTTCAGGGGCTAGCCATAACCATCCTACTCCTCATGAAAGACAACGTGAGATCTTTAACATCCACCCACGAGCCATGACCAGTAAGCTGGCAGAGGGGTCATCAGGCCAAACATCCTTCCAATGGTTTCATCATTCCTAAACGGGACAACTATGCAACCGATGGCATAGCACCCCTCGTAGATTATTGCAGGAATTTAGAATAATGGCCTACTCTTTTCGAAAGGTACCAGGACAACCGTTTATAGCTGGGTTGAGCTACGAATCCGTGCTCAACAGTTCAGAGGAGAGTGTGCGTTTTAAATGTATTCAAAACTTTTGAGGTTCTCTTTGTGTTTTGTTTTCCTTCAAAAAAAAAGTGGAGAAAACCAGAGGGAAAAGAAAATTCCGAATAAAAACGAAATGACTCCCTCTGGTCATTGTCGACGAGCAAAAGAAAAACATACCCGATGATGTGTCCGTGCGAACCTCAGACGCCCTCTGTCGCTCATGAGTTGTTTAATCAACTGCACATTATTATTCGGCTTTCTGGAGAACATCATATCGAACGTCAAATATTGTTAATCGTGTCCTTTGAATAATTTGTAATGAAGTGCTCGTGCAAGAAATATTTACTATTGCTCTGACTTTGTTCAAGAAGTGCTTCATTTATTAGAGATGACAGTGGGCCAGTGAGTCTGAAGGTCTTTTTGGAAAGATTTCTGGGAAGTTTCATGTTTTTTTTTAATTTTCTTTGAAGGTGAAGCAAAAAGGAGAATAAAGACATGAGCATGTTGGTGGTTGCAGGATAGAATATGGGATGCTGAAATGCTTTGCACGTATCTTGACTCTGCTGCTCATCTGCACAACCTGCTCATTGTATCAGCAAGCAGCAGCAAATCCTGCTTTTCCTTCGCAAGGTTCATTCACTCATGCATGTGCAGTACCTGGCAACTGGTTACGTCATTCCTTATGGCACAAATGTACAACTGATGGCATAGCACCCCTCTTAAATTTTGGCAGGAATTGAGAATTATGGCCCACTCTTTTTGAAATGTACATTGAGATCTTTAACGTACACCAGAAATGCTTACAAAGGGGACAACTGATTTAAAGTTCATTCTGATGGAGGACACGCTCATCGATGCAACGCCATGTCCTGCGACACACCAGGTTGACAGGTTGTAGTCAGTTCAGGAATTGAACCCAGAATAGACAACTCAAAGGTCAATACACTACCTCTGAGCTATCTTTTACTCCATCCAGGAAGGATAGGCATATTGTGATAATGTTGACCCAAAGTACAGAGCCAAACTGCGTTGGCCATAACTGTCCTACATATAAACACCTCACACATTGTGAGAAGCTGAGAGATACCAAAGAAACGATTTGTTCTGGGAGGGAATTCCCAGTTGGCTTAAAATTCAGGAAATCAGCTTGAAAATACGTTTTTCTCAAGACTGATCATTGTCTGAGAATGAAGCACAGGAACCCAAGAGACTGCACATCTGCCAGAAGTTTTTCACAGAAGAAAATGGTATTTTTTAACGTGTATAAAATAAAGTTGTGATATTAAGCTTACATGAGATGGTAAAAACATTTTTCCCTTTTCCAAGGGTTTCAGAGCAGCACCCCTCATATATGCTCGGTTTCAGTGCAAAATATGTCGGAAACCACATTCTACTTCCGAGTTCCGGTTCTGGGTTTGGAGGGACGGCAGGTTCTCTCAGAGCTCTCTGCTGACTTTCTCAAAGTTAAGTTTCCGGTCGTTATCTGTCCCGTTTTAACTGTTTATTTTCTCACCGACGTGTTACTGTGTGTTCCTAGTTCGGTTTTGTTTCAAAAATCGTGCTAGTTTTTGTGAGGCCTACCCATCCTTGCCATCTTGGCGTACGATCGTTTTTATTTGTATTATCCCCCTATTACCTTCAATTCCTATTTTACCCACTTTCCCAAAGTCCCCCATCCCACCCAACGAAGCACTCTGTTTCTTTTCTTAAATTCAAAATAAAATAAAAAAACAAAAAACTACCTTTCTCCCTGTATGCCCACGAGTTCCGATCCTTCCGATGCTTCCTCGTCTTCTTCTTCTTCTTCCTCCTTTTGCCGGCACACCATCTTTATTCTACCTGAGCTGACCCACTCTCGCCATTACCTTCACGATTTCTTCCTACAACCTTCCATTCCCGAATCTTACCTATTCTTTAAAAATCCATCAAAAAATAATAATTTTCCTTGTATCCTTCCAAACTATACACCTCCTGAAACCACGTGTCTCTCTCTAAACTCTTCCTGATACTTTTCTTCGATCAATCAGCTTCACTCTGCGTTTACTGTTCCAAATTCACCAAACACCTCCACGATTTCACTTCAACCTTCCCTTTTCCAAATGTTACGCAATCCTTATTTAAAATAAATAAAATCCACTTGTGACTTTATACACCTCCCTCGCCACCATTTCATTTCCCCCGTAACCACGTGATCTGTTTCCACCCTCTGCGTTTACCGATTAAAAATTCACCATTCACCTCACGATTTTTTTCTACAACCTTCCTATTACCTAATCTGATAAAAACTCTCTCAAAAAATAATAATAATAATGATAATGATAATAAAAACGATCTCTTATAATGCTTCATCTTCCTCATTTACACATGTGGTACTCATGACTGTATCATAATTCATGACTCTTCTTCTATTTCAACAGACTGCTCTCAATTCGACCTTTCATTCATGTTTTGCGGAAAAAATCCAACTGTTGCAACGTTTCTTCTCTCCATTCTCTTAATTCGCCTTGATTGTATCCATCAAGAAATGTCTTTAATCGCATTTCTGACCTAAAAAAAAATTTTAAAACCCCAGTTTGCCATGAATATTTGCTTTCCATCAACCATTCTTTTTTTCCAACTTAGGTGCCAACTCGCCCCTCTCTCCCCTCCCTCTCAAAGCAACCATCACACTCTTCTCCGTCCAAGCCTCCCTCTCACCTTTCTCCCTCAACTCTCCCCACTCATCTTCTCTCACCATTCATTCCCCTCACTCACCCTTCATTCAAAGTTGCCCCCAATCTATTCACAAAGTGCCTACCTTCCCCTGCCCTCTCACCTCCATTTTATCACTCACCTCCTCAAATCCTCAACTGCCTTCGGCCCCTCCCTTGCCCCCCTCTTCCCCAGCACCACACTTTTCTCCTCCTCTATCCGGCCCCCTCCCCAGTATTCTGCAATCCCCAACTCTTTCAACACTCTCCTTACCTTTCCCCTCCCATCCCCTGCAACCAAAGCCTCCTTCCCTCCCTCTTCATGAACAGTGTGGACCTCAAATATCCAAGGCCTTCGCTCAAACCTTACAGATCTTTCCATGCAGGTTGCAACTGACAAACCAGACATAATCTGTCGAACAGAAACTTTCCTCCCTCAAGAAGTCTCTGACTCCCAACTATCTCTCCCTGGTTTCTCCCTCCTCCAGTATGACAGACTTGAGCCTCGTCCTGGTGGAGGAATTGCTCTCTTCATCAAAGACTCATGCACAGATTTATCCCTTCTCGTCTTCAGTTGTCCTACCCTTCCTCCAACCCATGGTTCACTGAAGCTTGTGGCGAGGCAGTTGTCCTGAAATAACTTGCCTTTGCCTCATGGAAAGCAAACCCAACTGAGGGTAATCTCAGTTCCTTCCATAAAGCTCGGAACAAGTGTGTATCTACCCTCAGGAGAGCCAGAAAACAACATCTTTCTAAGCTCAAGTCTAAACTCTCAAACCTCTCTTCCTCCTCCAAATCCTAGTTGCATCCAGCTAAATATGTTTCTGGTGCATGTTCCCCCTCCATCCCCTCCCTACCTCAAATGTCCGCACTGCCGATACCGCACATGAAAAGGCTGAATGCCTAAACTCGGTGTTTGCATCGAAATCTTGTGTCCAAACCCATCGCTTTCTGAACCCACCTTACCCAGTCGCACCCAACGTCCCTGGACTCTGTGTCCTTTTCGTCTGAAAAAGTGGAGAGCTTGCTGTCAAACATCGACTCGGATTCTGCAACCGGTCCAGACGGCATCAGCCCACGTGTCCTAAAAACCAGCTCCTCTGCTCTTGCTCACCCTCTCTCTCTGCTATTCACCCTCTCATTTGCTCAAGGTCATCTGCCAACTGCTTGAAAGTCAGCACACATGACTGCCCTGCATTAAAGGTGCAAAACAGATCCCTGCAACTACAGACCAATAAGCCTTCTCCCAATCAACAGCAAGGTTATGGAATCCATCATCACTTCAGACATTAATCCTTCCTCTTCTCCAATGGCCTCATTTCCGATCATCAATTTAGTTTCAGACCAGGTCACTCGACGCTGGATATGATGCTTCTGCTCTCTCAACAATGGATGGAGGTCTTCAATGCCGGACATGAAATCAGAGCCATATCCCCAGACATATCATGTGCTTTTGACATGGTCTGGCACCATGCCCTACTCACCAAACTCTCTTCCTATGTATCCAAGGCCATCTCCACTCATGGCTCGCAGACTTCCTCTCCTGTCACAGTCAACGTGTGGCCCTAAATGGAGTTCATTCATCCCCTCTTCCTGTCCACGCTGGAGTTCCTCAAGCAGTGTTCTGGGCCCTTTTCTGGTTTTCATTAATGATTTCTCCGACTGTCTGGAAAATCCTCTTTATCTCTTTGCTGATGACTCCATCCTCTGTCGTACCATCTGTCATCACTCATATTGGCAAGCAGTAGCCTATTCACTCTCTACAGATCTGGGTAAAATCACAAACTGGTCCAACATGTGGAACATGTCTTTCAATCCGGACAAATCTCACACTCTCACTATGTCTCTCCGATAGGACCGTTTGGACCCCCCCCCCCATCAACTTTCTCAACAATCCTCTGGAAGGAGTCCTTTCTTTCAAGCTTCTGGGTCTCACTATCTACCATTATCTCTCCTGAGAAAGCCACATTTCCAACCTGGCCTCCAAAGCCAGTCGCCGACTGGGAATCCTCCGTCTTGCAAAGTCCTTCCTCTGCCCACTGAGCTCCTGAGCACATACAAAGCTTTCGTCCACAGCCTGAGGAGTACTGCTCTCCCTTTAGGCTGGTGTTCCTGCCTCCCACCTTCTCAGCTTTACGCTCTGGAAACCAAGGCATTTAGGATCATTGGCATCTCCCGTGATGAGGCTGAGTCTTTGGCCTCTCACTTTCTCACCACAGGCAGGTCGGTGGTCTTTCTGTCTTCTACCATCTCCTCTCCGGACCCCCCCCCCTCCCCACTGCTCTGGCTGCGATTTGTCCTCACCATATTTCTGTAGGACACTCAAGGTCCACCAACAACCCCCTTCTGGTAAAACCACCAAAATCACGAATCACTGCTCACCTTCACTCTTTCATTCCTCTTTTTTTCCATGCCTTTGGAATAAACTCCCTCACTCTGTTCAATCTCATTCTTCCCTCCCGGCCTTCAAACAGCTGTTCACCACCCCATCCAAATCCTCGATCTTTTCTACCCCCGTTAATCCACCCAAAACCCAGCTACTTCAAATTCTCTGCCTTCCTTCCTGAAAGTCCCTGTAATGTCCATCTTGTATACCACATGTTCCCTGCCCCATCCCTCTCCCTTCCACAGATCTCCTGTCTCTGTTCCCCACTGTTTTGTCCTTCCCTCTCCCACCCCTCTTGTCTCATGCCCCCCTTGCTGTGCATTGTGCGTTAACTCTCATATGAGCCTCGACAAGGTATACAAAAATAAAACAATAAAAAATAAAAAACTAAATAAAAAAATGCGTGTCCGTATCAATCCCTATTGAAACATGAATGCACAACCAACTCGTCGAGGCTCAAGTCTGACATTTCAACCACTGAATGGTCTTCATGCAAAACGGTGTAGGTATCAAGTGCCACCTATTAGGTATCCTCTGAAGGGGGAGGGAATATCACGTGACCCCAATGTACATATGGTTCCCATCATGTGCAGCCTTTTTGGCTGCTGATTGCATCATTGGCTCGGGGGCACAGCTATGCCGCTGATGGCGATTCGAGTTCGAGCCCCTATTACCAGAATACTGGTGCTCATTTCACCGACCTCAGAAGGACGACAGGTTAAGTCCACCCCCTGGTGTTAATTCATTGGAGCGGGGCTCGAACTCAGACCCTAGGATCTGAAGCCACCATCCTAACCACTAAGCCAACACCAAGCTTGTACATATGATGAAACTTAATGTCGTGTTTATTAGGAGAGATGACTATCAACTGTCTGTTCTTTTCCAGATCAGTTGACAACTTTGCTGGTGTTAGGATATAAACTACGAGTATATTTTTCAGTTCAGAATACAGTGTGCAATGATCAGCAGTGAACTGCAGTTATCTCTGTAACATTTTATTTTGTAACACATCTCTATCATACAGTCAACCCACATTTTACTTTAAAATGTAAACTATGTTCAAGCCAAAACAATGAAGCATCACTTACTGAGTTTGTTAAAGTATTGACAAGATCTCAATATGCTTTGTTTTTCCCCATCTTACCAAGATCTCATAAGTTGATGAAAGCATCTGAAACTTCTTGAGCTCAAGAGAAGAAAAAGGTTGGAATTGTTATTTTTCAATACAAACCTCCTTTAATTGCCAACACACCTTCATCCAATGTTTTCCAACATTTTCGGCCACGATAGTGAGAAACTCCTCCATAGTATTCATTACTCGGTCAACACTCTCAACAACATGTGTACGAACATTTTTACTTGAGGCTTTAAAATAGAATCAAAAGGGGAGGAAGAATTTTGAACCCAATTTTTGCTACTTTTGCAGTTGCATTGTGAGTTCTGGAAGAGAACATTGTCCTGAAGAAGCAAAACCACTCAACTGAGTTATCCACACAACATCCATTCAAATAATCCTTTAAATTATTCTATTAATTGAGAACTACATGCCTCAGTTGTTGTACATCCTTGTAACTCGCCCAATGAAATGACTTCCGAATAATCCCAAGAATCTGGTTCAGAATTTGCAAGGTAGTGGAGACCTGGGTTCCAGGTTGTACATTGTTTGTACCAGGGATCAAAATTATCAACTGGTTTCAACCTTAGATTTCAACCTGGAAATTACCAGTCTGGTACTGTTACCAACCAGAAGCTGCGAACAGTCATAGATTACATGTAGTAGCTTGATACAATGACCAATCCACCAAAAGTCTCTTTGTTGTATTCTCATTTCAACCAACTGGATGGTTCCCATCTTACAAGAGGGTAATGAATGTGAATCTGGAGTGGTGTTCAACTTTCTCTTGTTTTAGTTTTTCTCGCCCTCATGCTTCGGAGAGGGCTTAGCTTTCCACACCCCTTGTGCTGACAGAAGGGGCGGAGCTGGCACCAAACAAACTCGTGTAATCGGACACATGTCGGATTTGTGTGTGTGTGTGTGTGTATATAATATATATATATATATATATATATATATATATATATATATATATATATATATATATATATATATATATACAGGGTGTTTCAAAAAAAGTGGACTATTTGAACATTTTATTGCAGAAAATTACAAAAGGTAGCAAGTTCAGTGATGCATTGATGGAAAGCATACACCATGCCATTTTCAAATCACTCATTTCATACTGTTTGTAAATGACATTTTCAATATGTGCTCTACCTCTGTTCAAGCAGTCTTTTATCCTGACTCCAAAATTCTCCACAACTCATCTGCAAGTGGCTGGAGTCCTCCTGATGGTAGTCCTCCACCTCCTACTTCAGAACAGCCAGTGGGCGAGGTTTGTTGGCTTAAACTTGACCTTTGGCAGCACCCCAAAATATAAAAAAAATCCAATGGATTCAAATCCAGGCTGTGGGGTGCCTACTCATGCGCTGTGCCCAGGCTGATGACACGATTTCCAAACAGCTGGTGGAGCAAGTTGATGGTTTCACCTGCAGTGTGCGGTGGGAACCGTCCTGCATAAACCTTGCAAGTCTGAGTTGGTTTGAAGACAGTAGTTGAGCAGATCAGTGTGGAATTGGCATAAGACCTCGCAGTACCGCTCGCCATTGACTGTCACCGTCTTACCATTGGTGTGCTCGAACCAATATGGTCCCAGCATACCCCATATGGCATTCAATGCACAGAATCAAGTGGACTTGGGGCCCTTGAGAGACATCGCACACATTCTCAGGATGCTCAGCACCCTAGAATATGCTGTTGTGATTGTTGAAAGCTCCATTCAAATGGAAGTGTGCTTCATCACTGAACCACAGGAGTTGATCCAATTGGGGTACCTTTCCATTCGGTCACTGGACCAATCACACATTGTTACTTGCTTGCCATGTCATTCAGAGTTAGTTTATGCCTTACAGATATGATGTAAGGGTAGAGCTTGAGTTCAGAAGTGAGAATGCGCCACCAGCTGAGACTGAGAACAACAGTTCTCGGGAACGCTGACAGTGGGATTTATTAGGACTTTTGATAGCAGAATCTCTCACAAGATCAATGTTCCCTTTGTCCTTGGTAACACTTGGTGGGTGCCACTGTTGCCTATATTTTGATTTTTAATGCTTTCATGTGCTTGGAAGTTTGGATTTATTCCTGATATATATATATATATATATATATATATATATATATATATATATATATATATATATATATATTAAACAGGAATAAATTCCTGCATGGAGGTAGGGTGAAAAAATTTTGACTCTACACGGGATCTCAGCACTTTCGCGTTGACAGCCACTGAGCTATTGAGTGTTCGGATGTCCTCAGAACTTCTCACACTAACACTGCAAGCGTTACAATGGCTGATGTCTTACGTGCCTGCTTGGCAGACCTCGTGTATGTGTATGTATGTGTCCACTGCGAACGATCTCTCTCTTG
>CM068952.1:73394811-73406123 GCA_035128595.1 Eptatretus atami
GACTGGACAAAGATTTGTGCCCATTCTCAAGTATTGCTCCATACTTGGATTCCGTTTGGCTGAGCCCAGTGTAGGCCGACCCATGTCCGAAGCACAATGGAATATCTCCCCTCATATGGAATGGAGTCGTGGCCAAGTGCCACTATTTATATATGTTAACGAAAACTCTCATCTTGGTTTCCATATATATGTTGTATGTATGTAATGTATGTATGTATGTAGTACATATATAGCGATATATAGTATGACATATGGATGTATGTCCGGGGAGAATCAGCCAAAACGGTTACTCGATAGCCAAAAATTTTAGGCCACCTTACTCACATCGCCTGCGGTGTTGCAGTAACAAAGTTGTTGTTCAAATCGGTGCCAACGAAAAATTATTAAAAAATCAATTCCAAATTCAGTCAAGGGAGTACTCTTCGATATGTAATCAATGCCAAACAACCTCAGCAGGGGAAAAAAGTTTTCGGGGGGCTGGAGCTATCTTTTTTTCATGCAACCGCTGTCAGCAGATCGGTTCACGGCGTCGTCTAGTGTAAGTCGTCTTAAAAAGCTGGATGACATGTGAATGTCGTGCTGAACGTATCTTCAGGGCCACTCCACAGGAATTGAATATTGATCTCCTTCCACACATGAGAAAATCGATAGCAGTTCTTGGTCTGATGCGTCGACTGCACTCAGAAGAAGTTACAGCACTTCTGAAGACCATGCTACCCTCCATCTGATTCCATCAAGGTTTCACCAGAGCAAGTGTTCCTTTGGAAGTATGCTGGTGCAGTTCTACTGGCAAACGGGGAAGAGATGGGCCTGGTCACTGTTCAGTATGGCCGTTCCAACTGTATTATGCCCGCAATAATAACAGTGTAAATGGTTTACACAGATTGCCGCTGCCGGTCAACCCAACAACATCTGCGGATCAAGGCTTTGCTTCCAGAGCACACAAATATCTTAAAATCTAATACAGTGTACTTTATGAAAATGTTGTTTTGTATGTACAATCTAGTCAACTTTGTTTTCTTTTTGATATATGTTCTCTCATTGTTTTTTGATACTCTGTGCTTTCATGCTCCAAGTGGTCACTGGTTTTTGTTTGTGTCTTATCTGTAAAAATAAATAAATAATAAATAAATTACCATCAAAGCAGATTTTACATCTTCTCGGCCAACTGGCCAGTCCATTGGCAATAGAACATGGGGTAAACTGGCCTTATTGGACCAAAATGCTGATGTGTTTAAAGGGTCCTAATGATGCTTCCTCTCCCACTGGTGCAGGCCACACTCTTTGACATTCTTTGAAACATTCAGAGATTTTCAGAGATACAACGTGGCATGTTATGGTTTCAGGTGAGCTGAAATGAATTTAATTGGCATCAATTGTGATATTTTAAGCACAACTTAAAGCATAAAATGTAAATAGAAGCAACAATTAAAAGTACAAATCCGTCTCCATGCATGTTTAAGCCTCTTTCATCTCTTCTAGTTGTTTTCGCTGTTGAGTTACATGCCATGGCCAGAATATCATTTCATGGAGCATAAGTAACTGCGCTGCCACCACAGGCTTATTTGTCAGACTGGAAGCATATTGGTTTGAGCGTATGCTGCAATCTGGTAGGATCGATGGTTTGAAACCCCGACTGAGTCAGCCCAAAGACTTTGAAATGCAACATGCTGCTTTCCTTGATTTATATCAGCACCAGCATGCGTACCCAGCATGTGCCTGGCAATGCCAGATCCCTCCTTTCACTCCTTCCCCTCCTCATCCACCACTAACCACTTCCTACCCCTCCTTACTCCCCTTCCCCTACCCCTCCTCCCCTCTCCTCCCACCCTTTCTACAGACTCCCACCCACCCCATCTCCTCCATCCTCTCACTTCCCTCACCCACCCCATCCCTCCGAAAACTCCCACAAATGAAAACGAAAAAAAAAACAATCACAGATTGCAGACCCTCCCAGGTTCTTTTGTGTGGTGTGTTACATTAATTAGAACTGCCACTGTATAACTGTGCAGTGATGAGCGGGTTACCAAGATGTCCTGCTGTCATGGAACCCCGCTTGATCGGAGAGCTGTCCCTGACCCATGATGTTGTTGTTTTTTTTTGTTGTTATAATCATTCATTTGAATTTTAGAATGGATTAAAAATAAATTTCAATTCAAATGAAATGGAAGACCAAATAGGTACAGCATTGGAGTAATTAATCAAAAGGCATGAGGAACAAGCAAAATGCAAAGATGAAGTCATCAGGAGACGAAACCTGAATAGGATTCACGTTTCAAGGTGCACTTCTCTTACCTCAATCCAATGCAGGCACAGCCAAGTGAGCCTTATTCAACAAGACAAATGTGTCCAAGAGCCTCGTCCTAAAAGGTTTTGGTTTCACCAGAAGAAGAACAAGAAGAGAAGAAGAAGCAAGAAGAAAAAGAAAAAAAACAAACAACTTCTCAATTATTTCGTCACGTGCCGTCACGTCATGGTCCGTCATGGACGATTTCTTCGTTCATGACGGAAAATATGTATATTACGAAATGTACAATATCATTAATGAATAATCTTTAAATAGTAACGTGAACTTTCGAAACTTTAAAGCAAAATGTCCGCAATATATGTAAAGTTGATGATAGACGCTCTCAAAAGGCCACCCTCAATGTGAGGATTGTACAGTATTAGTATTTAAGGAGATTCGGAATCCGTATATTAAAGAGCTGATCCCAAAAAGCGTTTATCTTCAGAAGACGAAGAAGAAGAAGAAGAAGAAGAACGCCCGAGCTGCTCTTCGAGCAGCGTTCGCGAACGCGAGACGCTGCTAAAAATTAAAATAAGATCAACAACAAAAAAAGAACCCATCTGAAAAAAATTTCATATCTGTGCTGCCAGACCATGCATCTGATCAAGTTGAAATTTAAACATGTATTCCACATCAGACGAAGATCATAAATGTGAAGTTCACTTTGATGATTAAGCCGGTCCAGTGAAAACGTTATTTAATATTTTCATTAATCCAATGTGCTGCCCAAACCATGTGACCTATCAATTAATCCTGAACAAACTTGTACACCCATGGCCTTGGAACATTTGATGGTTTCCCCTCGATTCTGTCCAGCGATCTGTAGAAGAAGATTTTTATAATTATACTCTAATCCAAATATGCGCTGCCAAACCATGTATCTATGACATTCATATGTGTTAAAAACTTTGTTTCTCATGGTATGTGTATGATATTGTAAAGTTTCACCTCGATCTATTCAGCAAACTTCAGAGAAGAAGATTATGAAGGTCTTTTAAAAAAAAAAACAATATGGCTGCTGAAATAACTTGACCGATGATCTCACTAAAAATTTTTCCGTGGACCATTTTATTCCTTAGATGACCCTCAAATTTTCATTACTGATCAAATGTACATTCTACATCTAGCATTATGATACGTCATAACTAAGGCACCTTGGATGTCATAAAAAAAAAAATCAAACCTTATTCCCCATGTGGAGTACTTACGTGTGTGCCAGATTAAATTTTTTTTCCTTGGTGTTGTTTCAGAGAACAGCAGTCCAAAGTTGTTCTGTTTTCTTACATGTGCTTCACACACCACGTGACCTATACATCATAATTATGACTAAAGCGTTCTACATGCGTAGTCGCACCTTGTTGAAAATTTCGTTGGTTAAATCTGACAAGCAGTTGCAGAGAAGAAACACAAGTTCTATCAGAAAACAAACAAAAACAAACCACCATATTATCAGAGCGGACACTTGTTCAAAACAGCACAAGTTAGAACGGCACTCGGTGAGTGCATACTCTAGAAGGTGAACATTCAATTTTGATCCCACTGATGAGTTGGATCCGAAAACAAAATCTAATCCGCTTGTTCTGTTGCCAGCAACCTTGTTTGTCATAACTTGTCCACACTTTGCGAGACATAATGATATATAAATATTTATATATACGTATATCTATCTACACACTATATATATAATATATATTATATATATATATATATAATATTATATATATATAACTGGGATATAATATATATATATATGTATCATTTTTGGCCAATCTGTCAATCTTAGAAAATTAGGCTTGTGTTGACCTTTTGACCTTCAAATTAATTGCGTGTTGAATTCATTAACTTGATATGCAAAATTCTGCTTCAAATTTCAAGTCAATCGTTTTGCAAATGCGATTTTAGGAAAAATGATTCAAAGTTTTTGACCTTTGGCCTATGTGACCTTTTGGCAATATGACCTCAAAAAATAAGAAGTGGTTGAAATCAGGAACCTGATTTGCAAATGCTCTTCAAATTTGAAGTTAATCAGATAAAAATTGAGGATTTAAAGTAATTTGGCCTAGTGACCTTTTAGTCTATGGTACCTCAACAATAATAGGTGGTTTAATTTTTCAGTGACCTGATGTATAAATGCTCTTCAAATTTCAAAGTCAATGGATGCAAAATTGAGGATTTTAGAAAATTGGTTACCAAATTGGCCTTCTGTTTACCTTTTTGGCCTATGTTTACCACAAAATTTGTAGTTGGTTGAATTCCATTGACCTGATATGCAAATGTTCTTCCACATATCAAGTAAATTAGAATACAAATTAAGGATTTTAGACATTTGGCCGATGTTGACCTTTTGCCTATGGTTTACCTCAAAAATTAATAGGTGGTTAATTCATGGCACCTAATATTGCAAATGCTCTTCAAATTTTTTGTTAATTGGATCAAAATGAGGATTTTTAAGAAAATTCGCCCAGATTGCCTTGTGGGCCGAAAATGATCTTAATATTAATAGGTGTGCATTCAGCGATCCTGATCTGCCAAATCGCTTCAAATTTCAAGTGGTCAATCGGGATGTTGAAAATTTACAATTTACAAAACATTTTTAAAATGGTCTATTTTGGTTGAACTTATGCCTATGTTGACCTTTTGACCTCTGATAACCTCAAAGTAATTGGTTGTTTGAAATCACTGACCTTATCTATATATCTCTTATATCTATCGGATTTTAGAAAATTTGGCTCAAATTGGCCTGTTTGGGCTACTTAGACTTTTTCGGTTATATATATATATATCTATTTTGCGGGACCGTCACAGGGTCGGGTGACAATTTAATTTCCGAAAATTCAGAACGATCTGTTGAGCAGTTTGGCTGTAGGCGAGCGGACAGACAAACAAACAAACAAGCCCGGTAGGGCGACGCGATGGATTTCTCTATTTCGAAGTGCTGGAACGATGCTTTCAGTCTGGACGATCTATCTATCTATATATTATTGCCAAGGACGTATTGGTTCACCATACATATCTCTTCTGCCTGGCAAGATTTTTTCCTTTGCGTATTTTGCCAAACTGCACTCCTCATAAAAAAATGACGTGGTAATAGACACCCTATTTTGATAGACCTACCATTTTTGAAAAAAAATCGGTTTTCTGTGGCGTCCTCGCATTGCAGACACACACACCACACACACACAACACACCATATCTATCTATCACACACTATATCTATCTATATCTATCTATCTATCTATCTTACAACACACACACACACACAACACACAGACGGAAAACCATAAACTTCTCTCAATGCTCTTGTTTGACCACACCTCCTGCAGCCACACAATATTTTCTATATAGTCACGCCACTTTTTCTATAAAGCCACGCACAGCTTTCCTACACCACTCCCCACTTTATTAACCACGTCCACTTTCCCTAAGCTCGCCCAACTTTCTAAGACCCCTCATAAAAATGATCTTTGCGTAAATAGACACCCGATTTGAAGGACTACCATTTGAAAAATATAACCTCAATCAAAAATTGGACGTCGAGGGTTAAAAATTTTTCGAAAATATTCGAAGTGTTAATTCCGAAAGTCTCGTTCTCTACATTCAAAACTGAAGGCGCAAGGATTGAAAAATACCTGTTACACGGTTTTCGGCCATCTGCACAGCAACGGGTGTTGCGAGCAACGAAAAATCCAATAGGCGCCATTCCCAGCACAATGCTGCTCCATGTTGGCAAAGTTTTCATCGAAATCGTTCGCTTGGTTCGTTGCTGTAGCCCGGCTGGGTTGCAGACACACACACACACACACACACACACACACCACACACACACCCACACACACACACACACCACAAACACACACACACACACACACACACACACACCACAACACACACACACAGACAGACAGACCGGAAAACCCGACAATAAGGATATCTAGCCATATATAGCGACATCAACACACAAACTTATTCTAGGCGACATGGGTGGTCACTATATAATTGCATACTAGTCATTACAGTTTTTTTGACGGATTTGGGCCTTGAAATTTTTTGACAAAGAGGTTCATTATAGTGCCGCATTAAAAGCATGGAAGGCGATTTTGGATTTTCGAAAAGAAAATATTTTTAGGATTTTTCAAACATTCCAAATCCCATTCCGGGCAACGGTGCGTCCATAAGCAACGGTGCTCAAAAGCATACAACAGATCCTGGTATGAACCTCCCAGTCAGAGGTTTCATCAAAATTGTGTTGACTCCTCTGCCCCAGAGCTGGTCCGATTACATACAAACAGACATACAGACAGACGAAAACTGAGACTAAGGGAAGTCTCGCGACCACCCAACAGAACAGACGGAAAACCTGAGACTAAGGGAAGTCTAAGCGACCACCCAAACAGACAGACAAACAGACCCCATTGCAAACCCTCTCCTTCGGCTGCAGGGGTAATTTATTTTTTTCAGCACGTAGTGCGAAAGGAAGGAAGTGCATCATTGAAAGTGAATGGCGTCGTACACCAGCGCGCACATTTTGGGAAATTACTGAACAGTTCTGACACCACTTATTCTTCTTTGTTGATTTTACACATGATGCGATGAAACCTCTCATGAGCGCTAATCATGGCTGTATATAGAAAGCTTGCAACGGAACTGCATATCAGAGGTCAAAATAGCATGAAATTAAATACCGGTTTAAAGTCAGTGATGTTATACATGGTGATGCCTTTATTTATCTGCCTTCGCCATTCCCTCCGCACTCATGCTGCCTTCCATTCCTCCGCTCGCTGCTGCCTTCCCATTCCCTCCGCGCATGCTGCCTTCCCATAACCCTCAACCCCCACGCTGCCTTTCCATTACCTCCAACTCAGCCTGCCTCCCCCCCCCTCCATCCACGCTGCCTTTCTCCCTCGACACTGCCTTCCCTTACCTTCCCCCCTTCATGCTATCCTCCCAAACTAAGGTGGCAGAAAAGTCGATTAGATTTTGGTTGAGGTCTGGATCCAGATCCAGCCCATCAGTGATAGGAAACGCTATACTGTTAGTCTGACAGAGGTATGCGCTTCCACGAGTGACCTTCGAGGTTCGTTATATCTATTTTTAACCTGAACTTATCAATTTCTTTTTTCTTCCAGCCTGAAAATGTTCTCTATAGTCGTCAGCACGAGGTGAAGCTGATCGATTTGGGCCATGGCACGTCCTTCAAACCAGGGCAGAAGTTCTCTGCATTCTGTTGGGCATTGGGTACATGGCTCCTGAGGTTTGGGCTATATATATCTATATCTCTCAAATGCTGACATCTGGTCACTTGGATAACACGAAGCACCTGTTGAAGGTTATATGTGAGAGAAAATGGAAATCATAGCTTTCACTATCTGTCAAAGTTTTCGTTGTTATTGTCATTGATTGTTGTTATGTGTTGTTATTCGTTGATTGTTGTGTTTGGATTTTCTTTTTTTCACTGTAACGATCAGAATTTTTTCAACCAAACATACCAGCATGAAAAAACTGTCGAATTAATTCGAAACCTATATTATATCTATATCTATTTGTGCCATCATCGATACTGTGATGGGATATAGTCGGCGTGGGGCGTTGGGCTTTTTATTGCGGAGAGGTGGAAGTTGTTCATGCAGTTGCGAAATACGTCGATATCCTCAGAATAGTTACAGTAGATGTTTAGTTGATAACCACACTATTATCTATATATATAGTCTATGGGAAGCCAAGATAATGAAGAGCAGAGTCTATTTAATGTTGTAAATGTTCCCCATGGACTCACCCTCCCCAAAGATGAAGGTCGCCCAGGCTACAAACCCTCATGTTGACCATCATAAACCTCTCTCTCTCTATCTCTCTCACCCATTTTTCGGCTTTCTGCTATGTCCCCAGGTGTATTCTAATGCTCACAGGATCAGATAGGACAGGAAGGCAGATGATGTGGTGGACAAATGCCAGAACGTGAAGATGCACTGAGACGAGGCATATTTTACACACAAACAATCGTGCTCTTCCTGCCTCTCGTGGTGCTAGCGAACTTTATTTCCATTGGACGCTCTAGGTCCTGATTCCCTTTTTCTCTCAGGACCGAAGGGTGTTCATTTTATTCTGATTTTATTTATTCTCACACCCACCCAAAAGGATCCAAGATTGATCCACTCAGCAACATTGCTTGTCAGCCTTTTTTGCTGTATATAGCAAAGCTTCTGAAGAGCAAGTACAAGTATACTGCACTGAAATCATCAGACAGCAGAGAGAGCGGGACAAAATACCAACAGCAGAACTAAAGGCCAAGATCGAGGGAGACTTGGACACACAATGTGTGTGGGAATGGGGGGCAGGAGAGGAATGCATCGGTCGTGGAAAATAATTATGCGATACCGAAAAAAACTCTCAGGAGGGAAAACTGGAAATTTGAAGGAGAAGGGTATATTGTGGTGTGGGGGGGGGTTTGTGAAGGGGGGGGGACGGGTTTAACTTTGTGACAGAATATGATTGGTTTTTTGATTGGGAAATGATCTGAGAATGGTGTGTGAACAGCAGTTTGAAAATTTGGAGGAAGAAGAATGAGATTGACAGAAAGTGGAAGTTTCATTCCATAGGTGGGGGAAAAACAGAGGGAACAAATCAGTGGAGATGATGAGCCAGAATTATACCTGGATTGAGGTAGTTTCACCAGGAAGGGCGTTGACGCGTAGACCCATGTGTAACGTCGGAAGGCAGTACGCGAGGCAGAGGGTGCAAAGATCGAAAGGAGATGGTATTAAGACAGAGAGACCACGACCTGTCTGTGATGCAAAGTGATAGTCCCATCAACTCAGCATCAGGCCATGCGCTATTCCAATAAATCTTGAAGGCCCTGGATTCCACAGTATCAAGCTGAGCAAGATGAGGCAGGTTAGCCAGCCCAGAGAGACAGCAGTGCTTTCCTCAGGCTGTGGATGAAAGTCTTTTTGGTGGCATGTGAGTTCCACGGTGTGCCAAAGAATCACCTTGTTGTGATGGAGGATGCCCATTGATTTGCCCAAGGAAGCTGCTTGGAGGCAAAATTTGAAATTTGGTTTGCCAAAGAAAGACATGGCCTGATCGTCTGAGACCCAGTCGTGTGAATGACTGATGTTCCTTCACAGGGTTTACAAAAGAAAAGTCTTTCACACAATGTCGTACTCATTACTGTATCATAATTATCACGACTCTTCTTCTATTTTAACAGACTGCTCTCAATTCGACCTTTCATTCATGTTTTGCGAAAAAATCCAACTGTTGCAACGTTTCTTCTCTCCATTCTTTAATTCGCCTTGTATTGATCCATCAAGAAATGTCTTTAATCGCATTTCTGACCTAAAAAAAATTTAAAACCCCAGTTTGCCATGAATATTGCTTTCCATCAACCATTCTTTTTTTCCAACTTAGGTGCCAACTCGCCCCTCTCCCCCTCCCTCCAAAGAACCATCACACTCTTTCGCTCCAAGTCCCTCCCTCTCACCTTTCTCCCTCAACTCTCCCCACTCATCTTCTCCCACCATTCATCCCCTCACTCCCCTTCTCAAAGTCCCCCCCCCTCCTCACATCCACAAAGTGGCCTACTTCCCCTGCCCTCTCACCTCCATTTATCACTCCACCTCCTCAAATCCTCAACTGCCTTCGGCCCCTCCCTTGCCCCCTCTTCCCCAGCACCACAGAGCCTTTTCTCCTCCTCATCCGCCCCTCCCAAGCTATTCTGCAATCCCCCACACTCTTTCACAACACTTTCCTTACCTCCCCCCTCTCCCTTGTCCTACCCTTCCCCTCCCCTCCCATCCCCTGCAACCCAAGCCTCCTTCCCTCCCTCTTCATACAGTGTGGACCTCAAATATCCAAGGCCTTCGCCTCAAACCTTACAGATCTTTCCATGCAGGTTGCAACTGACAAACCAGACATAATCTGTCGAACAGAAACTTTCCTCCCTCCAAGAAGTCTCTGACTCCCAACTATCTCTCCCTGTTTCTCCCTCCTCCAGTATGACAGACTGACCTCGTCCTGGTGGAGGATTGCTCTCTTCATCAAAGACGCTTTTCCTCACTCTCCATGCACGCCCTCACATCCCCCACACCCCAGGAAACCTCTGGCTACGGCTTCCCCTCCACTCCCACCTCATGTTTATATTGTGTACTGTACTCACCAAACAGTGATGACTCCATCACACCTCACTATCGAAAAAACATGGACCACTTCTATCTTCTCATCCAAACTCTCTCTTCCTCATATTTGGCCGACTTCAATTTGGCATCATGCCAGTTGGCTCGGTGTGGGTACCTCTCTCACCTGTCATGGCACTTCAGCAAAAGCTTTCTGCGACTCATTGGACTGACTTCAATCGGTCATCCCGATCCTGGATCTCAACCATGGTACTCCACTCTTCTGGATCTGATTTTGACAAATCCACTGACAATATCTGCTGCTCTTCCTCCGCGACAATCGGTTCTTCTGACCACGTCCTTGTCAAAGAGGACATCTCTCTGGCTGTCATCGAGGAGAACCACCTCACCGCCGTCAAGTCTGGCATTTCACTTAATTGCCGAGATGGCAGGGTCTCCAAGCAGCCATCAAACATTAGACTGGTCTCCTGATCTGGACTACTTTCCCAACAACAAACTCGATCCTGCGGAATTCTTTCAAAAGAACTTTGTCTCCCTCATGCACAGATTTATCCCCTCTCGTCTTCAGTTGTCTACCCTCTCCTGCCCCTGTTCACTGAAGCTTGTGGCGAGGAGTTGTCCTAAACAACTTGCCTTTGCTCTGGAAAGTCAAACCCAATGGGGTAATCTCAGTTCCTTCCATAAAGCCAGAACAAGTCTGTATCTACCCTCAGGAGAGCCAGAAAACAACATCTTTCTAAGCTCAAGTCTAAACTCTCAAACCTCTCTTCCTCCTCCAAATCCTAGTTGCATCCAGCTAAATATGTTTCTGGTGCATGTTCCCCCTCCATCCCCTCCCTTACCTCAAATGTCCGCACTGCCGATACCGCACATGAAAAGGCTGAATGCCTAAACTC
>CM068952.1:73413034-73424607 GCA_035128595.1 Eptatretus atami
ACTTAAGATGGACAGCAATGTTCTTCTTGGAGAGCAGTGGTTTCCTCCTTGCTGTCCTGCCATGCACACCATTCTTGTTCAGTGTTTTCCTGATGGTGGACTCATGAACACTGACATTAGGCAATGTAAGAGAGACCTGCCGATCCTTGGACATTACCCTGGGGTTCTTTGTGACCTCCTGGATTATTATACGCCTCGCTCTTGGAGTGATTTTTATTGGACGACTGCTTCTGGAAAGAGTAACAATGGTGTTGAATTTTCTCTAGTTGTACACTATTTGCCTGACAGTGGATTGGTGGAGCCCAAAATCTTTAGAAACGGTTTTGTAACCCTTACCAGACCGATGAGCATCACCAACGCCTTTTTCTGAGGTCCTCAGAAATCTCTTTTGATCGGGGCATGACACGCTTCCACAAACCTGTGTGGTGAAAACCAGACTCTGAGGGTGATGAACAAAGTTTATGTTTTACATATAAGGCAGGGCCAGCCAAACTCACTCCTGATTGTCATCCCATGAAGTGAAACAACTGACTGTAATTACCCCCTTAATTGTGCTGATTAACCCAGAGGTTCACATACTTTTCCCAACAAGAAATTGAATGTTGAATCATTTTACTCAATAAATAAATGAAAAAGTAGATTTTTTTTTGTGTGCTCTTTATTTAATCGTGTTTTCTTGATCTATTATTTAGACTTATAGAAAGATCTGATGACATTTTAGGTCAAATTTATGCAGAAATACAGAAACTTCTAAAGGGTTCACAAACTTTTTCTCTCCACTGGAGCTAATTTACAGACGCACGCCAAATCCCCGTTTGAATCGCGCACCATAATCCAACTGGCATGCCCTTTCAACTTTCAGCCACTCTACCCACCAACACTACAACATTCACACAACCTCAATACACCTTTATTAATAACTCCACTTCATTGTAACATAACCCAAGCCCGCTGCACATTCACCATTGACGCCTCAACCACAAGGAACAACCACACCACCCTAACCACAATGAACCACCACGCCACAACTCACCTCTATGCCACCTTAACCACAATCACCACCAACACCCACCGCCACCTTTGGAGTGGCAGAAACAATGGGTGCAATGTACCAATAACGACACATTGGACTTGGACGTTCAGATGCCCAACTCAAAGTGCAAGTATGTGCACCATTCAATGTGGTATGGATAGCCCAAGTGCTCCACTTAATTATGGTCCCTGCCGGGTGACCAGTGCACGTACGTGCTCTGTAGAGGGCAGCTAAAGACCCCAGCGTTATGTTGAGTGCAGGAGCACCATAGCATGTAACACCCAGTTGATTATGGTGGCATTTCCGCTGCTTGGCATTTGTGTGGCGGTGCCGTCGTTGGCAGAATCATGCATACACCAATCGGGGCTCCGCCGAATGCAAAACTCTGATGCTCTGCCTAATGACCTGTTTGATCCGAAATTTAGGCTCCTCCCTTGCCAAGTGACTATTTAAGCACCCCATTTCACATATAGAAAGAGTTCTTCTTTTGCTTGATCAGCAATACGTGACGAGAGGCAGAAAGGAGTGGGTGGAACAGAAGTTACGGGTCGGAGGGTGTAAACGGAGTTCGCGGAGAGGAGTGCTGGGCAGGCGAGAGATCCGGGCACCAGACTGAATGCAATCATTAGGGCCAAGCCAATAAAACACCAACATTTACAGACCTCTTATGGTCCAGTTGCTATGTAATGCATTTACATGACCAACCGTGCACTTTGGTCCGACAAACGTTTTTCATCGGTTTCTGTCTCTTTTCAGCCTATGTTTCGAAATCTGATTGATGCCACCCTGGCACCCTTGGTCAATTTGAGATATTCAAGATGGCCTCCAAGATGGCTGCTATTTGATGGAAATATACCAGAAATTGCAATAGTTTCGTTGTTCGTTGCCAGGTGATTGTGGCAGCAGACAAATATGGCCAGCTGCATTTTCAAGTGTAGGAAGACAAACAAAGCCCTCTCAACCTCTGGGCCAAAAATAATACAAACAATCATTGCTGCCAGCAAGCAATGGGATGGCTGTTTGCAATCAGAGTTATAATTACACCTGTAAGAGAATCCAGAATTGACTCAACTGTCACAGGTCTTGTGTTTCATCATACACATTGGCTCAACATATTGCTCGATATCGGAAGAAGCGAGGACCAAGTGAATGTTCTGAAACACATCTACCTGCGCTGAAATGGAGGTCTGAACTTGGCAATTTTGAATTTAAGGAACACTGCATCTTCTGTAGCCAATTGTGTTTGCCTCAGTTCCCAAAACATCCTCAACGATGAGGGGTGGTATGCCGTTGTCGCACTGCCGACCGACCGGGTCAGCCATCCATCAAGGACCATATTCTACAGCAATGTGATGCACAGGTCGACAAGTTGGCTGAACATGTTCGTATCAGGGTTTCAGCTGCCCCCTCGGATCTACACGTGATGTTTGCACAATATCATAAAGAGTGCCACAAAGTTTTCTTTAGCGAGCACAGTGCCAAAGCAGCTCATTCAGCTGCTGCCAGCAATCCATACCAAATGAAGATCTGTCTCTTGCCAAAGTTATTGAGTCAATGTATGAACAGCACATCCGTGTTTGGAACTCCACTGAACTTCACCAAATTTACCTGGGAGGAACGGAGGACATGGACGACACGCCGACTCTTTCACATCAATAGTTGGTGATGAAATTGAGCTTGCACTTTGGAAATGATCTGCTTGTCATGGAAATCAATGGCTGTGCAAGTTTGCTTTGCTCTCAGCACTCTGTTCCTTTCCACATATATACCGATGTAGTGGACCAGGATGAAGACAACGTTGCTGAATATTTGGCTGAGCAGATCAGGTTGGAAGTCAATTCCAATTCCAAAGAATTATGACATCAGCAGCTTCACATATTCATCTACCGTTGACGGGAACCAGCAAGACATTGTTGTCTTTCATAGCAAAGCTTGTGTCTGGTGGTGCAGTTACAAAGGTATCGCTTAGTTTGTCTCAGTCAATACAGTACCATATTGTTAAATGGTTTAATCAGACAACCCTTGGACTATCGGTGAAATTCCACCATCGCTTTGGATCGAAAGATGCTGTTGAATGAACTGTCGCGTGAGTATGGATACGCTGTAGCCTATGACGAGGTGTTGCGCTTCAGAAAATCTGTTGCCAAGCATAAGGGTACTCAGACTTTCACAACCAAGTTGCCTTCAAGTGGACTTCTGGCTGGTGGATGGTTTGATAATTCAACAAAAACTCAAATGTCAGAGGGACAAATAAAGGCTGTAAACGAGAAGGCACGAGGACGTGATGGGGAAACAAGGTGTGAGGTGCTTAAGGCCCCAAGGTGCAGCATTCCATGTTGAAAGAGCATGAGGAGAGGCACAATCACCGGGTGGAGCTGGCCATTGCGGCTGATTGGTACATGGACAGACCAAGTAATGGTGTTAATAGGAAACCGGTCCAGGTAATTGTAGGGCTGGATGGGGACTCTTCCTGTGGAGGTGTGTATGTCTGAATGTGTGCAGGGTAAAGTGGGGTCTGCACGTGAGCTGCCTTTACCTGCACACTGTGCCAAGGGAGAGTTCTGCGTGGTGTTGTGATTGGCACTACGTATTGTGTAATGACCGCTGGGGGCAGGGTTTGGGTGTCGTTTGCTTGAAGCCATGATGGCATTATGTCCTGTGAGAGCCCAGCAACATCTCTAATAAGAATGTGATTCAAGCTGTGTCCTGACTTGACTACACAGTGGCACCAGCAGGATCTTGAAAAATCAACAAGCAATTTGACTTTTGGTCTTGTTTTCTTTCCCGAAATTTGACTTTTGACCTTGGCGGACCACATTCCATGTTTTGTTTTTTTCCAACATGTCCAAGTTCCCAACAAGGAACTGGTCCAGCTTGCAGCTGGTGGAGACTTTCAAGGTGTTCAAGCAACAAATTAACTTGGTGCCGTAAGATGAGAGCATCGATGGTAAGGCCAGGCAGGTTATCCAGATTCAGATTGTTGTGGGAGATGAAGGACAGCAGTGTATCAATGCATCAACCATAAGCGAGGATGACAAAAAGGATCTGCATAAATTATATAAACCATTCGAGGATCAGTTGGACATTTATGTAAACTTTAGGATTCACTGGCTGGAAATGATGAGATTCTGGCATCAAGAAGGAGAGTTCATCGATTGTTTCGTCCACAGATGTCGACGGAAGGGGAGGTTGTCTAATTTCTCTGAAGCAGAACTCTCGGAATGGATTATCGAGTTGATTGTTATGAGCACGCCACATGATGCCTTCAAAAGCATCTGCTCGACCAGGAGGTCGGCTACGACATGGACATGGTTTTAAGTGAGGGACGCAAGTATGAAGCAATGGTAATTGGAAAGTAGGCCATCCAGAAGATGGAAGGGCCTTCCTTATCTGTGGGAATGCCATGACACATCGACAGAAGTGCAAAAAGTGCGGACTATCATATCCACCTCAGAATTGTCCAGCATACAATGACTTGTGACTATTATGGTGAACTCAGACAGTGGGCCAGTTGTTGTGAAAATCCTAAATGAAGCACAATATATGCTGATGAATACAAGCACAGCCACCATCCTGCCATGGGTGGAAGAGGCTGTCGTGTCAGCAAAAGCAGGCTGAGAGGTATGCTTCAGAGAAGTAACAATAATGGGAACTCTGTGAATGAAGTGTCTGGGTATTTTTCTGAAGGCGATGACAACAGCTACCAAAGCGGCATTGAAGCATATGGACACACCAAGCTGTTTCATGTGATGAGGGTATCCACATTGTGTATAAAGGAAACAAGGGACAAAGTGTACACATTGTTGAGCATTCTATGCCATGATATGAAAGGTGTATATAAGCTGTAGTTGAAAGTGGGCACAGGTGCATCAGGGAATACTTTACCAATGCATATTGTGAAGGACATATACGGAAACAAATGGACGTCAAAACTGACTACACTTGGTGGGAGCATGCTTCTGACTTAAAATGGCAGTGAGATCAAGTGACATGGAATTCTCAAGATCTTGTGTTGATATAAAGACTCAGATTGGTTCAAACATAGGTTCTATGTGGTTACAGTACCTGGACCTGCAGAACTTGGACTACCAGCATGTGAATGGCTCAACATCGTCACTATAAACAGCAATGCTGGACAACGGAAGACTTTGCTAAAGGTTGCACCTCCAGCGTCAAGGACTCCAAAACCACTGGTCCTACAAGGTGGATTCCATGGATGACTTAAAGAGGCTGTTCCCAGACAGGTTTGTCTGCATCGGGAATTTAACGGTAAAGTGAGGCTTCATCTAAAGCCTGATTCAAAGGTGTTGATTGACACACCACAGAGGTATAGTGTTCACATCAAAGCGAAGCTTAAGGAGGAACTGATGATAATGGAAAAACAGGGTATCACCAGGAAAGTGGACGATCATACTGATTGGTACTCTTCCATCTGTAATAGTGTGACGAAAGATGGGAGCTTAAGGGTATGTCTGACAGGACATACCCTTAAGGACCTTTCGAGCATTGCAGCAGGTTGTTCATCGAGGTTGGCCTACTACGATTACGGAGCTCCATGAGGACCTTCGGCTGTACTGGCCATACCGTGATGAAATTGGTATTTGTGATGGAGTTATATTCAAAGGTCGACAGGTACGAAATCCAGAGCAGCTACATAATGATATCCTTGACCAACTCCATGAGGCGCACATGGATCGAAAAGACAAAACGTCGAGCATGCAAATGCGTTTATTGGCCGAGCATATATCTGGACATTGAGAAAATTGTCAAAATGTGGAAGGCATGTCAGGAGAACCAACCTGAACAAAGGCGTGAGACTATGATAGCTCATGAGATACCAGCGGTACCATGGACAAAGATGGCGAATGATATGTGTGAGCTACACGGGCAGACTTACCTCGTAGTGACAGATTATTACACCCCATTATTATATAGTACAGACACCTAACGGGACGCAGCTTCGAAGAACCATGGTACACTTATGTGAACTTTATTTGTCCGATCGTTGCACCAGTCGGAAAGAGAAACCTACCCAACCAACATATTGTTATGGCCCAGGGTTCAGGGCTCACCAAGAGGGGAAGCACTTGAGTTTCTCCCAAACACCTGGTCCGGAGGCCGCCGGCCACAAATAACTCCATGGTCTAATGGGTTGTAGTTCTTACACAGCCATAGCCGCTTGACTTAGACTACCAGCCAAGCATGGTTATGCTTCGATGTTTCTGCGATACCTTTCTATTGGCATGGCAACCTAATGAGAGGCCACTTCCTCGGGCCACACCTGGTGATATTCTGCCGAGTGGAACAGATACAGTAAGTGCAGCACCAGCTAACAGAGCAAATCAGGTGGGGTACAGCTTCCCATCTAACTATACCTGTACATTGTGTCAGACCAATGAAGGAAAGGACAACCAAGACCGATTGGAAATAACAACAAACAATTATTTATTTACACACAAGCAATCATTCAAAAGTGAGTATTTACAAGCCAGAAAGCAAAAGGGCACATAAGAGCAGATTTAACCATCTACATATTCTTTCTCATACAATCTTACTTGCACAAGGGACACTTGGCCATCATTCAAATCAGGTGAAAAGAAGACGAGAAGAAGAACTTGACAAGAAAAGTAAAGTATGGAGAAAAGAAAAGTAAAGTATGGAGAAAAGAAAAGTAGGGTCTTTTCTTTTCTGCTTCACCTCACACAGTCCGACGGGGCTGCGCCGGCGCAAATATACTAGAGAATGGGGAAGATGGATCGGGAAGATGGGCAGTGGCGAAGCGGCATGATGGGACACGCAGCAATGTCCCTGAGGTGCCCAGACCCAGTCGGCAAGTCCTCTCTGGTGTCCCAGATATGCCAGCTGCAAGCATCTACGTTTCTGCTGGGCTCCCGTGTCCAGCAGCTCCACAGAAATCAAACAGCATTCTGGGTTTCCACACTGCCCTACTTCCACACTGTGGGCTTCTCTCTTTCTCTCCCAATGACGAGGACCAGCTACGTGCTCCTTTTCCCCTCACATGATCTCACCTTTTATCCATCTCTTCTCGTGCGCTTCTGTCCTCTTCCTTCCTCCTCTCCTGCTGAGCTTTTTCTCCCATCTCTGCACATGCCCTCCTTTCCTCTTTTTCTTCCTCTCTTCAGCTTTCTCCATCTCATACTTTATACTCTTGCCTTCTTCTGCTTCTTCTTCTTCCTCTTACTCTGAGCTTTGGCTTGGCTCGCGTGAGCCTCCTCCTCATTGGTCCACATCTGATGTGGGCGGGAACACGATCCAACTTGTGGCAAATGCCACGTCATTCTGAAAGAACTTTCAATGGAGCCCCCGCCCCTCCCTTCATACAAGCAAGACTGCAACAAGAGCCCCCGTTCCCTCTCTCGCACACAAGCATTCATCGTACAGTCCTCTCTGTACCACACCTGCGAGTTGTGCTGCATCCCACTATGCACAAAGCGCCACACCTCGTACCACCAACATGCATGTAAGAATGGACACAGTCCCAGGCGGTGAAGATAATCTAATCAGCCCGAAGGATTAATGACCACAGACGGACTGAAAATGCCCAATTAAACAATGCAATTAAACAATGAAGACTTCACACCAGGAAAATACAAACTAACCAATGCATGCCTCCAAAACAACCCCTTGACAAGGGGCCAAGGACTATCTACACAAAGACGAATGAAATAACTAATTCTCAGGTCTCCTACATGTCCACGTATGCTCCCCCCTGGGGTAAGTTTCCAAAACCGTAACATTACCCCCTCCCAGGACTAGACTCATCCTGAGTCTCCAACTCTTGTGCACATATTAGGTGTCGTTCCCTCTCATACGATTTACCTTGCCTATCCCAAGTGCGACAATGCATACATGTCCCGCCTTTGACAATACTGAAAACTAATGCGTTGGTTTTTTTAAAAAACTCTAACACATTCACACAAGACGGTTCTAAATGCAATTCTATACCTTAACATACCAGGTGGGCTAAACATTTTTACAGTTATTTACACACTTTGCTCTGGGCAACAGCTAGGCATTAAATAGTCTTTTGCTGTTGAAGAGAGTCCTTGAGGGGAAGTTATGGAGAAAAAAAACGCAGTTGGGACCACATGGCCATTTGTCGGTGGCAGTCTTCATGACCCATGTGGTCCATATTGCATGAAGATCTTCTTTGGCCTGGAGGGCATCATCACGGGGCCATCATTGGGGTAGACTACCCTCCAGCCCCTCGGGATTATTCTGCCCCACTTGCCGCAACGCTGATGAACTGGGCCACAACAACAAGTGGTCCTTGGTGCCAACAATGCAGAATAGGGCCACACAAAAGTGGTCATCGGTGCCAATGTTAAAGAACGGGGCCTTACAAAAGTGGTCCCTGGTGCCAATGTTGAAGAACTAGGCCACACACACCAAGTGGTCCTCGGAGATGAACTTGAGGAGGCGTGACAAGGGTGATAGGCAATGGGCAGGGTGACAGGCATGGCAAAGGCAAATGGCAAACCAGGCTCAGCAGGCATCGCCTGCCGGCCTCTCGATGCACATGTACCTGAGGGAGGTGTTGGCAGTACTGGCCAATCTGAGAACAGGCTCAGCCCCAACCTAACCATTCCCCCCGTTAATCTCATGGGCCTATCTTCATCACGGTCCTTGCCCCCTAGTCTGTATCTGAGCCTGCTCTACCCTAGCCCCGCTCTTTAATTAAATTGTCCGTATATCTCCTAACTCGAATGTTTGTCACTTGGATTCCCCTCAGTCGGTGCCAAATTCCTAATAAAATCCATCTTATCCCCTAAGGATCCCTTAGGAAGAAAATGTAGATATTTGGGAACCTCAGCGCACATTCAAGATACGTCTGCAGGTCCCACAGCTTCTCCAGGTGGGTGAATCCAACAGCCGGTGGTTACATCAGTGGTAGATGGTGCGAAGGGGCAAACACAACACTCCTAACTACTCTATCCATTATCACATCAACAATTAAACTTCCCCAGGACTTACCAATGTCTCTTTAAACTATGTGGTATTAACAATCTAATTCACCCATCATTCCACACACCGGTGAATGAATTAGGGCCGTACCCTTTGTGCTCACATGAATTAGGGCCTTACCCTTTGTTTTTCATCCATGCCTCCGCATAATTTCCTGGCTGGGCAGTGTGGCTCTATTGACACGTCTGTACACCTACATACTCACACAATGGCACTGCCAACATGCTGAAGCCACCTCCAAGTTTACCTGCTCCATTCAGAATTATGGGGGGAGCTCTCCCAGCTTCCACCCAGGTGTCCCTACTGGCAATTGGCACTCTGGATCCCTTCTCCATGGGTACCCTGGCCCATACACAAATTTAGTATACCCACCATGGGCTTATAGCTTCCCCTTGCCAACAGACCCCCCCCCAGCACTCAAGGTGCCTTCTTCAACCATATTCACCTCAAACGAGCCACACTCCCAGCCCATCAAAAGTCGTTGCACACCTGCAAAACAAACATGTTCCAACACAGGGCACCAACCACAGAATGACCTCCATTGTAAATTTAATGAAATCTCCCTAACTAATATCTTAACTAGCCTCGGGTTTCCTTGGGCAGGGCTCATTCCCTCCCAATCATTCATTTGCACCATGCACACTGCACTCACATTCACTTTCGAGCCTCTGACCAGCATTCATTCCAACTGTACTCACTCCATTTTCATACCTACATTCACTCTAGCACCATCCACCTAACTAATTCCCACTGTCTAACTCGTGCTCACCTCGTCAACCCGTACACTACGCATGTTCCTTTTAACGCTGTGCCGCGAAGCTAGCTACATCCCCACTACATGTCAACCGTCTCGATCACCCTGTCTCTGACCCTCCCATCTTGTGCTAATCCCCTCTTCTCACGAATCCTACTCCTGTGTCCCTATGGAGGAAACTATTTCTAGTGCCCCCATGTGGGCATAATTATTCTATATCGTGTGTATATGTGTATACGAGTGTGTGTGTGTGTGTGTGTGTGTGTGTGTGTGTGTGTGTGTGTGTGTGTGTGTGTGTGTGTGTGTGTGTGTGTGTGTGTGTGTGTGTGTGTTCAGCCCCCCTTTATTGTCCCCATCAGCGAAGTGACGGGTTGTATTTGATAGTATCTAATGTGTACTAAATTTTGAATATATATATCATCATCATCATCATCATCATCATCCACCATCAGAGAAGCAAAAACATACAAACCTAGAACGGCACTCGGTAGAGCGTCTACCTCTGCCAGGCTGAACAGTTTACATTTTGTACCCACTGATAGGTCGGATCTGAATCCGGACCTCAACCAAAATTGAATCACCTTATTTTTGTCACCTCACCAACTCATCCAACACGTTTTGTCATAATCTGTCCACAACTTTTTGAAATATCACTTTAAAAATGAAAAAAAAAAACATGAAATTCTTGTATCCAGAGCAGATCTTCACCAAAATCGATTTGATTCGTCCTCGTCACACCAGAACCCATCCACAAAGTCGGGTCCAAATACGTCCACAACTTTTTGAGATATTGTTCTATACAGTAGATCCTTTTGGCCCAATCACCCAATGATGAAGAATCACTTTCAAAATTCCGGATACGCATCCAGATCTTCACCAAAATCGAATCAATCCATCCTTGTCACACACCCAACATGTCCACTAAATTTCGGCCAAATCCGTCCATAACTTTTTGAGATATCTTGCTCACAGACAGACAGACAGGCAAACAAACTGCCAGACAGGGGTGAAAGCAGCCTCTGTCCACCTTTAGTGGCGGAGGTAACAAATTATGTCAATTGTATAAACAAGCCAAGGTCCTGACAACAACAAACTAAAACAACTAGAACCACTTTTCTAAAAAGTCGATCTTGGTAGATTTTGTGATTTTCATTTTCAACACATGACATGCAAGCATTCAAAAGCAAAACTAAAAAAAAGTTTTCAAAAAAAAAAGTTTTCAAAAACGAAACTTTACATTTCATTAAAATCCAAGGTCATGCAAAAATCTTCCACAATGCTCCAGCAGACGTACTCTGTCATCGAATGAAATTTGATGCGATGGTGTGTACGGCAACATTGCTGGTTTAACCACTATAATACGTCCCATTATGAAGCATGCCAGCCAGCATCTACGCCAACCCACTGGATCAGCATCACAATTCTCCCAAGAACTCAAATCGATCTGTCCCACAAAGTGCCATCTACATATTAAATACGCGAAAGGAAGAATTTTTATGCCATTCCATTCTTCCCTCCCCTTCGCCCCTTTCTGACAAGCGCACCTCACTTCCGAGGAAACATTCTTCTTTCCCTTTTCTTTCCTTTCCTCCCCAATTTCCCCTCCCATGCCTGGTGTTGGCTTAATGGTTAAGGTGGCAGGCTTGTGATCCTAAGGTCCAAAGTTCAAATCCTGCTTGGCCATTGAATTAATACCAGGTGGGGTTGACTCAGCCTGTCATCCTGCTGATGTTGGTATAATGAGTACCAGCTTGCTGGTGTACTGTATCGGAGTGGCGATCCGTCCAGGATTGTGCCCAA
>CM068952.1:73437840-73455032 GCA_035128595.1 Eptatretus atami
ACTTACTGGAGTTTTAAAGTATGTGACAAGATCTCAATATGATTTGTTTTTCCCTATCGTACGTAAGATCTCAATAAGTTGATGAAAGCATCTGAAACTTCTTGAGTCTCAAGAGAATGAGAAAATGGTTGGAATTTGTTTTTTTCAATACAAACCTCCTTTAATTGCCAACACAGACCTTCATCCACATGTTTTTCAACTTTTCGGCCACGATAGTAGAAACTCTCCATAGTATTCATACTCGGTCAACACTCTCAACAACATGTGTACGAACATTTTTTACTTGAGGCTTTAAAATAGAATCAAAAGGGGGAGGAAGAATTTTGAACCGCAATTTTTGCTATATTTAGTTGCTATACTGTGGTTCTGGAAGAGAAACACATTGTCCTGAAGAAAGCAAAAACCACTCTAACTGAGTTTCCACACAAATCCATTGCAATAATCTCTTTAAATTTTCTATAATTGAGAACTACATTGCCTCAGTTGTTGACATCTCTTGAATCGCCCAATGAAAGACTTCCGAATATCAGAGAATACTGGTTTCAGAATTTGCAAGGTAGTGGAGATACCTGGTCCAGGTTGTACATTGTTGTACCCAGGGATCAAAATTATCAACTGGTTTCACCTTAGATTTTCAACGCTGGAAATTACCAGTCTGTAACTGTTACCAACCAGAAGCTGCGAAGCTAGTCATAGATTACTATGTAGTAGCTTGATTCACAATGACCAATCCACAAAAGTCTCTTTGTTGTTTTCTCATTTCAACCAACGGATGGTTCCCATCTTACAAGAGGTAATTGAAGTGAATCTGGAGTGGTGTTCAACTTTCTCTGTTTTAGTTTCTTCTCGCCCTCATGCTTCGCCCGAGTGGGCTTAGCCTTTCCACGACCAAGCCTTGTGGCTGACAGAAGGGGCGAGCTGGCACAAACAAACTCGTGTAACGGACACATTGTCGGATTTGTGTGTGTGTGTGTGTGTGTATATTAAGTATATATATTATTATATATATATAAATATTATATTATATATATTATTATATATTATATATAATATATATACAGGGTGTTTCAAAAAAAGTGGACTATTTGAACATTTTATTGCAGAAAATTACAAAAGTACAAAAAGTTCAGTGATTGCATTGCATGAAAGCATTACACTTAGCATTTTCAAAACACTCATTTCATACTGTTTGTAAATGACTATTTTCAATATGTGCTCTACCCTCTGTTCAGCAGTCCCTTTTTCCTGACTCTCCAAATTCTCCACAACTCATCTGCAAGTGGCTGGAGTCCTATCCTGATGGTAGTCCTTCCCACCTCCTACTTCAGAACAGCCAGTGGGCGAGGTTTGTTGTGCTTAACTTGACCTTTGGCAGCACCCCAAATATATAAAAAATCCAATGGATTCAAATCCAGGCTGTGGGGTGCCTACTCATGCGCTGTGCCCAGGCTGATGACACTAATTTTCCAAACAGCTGGTGGAGCAAGTATGATGTTTCACCTGCAGTGTCGGTGGGGAACCGTCCTGCATAAACCTGCAAGTCTAGATTGGTTTTGATAGACAGTAGTTGAGCCGAGATTCCCAGTGTGGAATTGGCATAAGACCTCGGCAGTACCGCTGCCCATTTGACTGTCACCGTTTTAACCATTGGATGTCGCTCGAACCAATAATGTCGCCAGCATACCCCATATGGCATTCAATGCACAGAATCAAGTGGACTTGGGGCCCTTGAGAGACATCGCACACATTCTCAGGATGCTCACACCCTAAGATATTGCTGTTGTGATTGTTGAATAGCTCATTCAAATGGAAAGTGTGCTTCATCAGCTGAACCAAGAGGAGTTTTACCAATTGGGGTACCTTTCATATTCGGTCACTGGACCAATCACACATTGTTAACTTGGCTTGCATGTCATTCAAGAGTTAGTTTATGTCTTACAGATATGATGTAAGGGTAGAGCTTGAGTTTCAGAAGTTGAGAATGCGCACCAGCTGAGACGAGACAAACAGTTCTGCGGAACGCTGACAGTGGATTTATTAGCGACTTTTGAATAGGCAAATCTCTCACAAGTCAATGTTCCCTTTGTCCTTGTAACACTGTGGTGGTGGCCACTGTTGCCTATATTTTGATTTTTAATGCTTTTCATGGTTGGAAGTTTGGAATTTATTACCTGTTTATTAAATATATATATATATAATATATATATATATATATATATATATATTAAACAGGAATAAATTCCTGCAATGGAGGTAGGGTGAAGAAAAATTTGTGACTCTACAAACGGGATCTCAGCAACTTTCGCGTGACAGCCCAGCTGAGCTATTGAAAGTGTTCGTGATGTCCTCAGAACTTTCTCACACCTAACGACTGCAAGCGTTACATATCGGTTGATGTTTAGGTGCCTGCTTGGCAGACACTCGTGTATGTGTATTATGTGGTCCACTGCGAGAATAGACAAGCTATTACCAGAAACCATGGCCAGATTCCAAATGACTGCCCAACCAGCAAGGCAATTGCATCAGCGGCAACAGCCACACCCTCAGCCATGTTGCTCCCCCACAGCCTTGTGCTGCACCACAAAAGAAGAAGAGGCTTCTTCATGAGGCCTTAGTTCACAATAATAATAAAAATTACAAATAGTGTAAGTTATATTGGTGTGGCTTTCATGGTATCTATTTGGAACCTTGCCAATTTTTTGAAACTGGATGTAAAAATTTTAAATGGAAATTTGGATGAACATCCTTCATAACTATCAGAGCAAAATATACTTTTGCTCGGATCCTAGTATCGCATAACTGCATCACTGTGTAAAAAATGGGATCCTGGCAAGATCCTCAGCGGATGCTTGCAAATTATTTAAATTGATTTTGATTGCTTGAACTTCACAGTTGAGATGTCAGTTTCACTGTATAAGAAAAAGAATACAACTTTTTCATCATCACATAGGAGGTTTGCAAACTGGCTTAGTGATAGGAATACCAAAAACTCAAACATCAGAGGGACAAATAAAGGCTGTAAAAGAGAAGGCCAAGGATGTGGTGGTGCAGCAAGGTGTGAGAGGTGTGCGAGCCCCAAAGGCCGCAGGACTCCATGCAGGAAGAGCCCGAGGAGAGGCACGATCACCGGGTGGAGCCGGCGATTGACCGCTGACAGGTACGTGGACACATTGAGTGATGGTGTTAATAGGAGCAGGTCCAGGTAATGCAGGGCTGGATGGGGACTTTCTGGTGTGAGGTCTACGGCAGCATGCATCGTGAATAGAGTTGAACCGACTGCAAAAGGCATTGACTTCTTGGTAATTAGTACGTATTGGACAGTTCTGCGAAATCGTCATTCCCCAAGGCAATAGCACACAACATTATAGTAGTTCCGAGATCGTTATTTCATTATTATGTGTTTTAGATAGCCCTTCCCTTACGTGTAATCGGTTTACAGGTCAATATGCATTGTGCTGGATTTGGTAGTTATTTTCTCCATTCTGTTCTCATCTTAAATGTTCTGCACACGAATCCCTCTCTCACAACAAACAAACACGCCCCACACTATAGAGGGATGAGAAAAAGTTTGTGAACCCTTTTCGAATTTTCCTGATTTCTGCATAAATTTGACCTAAAATGTGATCAGATCTTCATCTAAGTCCTAATAGTAGATAAAGAGAACCTGATTAAACAAATAGCACAAAAAAAATCCTGCTTTTTCATGTATTTTTGAGCAAAATGATCCAACATTCAATTTCTTTGTCAGAAAAAGTTATGTGAACCTTTACATTCAGTGACTGGTGGCACCCCCTTGAGCAGCAATAACTTCAACCAAACGTTTCCTGTAACTCTGGATCGATCCAGCACATCGGCTTGGGGGATTTGGGCCCATTCCTCCTTACAGAACTGATTCAAACTCGGAGATATTTGTGAGGTTTCATGCATGAACTGGTGCTTCAGGTTCTGCCACAACATTTTGATTGGGTTAAGGTTGGACTTGACTTGGCCATTCTAAAACACAAAATCTCTTCTGCTTCAGCCATTTGTTGTGGATTTACTTGTATGTTTAGGATCATTGTCTTGCTGCGTGACCCACTTTCTGTTAAGCTTCAGCTCATGGACGATGCCCCGACATTCTCCTGCAGAATTTTTCTGTACAATCCAGAAATTTATGGTTCTGTCAATGATGGCAAGCAGTCCAGGTCCTGAGGTTGCAAAGCAGCCCCAACCATGATTACTCTCACCACCATGCTTCTACGGGTTGGATGGGTTAGTGTTTGGAATACAGTGTTTGGTTTACGCTAAATGTAACGTTTCTCATTTTAGCCAAAAAGTTCCACTTTCGACTCATCTGTCCATAGGACATTCTTCCAATAGTCTTCTGAATCATCCAGGTGGTTTTTGGCAAACTTAGATGGACAGCAATGTTCTTCTTGGGAGAGCAGTGGTTTCCTCCTTGCTGTCCTGCCATGCACACCATTCTTGTTCAGTGTTTTCCTGATGGTGGACTCATGACACTGACATTAGGCAATGTAAGAGAGACCTGCCGATCCTTGACATTACCCTGGGGTTCTTTGTGACCTCCTGGATTATTATACGCCTCGCTCTTGAGTGATTTTTATTGGACGACTGCTTCTGGAAAGAGTAACAATGGTGTTGAATTTTCTCTAGTTGTACACTATTTGCCCTGACAGTGGATGGTGGAGCCCAAAATCTTTAGAAACGGTTTTTGTAACCCTTACCAGGGACGATATGAGCATCACCAAGCCTTTTTCTGAGGTCCTCAGAAATCTCTTTTGATCGGGGCATTGACACGCTTCCACAAACTGTGTGGTGAAAACCAGACTCTGAGGGGTGATGAACAAAGTTTATGTTTTACATATAAGGCAGGGCCAGCCAAACTCACTCCCTGTTGTCATCCCATGAAGTGAAACAACTGACTGTAATTACCCCCTTAATTGTGCTGATTAACCCAAGGTTCACATACTTTTCCCAACAAGAAATTGAATGTTGAATCTTTACTCATAAAATAAATGAAAAAGTAGATTTTTTTTTGTGTCTCTTTATTTAATCTGTGTTTTTCTTGATCTATTATTTAGACTTATAGAAAGATCTGATGACATTTTAGGTCAAATTTATGCAGAAATACAGAAACTTCTAAAGGGTTCACAAACTTTTTCTCTCCACTGGAGCTAATTTACAGACGCACGCCAAATCCCGCGTTTGAATCGCGCACCATAATCCAACTGGCATGCCCTTTCAACTTTCAGCCACTCTACCCACCAACACTACAACATTCATCACAACCTCAATACACCTTTATTAATAAACTCACTTCATTGTAACATAACCCAAGCCCGCTGCACATTCACCATTGACGCCTCAACCACAAGGAACCAACCACACACCCTAACCACAATGAACCACCACGCCACAACTCACCTCTATGCCACTTAACCACAATCACCACCCACACCCACCGCCACCTTTGGAGTGGCTGAACAATGCGGTGCAATGTACCAATAACAGACACATTGGACTTGGACGTTCAGATGCCCAACTCAAAGTGCAAGTATGTGCACCATTCAATGTGGTATGGATAGCCCAAGTGCTCCACTTAATTATGGTCCCCGCCGGTACCAGTGCACGTACGTGCTATGTAGAGGGCAGCTAAAGACCCCAGCGTTATGTTGAGTGAGGGAGCACCATAGCATGTAACACCCAGTTGGTTATTGGGCATTTCCGCTGCTTGGCCTTGTGTGGCGGTGCCGTCGTTGCAGAATTCATGCATACACCAATCGGGGCTCCGCCGAATGCAAAACTCTGATGCTCTGCCTAATGACCCGTTTGATCCGAATTTAGGCTCCTCCTTGCCAAGTGACTATTTAAGCCACCCATTTCACATTATAGAAAGAGTTTCTTCTTTTGCTTGATCAGCAATACGTGACGAGAGGCAGAAAGAGTAGGGTGGAACAGGAAGTTACGGGTTCGGAGGGTGTAAACGGAGTTCGCGGGAGGAGTGCTGGGCAGGCGAGAGATACCGGGCACCAGACTGAATGCAATCTTAAGGGCAAGCCAATAAACACCAAAATTTTACAGACCATTTATGGTCCAGTTGCTATGTAATGCATTTACATGACCAACCGTGCACTTTGGTCGACAAACGTTTTTCATCGGTTTCTGTCTCTTTTCAGCCTATGTTTCGAAATCGATTGATGCCAACCCTGGCACCCTTGGTCAATTTGAGATATTCAAGATGGTCCTCCAAGATGGCTGCTATTTGATGGAAATATACCAGAATTGCAATAGTTTCGTTGTTCGTTGCCAGGGTTGTGGCAGCAGACAAATATGGCCAGCTGCATTTTCAAGTGTGAGACAAAACAAAGCCCTCTCAACCTCTGGCCAAAAATAATACAAACAATCATTGCTGGCCGCAAGGCAATGGGATGGCTGTTTGCAATCAGAGTTATAATTACACCTGTAAGAGAATCCAGAATTGACTCAACTGTCACAGTCTTGTGTTTTCATCATACACATTGGCTCAACATATTGTCGATATCGGAAGAAGCGAGGCAAGTGAATGTTCTGAAACACATCTACCTGCGCTGAAATGGAGGTCTGAACTTGGCAATTTGAATTTAGGAACACTGCATCTTCTGTAGCCAATTGTGTTTGCCTCAGTTCCCAAAACATTCTCAACGATGAGGGGTGGTATGCCGTTGTCGCACTGCGACCGACCGGGTCAGCCATCCATTCAAGGACCATATTCTACAGCAATGTGATGCACAGTCGACAAGTTGGCTGAACATGTTCGTATCAGGGTTCAGCTGCCCCCTCGGATCTACACGTGATGTTTGCACAATATCATAAAGAGTGCCAACAAAGTTTTTTTAGCGAGCACAGTGCCAAAGCAGCTCATTCAGCTGCTGCCAGCAATCCATACCAAATGAAGATCTGTCTCTTGCCAAAGTTATTGAGTCAATGTAATGAACAGCACATCCGTGTTTGGAACTCCACTGAACTTCACCAAATTTACCTGGAGGAACGGAGGACATGGACGACACGCCGATCTTTCACATCAATAGTTGTGATGAAATTGAGCTTGCACTTTGGAAATGATCTGCTTGTCATGGAAATCAATGGCTGTGCAAGTTTGCTTTGCTCTCAGCACTCTGTTCCTTTCCACATATATACGATGTAGTGGACCAGGATGAAGACAACGTTGCTGAATATTTGGCTGAGCAGATCAGGTTGGAAGTCAATTCCCAATTCCAAAGATTATTGACATTCAGCAGCTTCACATATTCATCTACCGTTGACGGGAACCAGCAAGACATTGTTGTCTTTCATAGCAAGCTTGTGTCTGGTGGTGCAGTTACAAAGGTATCGCTTAGTTTGTCTCAGTCAATACAGTACCATATTGTTAATGGTTTAATCAGAAACCCTTGGACTATCGGTGAATTCCACATCGCTTTGGATCGAAAGATGCTGTTGAATGAACTGTCGCGTGAGTATGGGATACGCTGTAGCCTATGACGCGGTGTTGCCTTCAGAAAATCTTGTTGCCAAGCATAAGGGTACTCAGACTTTCACAACCAAGTTGCCTTCAAGTGGACTTCTGGCTGGTGGATGGTTTGATAATTCAACAAAAATCAAATGTCAGAGGGACAAATAAAGGCTGTAAACGAGAAGGCCGAGACGTGATGGGGAAACAAGGTGTGAGGTGCTTAAGGCCCCAAGGTGCAGCATCCATGTTGAAAGAGGCATGAGGAGAGGCACAATCACCGGGTGGAGCTGGCCATTGCGGCTGATTGGTACATGGACAGACCAAGTAATGGTGTTAATAGGAAACCGGTCCAGGTAATTGTAGGGCTGGATGGGGACTCTTCCTGTGGAGGTGTGTATGTCTGAATGTGTGCAGGGTAAAGTGGGGTCTGCACGTGCTGCCTTTACCTGCACACTGTGCCAAGGGAGAGTTCTGCGTGGTGTTGTGATTGGCACTACGTATTGTGTAATGACCGCTGGGGGCAGGGTTGGGTGTCGTTTGCTTGAGCCATGATGGCATTATGTCCTGTGAGAGCCAGCAACATCTCTTAATAAGAATGTGATTCAAGCTGTGTCCTGACTTGACTACACAGTGGCCACCAGCAGGATCTTAAAAATCAACAAGCAATTTGACTTAGATTGTTGATCTTTTTCTTGTTTTCTTTCCCGAAAATTTGACTTTTGACCTTGGCGGACCACATTCCATGTTTTTGTTTTTTTCCAACATGTCCAAGTTCCCAACAAGGAACTGGTCCAGCTTGCAGCTGGTGGAGACTTTCAAGGTGTTCAAGCAACAAATTAACTTGGTGCCGTAAGATGAGAGGCATCGATGGTAAGGCCAGGCAGGTTATCCAGATTCAGATTGTGTGTGGGAGATAAGGACAGCAGATGTATCAATGCATCAACCATAAGCGAGGATGACAAAAAGGATCTGCATAAATTATATAAACCATTCGAGGATCAGTTGGACATTTATGTAAACTTTAGGATTCACTGGCTGGAAATGATGAGATTCTGGCATCAAGAAGGAGGAGTTCATCGATTGTTTCGTCCACAGATGTCGACGAAGGGGAGTTGTCTAATTTCTCTGAAGGCAGAACTCTCGGAATGGATTATCGAGTTTGATTGTTATGAGCACGCCACATGATGCCTTCAAAAGCTATCTGCTCGACCAGGAGGTCGGCTACGACATGGACATGGTTTTAAGTGAGGGACGCAAGTAATGAGCAATGGTAATTGGAAAGTAGGCCATCCAGAAGATGAAGGGCCTTCCTTATCTGTGGAATGCCATGACACATCGACAGAAGTGCAAAAAGTGCGGCTAATCATATCCACCTCAGAATTGTCAGCATACAATGACTTGTGACTATTATGGTGAACTCAGACAGTGGGCAGTTGTTGTGAAAATCCTAAATGAAGCACAATATTTGCTGATGATACAAGCACAGCCACCATCCTGCCATGGGTGGAGAGGCTGTCGTGTCAGCAAAAGCAGGCTGAGAGGTATGCTTCAGAGAGATAACAATAATGGGAACTCTGTGAATGAAGTGTCTGGGTATTTTTCTGAAGGCGATGACAACAGCTACCAAAGCGGCATTGAAGCATATGACACACCAAGCTGTTTCATGTGATGAGGGTATCCACATTGTGTATTAAAGGAAACAAGGGACAAAGTGTACACATTGTTGAGCATTCTATGCATGATATGAAAGGTGTATATAAGCTGTAGTTGAAAGTGGGCACAGGTGCATCAGGGAATACTTTACCAATGCATATTGTGAAGGACATATACGGAAACAAATGGACGTCAAAACTGACTACACTTGGTGGGAGCATGCTTCTGACTTAAAATGGCAGTGAGATCAAGTGACATGGAATTCTCAAGATTTTGTGTTGATATAAAGACTCAGATTGGTTCAAAACATAGGTTCTATGTGGTTACAGTTACCTGGACCTGCAGAACTTGGACTACAGCATGTGAATGGCTCAACATCGTCCACTAAAACAGCAATGCTGGACAACGGAAGACTTTGCTAAAGGTTGCACCTCCAGCGTCAAGGACTCCAAAACCACTGGTCCTACCAAGGTGGATTCCATGGATGACTTAAAGAGGCTGTTCCCAACAGGTTTGTCTGCTACGGGATTTAACGGTAAAGTGAGGCTTCATCTAAAGCCTGATTCAAAGGTGTTGATTGACACACCACAGAGGTATAGTGTTCACATCAAAGCGAAGCTTAAGGAGGAACTGATGATAATGGAAAAACAGGGTATCACCAGGAAAGTGGACGTATCATACTGATTGGTACTCTTCCATCTGTAATAGTGTGACGAAAGTGGAGCTTAAGGGTATGTCTGACAGGACATACCCTTAAGACCTTTCGAGCATTGCAGCAGGTTGTTCATCGAGGTTGCCTACTACGATTACGGAGCTCCATGAGGACCTTCGGCTGTTACTGGCCATACCGTTGATGAAATTGGTATTTGTGATGGAGTTATATTCAAAGGTCGACAGGTACGAAATCCAGAGCAGCTACATATGATATCCTTGACCAACTCCATGAGGCGCACATGGATCGAAAAGACAAAACGTCGAGCATGCAAATGCGTTTATTGGCCGAGCATATATCTGGACATTGAGAAAATTGTCAAATGTGGAAGGCATGTCAGAGAACCAACCTGAACAAAGGCGTGAGACTATGATAGCTCATGAGATCCAGCGGTACCATGGACAAAGATGGCGAATGATATGTGTGAGCTACACGGGCAGACTTACCTCGTAGTGACAGATTATTACACCCCATTATTATATAGTACAGACACCTAACGGGACGCAGCTTCGAAGAACCATGGTACACTTATGTGAACTTTATTTGTCCGATCGTTGCACCAGTCGGAAAGAGAAACCTACCCAACCAACATATTGTTTATTGGCCCAGGGTTCAGGGCTCACCAAGAGGAAGCACTTGAGTTTCTCCCAAACACCTGGTCCGGAGGCCGCCGGCCACAAAATAACTCCATGGTCTAATGGGTTGTAGTTCTTACACAGCCATAGCCGCTTGACTTAGACTACCAGCCAAGCATGGTTATGCTTCGATGTTTCTGCGATACCTTTCTATTGGCATGGCAACCTAATGAGAGGCCACTTCCTCGGGCCACACCTGGTGATATTCTGCCGAGTGGAACAGATACAGTAAGTTGCAGGCACCAGCTAACAGAGCAAATCAGGTGGGTACAGCTTCCCATCTAACTATACCTGTACATTGTGTCAGACCAATGAAGGAAAGGAAACCAAGACCGATTGGAAATAACAACAAACAATTATTTATTTACACACAAGCAATCATTCAAAAGTGAGTATTTACAAGCCAGAACAAAAGGGCACATAAGAGCAGATTAACCATCTACATATTCTTTTTCATACATCTTACTTGCACAAGGGACACTTGGCCATTCATTCAAATCAGGTGAAAAGAAGACGAGAAGAAGAACTTGACAAGAAAAGTAAAGTATGGAGAAAAGAAAAGTAAAGTATGGAGAAAAGAAAAGTAGGGTCTTTTCTTTTCTGCTTCACCTCACACAGTCCGACGGGGCTGCGCCGGCGCAAATATACTAGAGAATGGGGAAGATGGATCGGGAAGATGGGCAGTGGCGAAGCGCATGATGGGACACGCAGCAATGTCCCTGAGGTGCCCAGACCCAGTCGGCAAGTCCTCTCTGGTGTCCCAGATATGCCAGCTGCAAGCATCTACGTTTCTGCTGGGCTCCCGTGTCCAGCAGCTCCACAGAAATCAAACAGCATTCTGGGTTTCCACACTGCCCTACTTCACCACTGTGGGCTTCTCTCTTTCTCTCCCAATGACGAGGACCAGCTACGTGCTCCTTTTCCCCTCACATGATCTCACCTTTTTATCCATCTCTTCTCGTGCGCTTCTGTCCTCTTCCTTCCTCCTCTCCTGCTGAGCTTTTTCTCCCATCTCTGCACATGCCCTCCTTTCCTCTTTTCTTCCTCTCTTCAGCTTTCTCCATCTCATACTTATACTCTTGCCTTCTTCTGCTCTTCTTTTCCTCTTACTCTGAGCTTTGGCTTGGCTCGCGTGAGCCTCCTCCTCATTGGTCCACATCTGATGTGGGCGGGACACGATCCAACTTGTGGCAAATGCCACGTCATTCTGAAAGAACTTTCAATGGAGCCCCCGCCCCTCCCTTCATACAAGCAAGACTGCAACAAGAGCCCCGTTCCCTCTCTCGCACACAAGCATTCATCGTACAGTCCTCTCTGTACACACCTGCGAGTTGTGCTGCATCCCACTATGCACAAAGCGCCACACCTCGTACCACCAACATGCATGTAAGAATGGACACAGTCCCAGGCGGTGAAGATAATCTAATCAGCCCGAAGGATTAATGACCACAGACGGACTGAAAATGCCCAATAAACAATGCAATTAAACAATGAAGACTTCACACCAGGAAAATACAAACTAACCAATGCATGCCTCCAAAACAACCCTTGACAAGGGCCAAGGACTATCTACACAAAGACGAATGAAATAACTAATTCTCAGGTCTCCTACATGTCCACGTATGCTCCCCCTGGGGTAAGTTTCCAAAACCGTAACATTACCCCCTCCCAGGACTAGACTCATCCTGAGTCTCCAACTCTTGTGCACATATTAGGTGTCGTTCCCTCTCATACGATTTACCTTGCCTATCCCAAGTGCGACAATGCATACATGTCCCGCCTTTGACAATACTGAAAACTAATGCGTTGGTTTTTTTTAAAAACTCTAACACATTCACACAAGACGGTTCTAAATGCATTTCTATACCTTAACATACCAGGTGGGCTAAACATTTTTACAGTTATTTACACACTTTGCTCTGGCAACAGCTAGGCATTAAATAGTCTTTTGCTGTTGAAGAGAGTCCTTGAGGGGAAGTTATGGAGAAAAAAAACGCAGTTGGGACCACATGGCCATTTGTCGGTGGCAGTCTTCATGACCATGTGGTCCATATTGCATGAAGATCTTCTTTGGCCTGGAGGGCATCATCACGGGGCCATCATTGGGTAGACTACCCTCCACCCCTCGGATTATTCTGCCCCACTTGCCGCAACGCTGATGAACTGGGCACAACAACAAGTGGTCCTTGGTGCCAACAATGCAGAATAGGGCCACCAAAAGTGGTCATCGTGCCAATGTTTAAAGAACGGGGCCTTACAAAAGTGGTCCCTGGTGCCAATGTTGAAGAACTAGGCCACACACACCAAGTGGTCCTCGGAGATGAACTTGAGGAGGCGTGACAAGGGTGATAGGCAATGGGCAGGGTGACAGGCATGGCAAAGGCAAATGGCAAACCAGGCTCAGCAGGCATCGCCTGCCGGCCTCTCGATGCACATGTACCTGAGGGAGGTGTTGGCAGTACTGGCCAATCTGAGAACAGGCTCAGCCCCAACCTAACCATTCCCCCCGTTAATCTCATGGGCCTATCTTCATCACGGTCCTTGCCCCCTAGTCTGTATCTGAGCCTGCTCTACCCTAGCCCGCTCTTTAATTAAATTGTCCGTATATCTCCTAACTCGGAATGTTTGTCACTTGGATTCCCCTCAGTCGGTGCAAATTCCTAATAAAATCCATCTTATCCCCTAAGGATCCCTTAGGAAGAAAATGTAGATATTTGGGAACCTCAGCGCACATTCAAGATACGTCTGCAGGTCCCACAGCTTCTCCAGGTGGGTGAATCCAACAGCGGTGGTTACATCAGTGGTAGATGGTGCGAAGGGGCAAACACAACACTCCTAACTACTCTATCCATTATCACATCAACAATTAAACTTCCCCAGGACTTACCAATGTCTCTTTAAACTATGTGGTATTAACAATCTAATTCACCCATCATTCCACACACGTGAATGAATTAGGGCCGTACCCTTTGTGCTCACATGAATTAGGGCCTTACCCTTTGTTTTTCATCCATGCCTCCGCATAATTTCCTGGCTGGCAGTGTGCTCTATTGACACGTCTGTACACCTACATACTCACACAATGGCACTGCCAACATGCTGAAGCCACTCCAAGTTTACCTGCTCCATTCAGAATTATGGGGGAGCTCTCCCAGCTTCCACCCAGGTGTCCCTACTGGCAATTGGCACTCTGGATCCCTTCTCCATGGGTACCCTGGCCCATACACAAATTTAGTATACCCACCATGGGCTTATAGCTTCCCCTTGCCAACAGAACCCCCCCAGCACTCAAGGTGCCTTCTTCAACCATATTCACCTCAAACGAGCCACACTCCAGCCATCAAAAGTCGTTGCACACCTGCAAAACAAACATGTTCCAACACAGGCACCAACCACAGAATGACCTCCATTGTAAATTTAATGAAATCTCCCTAACTAATATCTTAACTAGCCTCGGTTTCCTTGGGCAGGGCTCATTCCCTCCCAATCATTCATTTGCACCATGCACACTGCACTCACATTCACTTTCGAGCCTCTGACCAGCATTCATTCCAACTGTACTCACTCCATTTTCATACCTACATTCACTCTAGCACCATCCACCTAACTAATTCCCACTGTCTAACTCGTGCTCACCTCGTCAACCGTACACTACGCATGTTCCTTTTAACGCTGTGCCGCGAAGCTAGCTACATCCCCACTACATGTCAACCGTCTCGATCACCCTGTCTCTGACCCTCCCATCTTGTGCTAATCCCTCTTCTCACGAATCCTACTCCTGTGTCCTATGGAGGAAACTATTTCTAGTGCCCCCATGTGGGCATAATTATTCTATATCGTGTGTATATGTGTATACGAGTGTGTGTGTGTGTTGTGTGTGTGTGTTGTGTGTGTGTGTGTGTGTGTGTGTGTGTGTGTGTGTGTGTGTGTGTGTGTTCAGCCCCCCCTTTATTGTCCCCATCAGCGAAGTGACGGGTTGTATTTGATAGTATCTAATGTGTACTAAATTTTGAATATATATATCATCATCATCATCATCATCATCATCCACCATCAGAGAAGCAAAAACATACAAACCTAGAACGGCACTCGGTAGAGCGTCTACCTCTGCCAGGCTGAACAGTTTACATTTTGTACCCACTGATAGGTCGGATCTGAATCCGGACCTCAACAAAATTGAATCACCTTATTTTTGTCACCTCACCAACTCATCCAACACGTTTTGTCATAATCTGTCCACAACTTTTGAAATATCACTTTAAAAATGAAAAAAAAAAACATGAAATTCTTGTATCCAGAGCAGATCTTCACCAAAATCGATTTGATTCGTCCTCGTCACACCAGAACCCATCACAAAAGTCGGGTCCAAATACGTCCACAACTTTTTGAGATATTGTTCTATACAGTAGATCCTTTTGGCCCAATCACCCAATGATGAAGAATCACTTTCAAAATTCCGGATACGCATCCAGATCTTCACCAAAATCGAATCAATCCATCCTTGTCACACACCCAACATGTCCACTAAATTTCGGCAAATCCGTCCATAACTTTTTGAGATATCTTGCTCACAGACAGACAGACAGGCAAACAAACTGCCAGACAGGGGTGAAAGCAGCCTCTGTCCACCTTTAGTGGCGGAGGTAACAAATTATGTCAATTGTATAAACAAAGCCAAGGTCCTGACAACAACAAACTAAAACAACTAGAACCACTTTTCTAAAAAGTCGATCTTGGTAGATTTTGTGATTTTCATTTTCAACACATGACATGCAAGCATTCAAAAGCAAAACTAAAAAAAGTTTTCAAAAAAAAAAATTTTCAAAAACGAAACTTTACATTTCATTAAAATCCAAGGTCATGCAAAAATCTTCCACAATGCTCCAGCAGACGTACTCTGTCATCGAATGAAATTTGATGCGATGGTGTGTACGGCAACATTGCTGGTTTAACCACTATAATAACGTCCCATTATGAAGCATGCCAGCCAGCATCTACGCCAACCCACTGGATCAGCATACAATTCTCCCAGAACTCAAATCGATCTGTCCCACAAAGTGCCATCTACATATTAAATACGCGAAAGGAAGAATTTTTATGCCATTCCATTCTTCCCTCCCTTCGCCCTTTCTGACAAGCGCACCTCACTTCCAGGAAACATTCTTCTTTCCCTTTTCTTTCCTTTCCTCCCCAATTTCCCCTCCCATGCCTGGTGTTGGCTTAATGGTTAAGGTGGCAGGCTTGTGATCCTAAGGTCCAAAGTTCAAATCCTGCTGCTGGCCATTGAATTAATTACCAGGTGGGTTGACTCAGCCTGTCATCCTGCTGATGTTGGTATATGAGTACCAGCTTGCTGGTGTACTGTATCGGAGTGGCGATCCGTCCAGGATTGTGCCCAATAGCCAAGGAGGACTGCTGAAGCAGCACCAACGCTCTGCACAGAATATGGTCCAATCACCTCCTTGCTGGGATGATTGAGCCAATTGAGTATCCTGTATCGAAGTGTTGACCTGTCCAGGATTGTCCCAATAGCCCAAGAGACTGCTTTTGGCAGCACCAACACTCTGTACAGAGTATGCTCCAATGGACGGATGGATCCCTCTGTTCTCCCCAATGCTGCCCTCTTCCCTTTATCAAAATATTGTTTTTCAAATAAACCTATCACTCACACCCCAACACTCTCTTTCCAGGTGGCATATTTTTTTCCTCTACATATGGTGCCAAGTATTACCATAGAGTTAATCAATTAATTGGGTATTGCCACATAATATTCACCAGTTGGAAATGTTAAACGTTGCTGATCGGCTGTGCAAACTCGCACGAGAAGAAAATGCCAATCAATGAACACTAATCAATCCTTTCCTCACTTCCAACCGTTGAAACAATTTATTACAAACATTTATTTGCTTTGCAGAAGTCAAGGCTCATGCAAAAGCGAAACAAGAAAGATTGGTCAGTAAATGTACTGACCAGAGGATGTGAGGACAAGCATACAAAAAGGGAAATTAACCACAGTTTGTAAAGGGGAGTGGGAGGCAGAAAAGTTGGGAAGGAAAGGCGTGGAGGGTCAGCGAGTGCAGAAAACTTCAGCAGTAGGTATGGGAGACACCATGAGATGGCGATGAGCAGCTGGCTGCAGAGAAGAGCGCAAGAAAAATAAACATGTGAGTCAACTCCACAGAGGAGGAAAAGTGGATAAAGGAATGAAAATGGCCATCGAGCTTGAGCTTGAGGAGGATAACTAATTCTGGAAGAACACCTCTGACCCTCCCAAGTTCATCAAAGACTCGTGCATTCTCCGAGTAAGCCCCTCCTGGTTACATTCTCAAAATCCATTCATTTGTTCCTCTTTTCTACCATTTGTGGAACTACCTCCCAACGGCAGTTTATTAAGTTTATTAATCTGACACTTCCTTCCAGGGCTTCAAGTCGGCGGTGAAATGCCATGTCATGTCATCCCCCATCCTGACCTGTGATCTTTTTTACTTCCATTAATCCTCCTAATTCAACCTTGTTATTTGCAGATTATTTTGTTTCCTCCATCCTCTCTTCATTTTCTCTCTTTTCCTGTTCGTTCTTCCGCTTGCTTCTTGTATCCATCGACTGCCCCCACTGCCAGTACATTGTCTTTTGTCCCTATTTCTGCACCCTACCGTGAGCCTAGACTTTGTATACAAAAACACTAAAACACAAGTGATCTGGA
>CM068952.1:73467854-73487516 GCA_035128595.1 Eptatretus atami
AGAGAGGATATGGGTTCCGAGTCCACCGTGGTGGGTTGGAGTCGGTGAAACCGCACGAGGCCCAGGTACCCTGGCCAGAATTCTGACCCCCAGCTGAAAATATCCTCCCGGCTGAAGGCCGAATAAGACCCACGAGGTCCATATTTTTTTGGGTGTGTGTGTCTGTCTGTGGCCAGTCTGTAAGTAAACTTTAAAGTGATTGGCCCTTTGTACATTTTAATTACATCTTATTCGTGGTTAACGTCTGCTCTGTGTCTCCCTTCCCGATTATTGAGTAAATAAACGGTTAAATGTACCAGCTGTTGCCTGTCGTTTCTAACATTGACTCAGGCACCGGTGCGGGCGAGAAATAGTGAAGGCGTTTGTGCCGTAAAATTGTGTATTTGGTCCGGCAGGCTTTGGTAATCCCCCCCGCTCGGTTAACGCGTATCTGAGTCAGTAACGAGCGACTCGGTCCAACAAGCCGGCCGAGGTGTGGGTTCCCCCGGTAGCTAGAAACGCGTGGGTACTATAGGTAATTGGAATTGAGACAACAAACCCTACCCCACGCATTGAAATATTGGCACCCACGGTCCACTAAGGGACCCGAGACCTTCGGAGTTTCCGAAGGTTACGACCTTGTCAATTCCGGTGTTCGTGGGAGACGACCCGACATGCTAACGTCTATGGCGTCTCGCACGAACCCGGCACACACAACAATTGTCGCGTACACGTCATAACAGTAGGGTAATGTTTCTGTTTAGCAAGCGGCTTGCATGATTCAAAGCGCCTCTGAAGAACGCACTCCATAAATGGAGAGCGCAACTCCCTATTAACATGGCGGTCTCCATCAAATAACAATCGCTGTCATGGTCCTCAAAAATGCTGTCTGGGTGTCGTTTTCATTTTACTTGATCCTTTTGTGACGACAACATTCCCAATCTTATTTATTGTGTTTAGCGCAACTATAAGTATGTACTTTGGAAGAGGAAAAGAAAGATAGAAGATGTGGAGTCAAGCAAGGAGGAGCCAAACCCCTCCGACCAATCCTCTCCCGCCATGGTCGTCTTTGGAGCGCTACCATTGTGCATTTTGGGGAGGGTATTTTTTTTTTTTAATCTTGCTGGATGTGATGAAAAAACTAAGGTGAAAAGAGAGTACTGTAATAATTTGAGTCTTCTTCTTCTTCTTCCTTTCGGCTGCTCCCGTTCGGTGGTCGCCACAGCGGATCATCCGTATGATCCGCATAGTATTTGGGCAACACAAGTTTTTACGCCGGAATGCCTCTTCCTGACGCACCTGGTCGCACTCTTAACGACACAGGATAAGGTACACCTATTTTTTTTTTACCTTGGGCATACATCCGGGACCAGTACACTGGTACTCATTTCGCCGACCTCAGAAGGATGACAGGCTGAGTCATACCCCCTGGTGAATTAATTCAGCGTGCGAACGGGCTTGAACTCGGACCTTTGGATTCAAGCCCGCCGCCCTACCCTGCAACCAACACCAAGGCTTACTGTAACAATTTAAGTATGAAATGCCAATCAATAATATTGCTGATGAGTATGCATAACAGGGGTATGCCTCTGAACATTCTTGCTTGTAATATTGTTGTGGGCCCGGGTATTCGGCGGCGAGCACGACCGCGAGATGGAGCAGTAGATCATTCCACCGAACCCCGGAATCCTAATCGTACTTTCCGATAACATCCCGAAGGTACGGGTCCTTACGGACCCGTGAATCGTCAATAAATTCAGCCGCGTGGGACATGGTTTATTTGCCAATATTCAAAATACTAGAGGCCCACGTGGCGAGCTCCGAGAATCCACAACCCTCGAAGGAACTCGAACGGGACGAGCGTTACGGCCCGACCCGTGCATAACCCGAGCGGATGGTTTACCGAGGTCCGTCGGTCCAAAATGCACATACTCTGGCAGCACGGCCTTTTTAACTACCCCAAACACACCCGTGCTTAAACCAATCGAAGGAAAGGACAAGGACGAAGCTGAAAACATTCAAACAAAATGGATATTATTTACAATAGGAGGGAAAGGGAACACTACAAGGACAGAGTCAATACCGCCCTAAAAAACAAGTATGTCACATAGGCACTTAAACAATTATACTTTGAAGACGGGCCCACCAGAACACACAACAACGCACACAACAAATACCACAAACAAGTGAGGGCCCGAGGCCTTTATTCGGCCCTTCACTCGGGAGGGACAGGGGAGAACCTGTCTCGCACCTCTCCACCTCGTGCGGTTTTCGATGATTCCCGGTTTCGGCGGGACTCGAACCCGCAAATGAGGCAATGATGGACGCCAGCCGCGCGAAGGTGGATCGGACAGAACAGCCGGCAGCAAGACGATGACGACCAGGGCGCGAGGCCTCACAAGGCGACGAGAACGACGAGACGCTTGACGTTCCAGCCAGAACGCCCGAAACTTGTCTCGCGAAACGGCTCTGCCAACGACACACCGTCTCTCCTCACGCTGGTCCAGACACCAGGAGCGGGGACTTTTTCCTCAGTGCGGGAGGGGCTTCTTTTCTGGCCACATCGCTCCTGATTGGACGGTTGCGTCGGCGCGACTTCGTTCGTCGCCCCGGAGTGAGTGGCCGAAAAGGGGCGCCAAGTCTGCGATTGGAACCGGGGGGGGGGGGCAGGCGGCCGGCGCGGGGACTGCCTCACAACAAGGAAAGTAGTAACATTGTCCTGCGTGGCTGCGCTTATTGGCCCGTGGGCCGAGGCGGCAACTCGCATCGCATATCCCCCGGATTGGGCGAAGAGGACTCAGGTCCTCGTGAACTCCGCCCACCGTACATGCTGGACAAGACACTACGCGTTGCAATGGATGCCACGGTGTAAAGATTTCAAGCTACCCCGCCGTTGGTCAATGTGTACACCTCCGCAGTAAATCTGAAATCGATTTCAAACTTACCCGCCCGGGGGTAATGACGTGCTTGAAATTATCGAATTTCATCCTAGCCATCCTACGATTTCAGATTAACCCCCCTCAAAACAGTTTATTTTATGTATGTTTATCTACAAAAAATAGTAATTTAATTGATATTGAAAACTAATTAGGGAAAACCATTGACCAACGTGGAACGGCTTTAAAGAGTTTCCATGAATTTTTGATTTAATTTTGAATGATTTATTTTAATATTGTTATTATTGAAATCAGTCAATTTCTCATACAGTTTATAGTTTTGCATATTTTTTATGAAATCTTGCTTTCCGATATTAGTTGATCAAATAGACATATCTGGTATAAATGATCTTTTAACCAAGTCAGACTTATTTACAATTATGGAAACAACGCAATAAAATCAATGTATAAACAAGCAAATGAAAACACTTATTTTTAATTCACAAGTTTCAATTGTGGTGGTGGTGGTCATGTATGGGCAGCTGGCTGCCGGGGTAGCTCGTCATTTTTGAAGCGCGATCTGTGTCCCGCTGATGCAGTGCCGGCTCTAACTTGGTCAGACACACACTTGGAACTGGTACATTCATTTCGCCGACTCTGAAGAATGACAGGCCGACGTTGAACTCAGGACCTAGGATCAAAGTCGCCACTGAACTACTGAAGCCAACACCGCAGGCTGCGCACTCAGCCTGTCATCTTCCGCAGGTCGGGAAATGAGGTACCATAGTGGGGCAGACAACAGCAATTTGAGAGGAATCGGGCAAATGATGATACAGTAAGCATCAATTTGGCACATTTTGTTCTCCAGGGGATTTCTAATCAAATCTGCCCGAGTTGGGCCATGAAAAATCCAAATTTTGAAAAATTTGAAAAAAAAAAATTGAAAAATTAAAAAAACTTCAAAAAAGTCAGATCACGAATCAATGTTGAGGAATGCTGCTGAGATTGGTGAATGTTTCAAAACATCATCAAAGACTTCCAAGTCTGGCCACGCCAGATTTTCTTCCCTTTACCGCGGAAGGTGCAGACACGACGTCACATCAGTGAACGCAAGGAAGTTGGGATCTCCAGCTTTCTCAGCCCTATTGCAGAAACTACCTCATGGACTGGAATCCATTGCGCCTGGCTCCTTGGCCATAGGTAAGAGTGCAATCCACATGTTCTCTAGAGACCATAGTTCCTGTAAGGATGGCAGTAACAGATATTGATATGACTAGTAGTCCGTGTCATTAGCCTTAATGATAAGACTTGCTACATCCGTCGTTGCAATCCCTGGCTGTACAAATATTCGAGTGTCAGCTTCTTCATACAACATGGAGACACAGCATCCAGTGACTTCCTTGTGTTTGCTAATGGCATCCTTTCCTTTTTGTGACAATGACTGTGAATTGTCGTCTGTCTTCACACATCCTTTTCGCAAGGAATGAAACAGTCAGTCCTTGTTGCTGTCATTTCGAGAAAGCTTCTCCAGTTACTTGGGGTCTAACTGGTTCCTGTCATCTTCTTTCTGATTCCTTGCCCCCTTTTCGACCTGCCCTCGGACCTTCAGACTTGACTCTGACACATTCAAACACTACGTCCACCCTCTCGACTGGCCACATAGGATTCCACTTGGGATGATGTTCTTCTTTACATAGTAAGTCAAACTATCTTGAAGTGCGGTGGAGGTAGGGCATGTAAGTGCTGACCATGCCAATGATGACTGCATCTCCCTCTTGGTCTCTGTCCTTGGGGATGTTCACTTGGCTTCAAAGAATTAGCCAGCTGTGGACTTTCAAATTTTTTTGAATTTTTCTTGTTTTGTTTTTCAAAATTTTTCAAAATTCGGATTTTCAAAATGGCCAATCGGGCAGATTGATCAGAAAGCCCTGCGGGAACAGAAATGCCAAATTTGATGCTTGTATCATCATTTGCACGATTTTTCGGACTATCTACTACAACTACAGTTCCAGTGTGTGTACTGGTAAGGGGGCACATGCATCAGCGACCAGTCGCACTTCAAGAAATGATAGCTAACCGTTGTCCGGCAGCCAAGCTGCCCACACGACTTACCACCACCAATACAATTACATTTTTTGTGACATTTTTTTTAATGTTTCCAGACTTGGAACGACGAGCTTCAATCTCTGTATGTTTACGTGTTCTATTCAAATAAACGTATCATCAGTTGTGGGCAATAAGAATTGATCATTTCAGCTAAAATCAGGGAGGGGGGGGGGGTAAAATCTGAAACTTTACACCGGTGGAGGATGGTGGAAGGAAAGCGAGGCAGGTTCGTCGTTAAAAAAAAGTTGTTGTTGTTGAATATAAAAATGTAAAAGAAACCTGATATCAAAATAACTCCGCAGCGCCATGAAGATTTACTTTCCCATTAGACATGGGGGGGCTCATCTATAACAACGTATTACCGATATAAACTGTTCTTCGGAACCTGAATGTTGAGTGCAGTAAGCGTTCAGATTCGGTAACAATATCGTTTTTGAATCCGACTACGGCGGCCATTTTTCCTCACAGAGCGAAGCAAATCACTTGCCTGCCAGCTGCTAGGCGAGCGGCTGCAAAAGCGGTTGATCCGACCGACCATAGCTTAGCAATGTGTTAGCAATATGCTGGCTGATAGGTTACCACAGATGTGGAAAAATAAGTAAACTAATCGTTACGATATATGGTCGAGGGAAGTGGTGTATATTAGACACGGATGTTGTTTTTTTTTTTAATCCATAATTAATGCGTAAAAACTAAGAAGGCGTTACGGATGTCGCCGTAACGCAAATCTAACTAAGACTGGCCAAATAAATCCCAAAATAAAAGCTTACTCTGGCGGAACTGTAAAATCGTAGCGGAATGAGTGTGTCGTCACTTCCGCCGGAACCAGCTTGTTTTTTTAACATTTCACTTCCGTCGAAAAGGGAGAATTCAGAAACGTTGTTTTTAATATTCAAGTTATCAGCGTGTCATAATTGTCGGTCTGCAACCTTTTTCGGGAATAGAAAATGAAATGAACGTTTTTCCTTTCCTCGAAGAAGGTTTCTCACGACATAAAAGGTCAGAGCAACTTCCGGGTGACGTGAGTAGATTCAACATTTTTACAGCGCTACGTCTGTTGGAGGCAAACGTAGCAACATCCAGAAGATGAAAAACACTGTTCCTGATAGGTAAATGTCTTCACTATTGCTGTCGCCTGTCAAAAACACCAGGACAGTAGTGTCGTGTGGTGCAATTAGCAATGACATCTGTTCCAACATTGACCCGTGCCGGTTCCAGAATGTTACAAAACTTGTTTTCTTGTCCCATGCCCTTCCTCTCGGTACACATGGGCAGGAGAGTGATGCAAGACAACGAAGATCGACTTTAAAATTTAATTTTTATTTCCATGGTCGTTCGGCTTTTTATGGTCTCCGCTGGCTCTGAATGATGAACATGGTCTGGGTTATCGTGTACGTTTGGTTTGGGTCTGTTATCAAAAACAACAACTAACCATTCTCACGGACTCCTATTTGTTGAGCAACACGCGATGGTGGTATACCAAGGTGTCACCTGCTGTGTGTTCATGATCCCAATGCAATGGATTGCCCCCTTTCTTCTCCCCCTATTCCTCCTCCGTCCTCCCCCCTTCTTTGTCCCCCCCTTCATTTCATTCTCCCCCCTTCATTTCATTTCCCCCCTTCATTCTCCCTCCCTTATTCTCATTCTCCACCCTCTTCATTCTTCCCCACCCTCTTCATTGTCCCCCCTCTTCATTCTCCCCCCCTCTTCATTCTCCCCCCTCTTCATTCTCCCCCCCCATCATTCTCCCCCCATTCATTTTTCTCCCTTCATTTCTCGCCCCCTTCTTTCATTCCTCTCCCTTTCTTCTTTCTCCCCCTCCTCCATTCATTCTCCCCCCCGCCCACATCATGTTCCCGCCCCATTCATTCCCCCCAATTCATCTCCCCCTTCCATTCTCCCCCCCTTCATTCTCCCCCCTTCATTCCCTCCCCCAATTCATTCTCCCCCCCTTATCTCCCCCCTTCATTCTCCCCCCCTCATTCCCCCCCTTTCGTTCTCCTCCTCCTCCCCTCTTCCTCAACCCCCCTTATCCTTCACCCCTCTCCCACCATTTCCCCTCTTTTCCCCTTTCCCCCTTCTTTCTCTTTCATTTCCAACAGTTATCCCTCTCCCCATCCTAAACGTTCCCATCAACTTTTTTTCTTCTATCATCTTCCTTTTGTCACTGTTTCTTTTTCTCAATTTAACCACTTCAACCTCTTTAAGTGGTACCTAAAGATGGACCCAAGGGAGGCCTGAGAAGCGTGTCACATTGATATCTCTTGTAAAAATCAGGGTGTGATGTGAAATTTCGAGTGGGGGGATAAATGATAGATATCATGGGGGTTTTCTTTCTGACTTTTTACAACTTGCAAGCTTACATAACAACAACTAATAAGCTGAGAAAGCCACTTAACAATTTAAACGAAAGGGCACTCGGTGGAGCGCAAACCTCCAATGCCTGATGCGCAAACCTCCAATCCAAACCTCCGCATGCCCTGATCCATGAGAACAATCGGACCCAAAATATTTGAAATTCATGCTATAGCTATACAGTATTATATCGTTTTGGTCCAATCTCTCAATGGTGAAAGAATCCCTTAAAATAATTAAATAATCTCCTCTCCAGAATCGGATTCAGAATCTTCACCAAAACGAATCGATTTGGTCCCTTGTCACACACCCAACCTGTCCACCAAGTTTTGTCCAAATCTGTCCAACGAACTTTTTGAGATATTGTGCACAACAGACAAACAAACAAGATCATAGACGGTACTTACGAAAATCGTCAACTTGACTCTGACCTTGTCTAAAAAAGCTGTCTCTGAGAAGGTAGCGACGCAACAGAAGTTCTACGATGATTCTGGTATTCTTAACGAAATCGTCAACGTTTGACCTCGACCTGTCTAATAAAAGCTGTCTCTGGAGAAGGTAGGACGCAAACAGAAGTTTCTACGATGATCTGTACCAAACCATAAAAAGATCGAATGTTTGACCTCACGTGACCTTGACCTTTGACCAAAATTCTAATCAGCGCTAGCCATCACCTCCTGAATCAGTGGTGTAATTTGACATTGGTAGCTTCTTCCGTTCTCGAGTTATCGTGCTACAAACAAACACACTACACCACAAACACACACACAAACAAACACAACACACAAACACACAAACACACAGAACAGAGGACGGAAGTCATCAAATATACTTAACGAATCTTTAGATTCGTAAGTAACAAAGCAGACCAGAGAGAGGTGAAAACATAACCTCCTTCACCTTTGGTGGGGAAGTAAAAATAGGCCCCATGTGGGACTGACATTATTTCCCAATTGGGGTGACCCTACCCTAACAGTTAATTTCCCAACATTAGGGTTACCCTAACAGCTAACCTAACCCTAACCAAGATTTTCTCCCAACCTATCCCTTCCCCCCATACAAGCAATTGTAAAATTGAAGACTCATTTTTCTTCCCCTCCCATACAAGCAAATGTAAAATGAGATGATGAAAGATTGAACCTTACTGATTAAAGCAACTCTTCCCTTTCATAATTTTCATTCCATCAAAGAGCGAAACCAACGAATATTTGCCCATGTTCTACTTTAGGGAATAACTTAATTTTCTTATAAACATCAAATTTCCATCGAGTATATCACAAAGAATAACTTGGAACTTGGTTCTTGGGTTAAGTATCTTTGTTGAGCAAAATGAAATGAATAAACCTTCTCTTAAATGTTCTATTTTCATGGTCTTTCCAATTCACATTATGTGTTATTTTAGTAATTTTCTCAAAATCATTCAAAGCAGGCTGTTTTCAATTTCGTGTTAAATTGAGTCAGACTGCTTGAAGAACCGAAGCAAAATGCGACTCATTTCTAGTGAGACACACCCTGAAAACCCATTGTTTGTGTAATCTCCCATTGATGTCATCAACCGGGCTATTTATTACCAAAAGCGACTTCGTTCTTATTTCAGTCTTATTCAGAGAATTTTGAGTCTTAATTCAGAGAAATGAGTATTTAGAAGAGAATCTGACCTGCAGATCATCATTTTTCACAAGAATGAGAGGTGAGATCCTTGAACCCATTCATTAATGTGTTTATACAGAATTAATCACTATAACCAATAATTTATGGTATGTCTTTTCTAACAAGGTTTGTCCCTAATAGACATCGTTGATAACGATCTGGAACAGAGAACGTTTGCATATCCATGAAAGATGGCAAAAATGAATGACTTCCTGAAAAGGACATTCAATCGTTCAGAAAGAGAATTGAATGACATTTTTGTTGCTGGAAAGAAGTCCTCTCACGTCCTCATGACCTTGAAATGAGTCGAGTCACAGGTGAGAAATTATCCCGCTGTCTGTGTGTGTGTTGTGTGTGTGTGTGTGCCATGTCGGCGCGTGTGTGCGTGTGTGTGTGTGTTGTGTGTGTGGTGTGGTGTTGCGTGTGTGTGTGTTGCGCGTGCCGTGAATTTGTTGTATATTGGTTGTTTAAATATGTGTATGTGTGTGTGTGTCTCTTCTCTCTCTGTCTTTATCTCCCTCTCTCCCTCTCTCTCTTATCTCCCCTTAGTGGGGCAATTTAGCTACAATATACATAACATTGTGCATTTGTGAGAAAAGCACAATTGGCATACTAGTAGCCTATCATAATTATGAAACAGATTTCGATATTGGGCCATCTCAATTCAGCCGCTGAATGGCTTTGGCGCCATTTCCACTGCGATCAAAAATTTTGGATGGCCCATATCCAAATCTGTTCATAAATGAAAAGCTAATATGGCCAAAATTTGGTGCTTTCCTCACAAAATGCACAATTTGTTTATGCAAGTGCCCACTACTCTCTCCCCTCTTCTCTTCCTCTCTCTCTCTCCGTCTGTCTCTATCTCTGCTCAAATGTCCTGTCTATATCTCCTTGAGTGGTTTACTCATTTTATTATTATTATATAATTTTTTTTCAGTTTTAAACACCTGTCTGGAGAACCAAAACCGAACTTAATCTTCGAGGAAATCTGACACGAACTCTCTTCTGGAGGTAAATGTTATATTTATTATTTTATTAATATCATAATATATCACTTTAATACCCTAATTTTCTCCCTCTTTGTTTTGACAGAATATGTGACAGTTCAAATACAAACCATCAACTGTTGCGAAGAAGATTTTGTCATGTTGTAATCTTGTTTTATTATATACTAGTGCGTGCCCGTACGTGCAAAAAAAAGAAATAAAAAAGAAGAAGAATTGTGACGGTCAATTAGTAATGTTGGTGTGGCCGTGCGGGAAACACGTGCCCTATGCGTGCGGTACGTGCAAAAAAATTAAAAAAGAAGAATTGGTGACGTCATCGTGATGTCATAGCAACCCGTGTTCCTGTCATGGTTTGGTAAATAAATGGCCAATAAACTTGGGAACCACTGTCCATTAATATCAAACTTGAAAAGGCAACATCCAAGGGCCCCAGCAATATACCTGGCAAGTTTCAATGAGACAGACCAGTTGTCAGAACAGCGGTCGCAGACACACAGACACACACACCAGAGATGCTGGAATTATAGATAGATGCTTTTCCTTATAATTATTTGATTTTTGAATTACAAGAAAAGAATAAGGAATGTAAAAGGTGGGGGGGGGGGCAGTTGGGGAGGGTCGGGTTGGAGGGGGTAGGTGGGGGCCCGCTCCCCAATGACCCACCACCCCCTCATCCCTCTCCCCTCCTCCCATGTGTGTGTGGGGAAGGTGGGGGGTGGGATGAGGGGGTGGTGGGTCAAAGTGGGGCGCCAGGGGGGTGGGGTTTTGTGGGTGGGCTTGTGTGGGTGGGGCTTGTGTGGATGTGGCTTTGTGGGTGGAGTTTGGTGAGTGGGGTTGCTGGGTGGGTTGTGTGGTGGGTGGGGCTTGGTGGATTGGAACTGGTGTGTATGGGGTTGTGGAGGTGGCTTGTGTGGGTGAAGCAATTTATTTTTAATTAAATACATGTTGTGTGTGGGAACTAATAAAATATCACTAATTATGTGGAATGATGGATGTGGATGTGGCATATGTGGTGCCTTGTTTGCGTGGGTGGGGTTTGCACGGGTGGGGTTTGCTGGATGTGCTGGATGTGTTGGGGCTTTGCGTGGGTGGGGCTTTGCATGGGGTGGGGCTTGTGTGGATGTGTGCTTGTGTGGGTGGGTTTTTGTGGTGTGGGGGCTTGTGTGGGTGGGGCTTTGTGTGGTGGGGCTTGTGTGGGCGAGTCAAAAAAAATTTCAATTTATCTTTGTCTTTTTAATTCCTGTAATAAATGAACCTAAAATCCTTCCCCCCTTTAAATCCAACATAATTTGTAAGTCCAAACGGTTTTTTTTTCATTTACCTTTGTCTTTTGTAATTCTGTGAAATAATGAACCTAAAATCTCTTTCCGCCTTTAAATCACATAATGGTAAGTCCCAAGGAACTGTAACCGACGAACATCAACAATTTTAAAAAAGTTCATTGTTCATACGCTTGGTAAAATAACCTTTTTCAAAATGAGATTTCCACCTGTATATTCTTATAATCCACACTTCTGAACTTAGGCTTTCTGACATTAATCTCTTTTTCATATTTTTTAATTTTGTATGTAATCTGAGCTTAGTTTTCCGTTGAGGTATGAATCGTGTCATTTGTATTATCTACAATGTCCCCTGATTAAAGAAAACCATTTGTTGAGAACCGAGTGAGTAAAAACTTTTTAATAATAGTCTCTCTTTTAAAAGTGCCGATTAAAAGCTCAATAACAACCGCTTTTTCCTTCAATTAAAGGTGCCGTATAATGTAATGTTATTTTAAAAACAATTCAAAATGTTTTGGTTTGCAGAATTCTGTACCCCATCAGCCCAATTTTCGGTTTTCTCTTGCTTTTATTGAATATCTGTTGAAAAGCTACATAAGAGTATTACCATGTTTTGTTTTCAAAAGAACAAACCCACGCAATCTACCCTCAAATCAATCAAGGTTAAAGCATCTTGTACCCCTTATCATTATGAGTTCATTAAATCAGCCGACCAGATATAACAACTCTTGGAATAACCTCCTTCTATGAAACTTTGTGATTATTGGTTTAATGTAATTCATAGATAAATTGCTCTTCAAATCTTAATGACATCATTAGAACCTATAAGTCTTTGAATTTCAAGCCCAAGTTTCAATTTAGCACTGATCATTCTCATATGACCTACAACTTTTTTCTCTCAAGGTTGGATTTTGATAGAGACAAATTATACAACATTTCTCTCTATCGGCTTTCATGTTTTTCTCCAACGTTGTTGTTATTCCCGTAAATCAATATCATGCTTTCAATGCACAACTCATCAAACCCTAATTGGTTAGGTTTGCTCCACGGTTTAGGATTGTCAGCCTCATCTAATCTTTTATTCAAGTTTTGTTCCTGACGCACCAGAAAAGAATACCCTGGTAGATGTAATCCCTGGTAAATTCCAGTTTGTTGTAAATTTGCTTCCTGATAAAAAGTCTTGTATATCTCCCCCTCGATTTGTGTTTGGTGATGAATTCGCTCTTTTTTTGAGCCACACACTGAACATGTACCTTTTTGTATAAACCCTATAATTTTACTTTTACATACGAGAATATTTTTACTCTTGGTTTTTCTTTTTACATTTTGAGCCAATAACTCAATTATTTATGTGGAAAAATTCCAACAGAGTGCGAAAACCTTTTTTAGTTTTCCCACATGCACATTTGAATCTTAATTTTTAAAACATAAAGAATCCTTGGAAAATGTCTTCATCTCTCCTCCATTTATTTAAAAAAAATGTAAACTTAATCAAAGTCAATTACACAAACATCATCAATAAATATAATCTTTTCCTTCTTCTCTCCTTTATCTCCACTTCCTCGTTTAAATCTTTCCCTGAAAACGATTTAATAGTCTTGACCGGATATATTTCTAATAGTCTTGCCAATTTTTGTTTTTCCTCCTCGTGCGTTGAAGGATTGATTTATTTTCTGTAATACCTTGATCTTTATAATCTCACTGTTTCCATATTTTTATATTTTATTATCTCTCTTTCCTCCCTCTCCCTCTCCTCCTTTCCTCTTCTCTTCTCCCCTCTCCTCCTTCCTCTCTCTTCTCCTCTCCTCCCTTTCTCTCCTCTCTCACTCTCCTCTCTCTTTCTCCCTCTCCTCCTTCTCTTCTCCTCCTCCTCCTCCCTTCTCTCTCTTCTCCCTCTTCCTCCTTTCTCTCTCTTCTCCCTCTCCTCCTTCTCTCCTCTTTTCCCTCTCCTCCTTCTCTCTCTTCTCCTCTCCCTCCGCTCTCTTCTCAGTTTCTTCAACTCCTTCCTCTCCCTTAACTATACTTGAACCACTTTCCCCCATAAGACTATCATACATATATTCAACTGGATTACTTGATATCCTGCATCCAAAATATTATTTTTTTAGAACCAGAAAACCTAATAAAATTTCTTCTGATTCGAAAAGAGCCTGGTTTTCTTAAACTTTAAAATTCTTCATTATTTAACATTTAAAGTTAAATCCAAAGTTGTTGTTATTAACAATCAGTATAGAAGCCATCTTTTATTGAAAAATACCTCATTCTTTATGTTGTAGAACATATTTTAAATAACGAATAACCCTTTTCTGAAGGTATGCTTGGACACAAAAATGAGTAATTTCTTGAGCTTCTTGCTGTCATTATGTTCATAAAATATATGACAGATTATATAATGACAGGAAACACCTCCCCATCTTCCCATAGTTTAAATAGGTTTGTATTCCCCTAACTTATTATATAGTAATCCTGTTCTTTGTGTTTTCATGAATATAAACTATGGCAAAACCATTATTGATTTTTACCCTTATTAATTATTTTATTTGTTGTTTGCTAATCGTGCTTCCACAAAACTCATTTCTCCGGCACCAAGTGGAATAAATATTCTTCCTACGAGACTGATATAAATGTTCAAGGTCTTCTAAGGTTTAATTTTAAATGACCATTATACCCAAATCAATCATATTTATTCCCCCGATTGTCTATTCCTCAATACAAACGATACGCCCTTCTTTAAAAAAAATTATTTTAATTGGAACTGTGAATTCTGTAGACCCGGGAGATAAAAATCAACACTCTGTATCTTTGGAAACACAGCCGTTTTATTTTATGGATATTATATAATATATTATATATATATATATTTATATATATATAATATATATAATATATATTGTGATACATTACTAATCTCACCAAGTCATTTCTCAGTCAGTCCAGGTTTGGATAATTTTTTATTATAAAGCATTTTCACATTAACATTTTTTGCTATAAATATTTTTCTGTCGTTCAGTCCTGTTCCCTTTGTGTAATAATTTGAATAAATAAATCCGTTCTTGGATACCAAAGGTAGAACAACTTTACCAACATACAGTGGGAAACAAGTAATTTGATACACTGCCGATTTTGCAGGTTTCCCACTTACAAAGCACGTAGAGGTTCTGTAATTTTATCCAATAGGTAAACTTAACTTGTGAAACGGAATCTAAAAACAAAAATCCTGGAAAAATCAAACATTGTATGATTTTTAAATAATTAATTTGCATTTTTATTGCAGGCATCAAATAAAGTATTTGATCACCTCCCCAACCAGTAAGATCCAGCTCTCACAGACCTGTTATGTTTTGTCTTTAAGAAGCACCTCCCATTCTCCATCATATCCTTGTATTAACTGCACCTGTTTTGAACTCCGTTATCTTGCATAAAAGACAGCTGTCCCACACTAATTATCAGACTCCAAACCTCTCCACAATGGGCAGACCAAGAGGTGTCTAAGGAACATCAGGGACAAAATTGTAGACTTGCACAAGGCTGGGATGGGCTAACAGGAACAATAGGCAGTAGCAGCTGTGAAAGGCAACAGACTGTTGGCTGCAATTATTAGAAAAATGGAAGAGTCAAAGAATAACAAGTCAATCTCCCTCGGTCTGGGGCTCCAGCAAGATCTCACCCCGTGGAGCCTCAATGATCATGAAAGAAAGGTGAGGGATAGCCCAGAAACACACGCAGGACCTGGTAAAGGACCTGAAGAGAGCTTGGGAACCACAGTAATCAAAGAGAACCAGTCAGTAACACATAAGCCGTCATAATTAAAATCCTGCAAGGGCACGAAGGTCCCTCTGCTCAAGAGCCAGCGCGATGTCCCAGGCCCGTAATGAAGTTTTGCCAATGACCATCTGGATGATATCCAGAGGAGGATGGAGAAGGCATGTGGGTTGTCTGATGAAGACCAAAATAGAGCTTTTTGGTTTAAAACTCACTCGCCGTGTTTGGAGAAGAAGCAGGATGAGACAACCCCAAGAACACATCCCCAACCGTGAAGCATGGAGGTTGGAACATCATTCTTTTTGGGGATGCTTTCTGAAAGACAGGACGACTGCACCGTATTGAGGGGAGGATTGGATGGGGCCCATGTACGCGAGATCTTGGCCAACAAACTCCTTCCCTCAACAAGAGCCCATTGAAGAAATGGGGCATGGCCTGGGTCTTTCCAGCATGACAACGACCCGAAACACAAGCCATGGCGAACTAAGGAGCTGGCTCCGTAAGAAGCATCTCAAGGTCCTGGAGTGGCCCGAAGCCAGTCTCCAGACCTGAACCCAATAAGAAAATCTTTGAGGGAGCTGAAAGTCCTTGTTGCCCAGCGACAGCCCCGAACCTGAAGGATCTGGAGAAGATCTGTAATGGAGGAGTGGGCCAAAATCCCTGCTGCAGTCTGTGCAAACCTGGGTTAATGAACTACAGGAAACGTCCTGATCTCTGTAATTGCAAACAAAGGTTTCTGTACCAAATATTAAGTTCTGTTTTTCTGATGTATCAATACTTATTTCAATGCAATAAAATGCAAATTATTAATTATTTAAACATCATAAAATGTGATTTTCAGGATTTTTTGTTTAGATTCCGTCTTTACGTTGAAGTGTACCTATGATAAAAATTACAGACCTCTATCGTGCTTTGGTAAGTGGGAAAACCTGCAAAATCGCAGTGGTATCAAATACATTGTTCTCCCACTATGTCATTTATAATTAATTAAAAATTATGTCATTATATAAATTTTTTTTTGTTGAGTTGAAATTAAACATATAGAACATATGAACCACATACACTTGGAAAAATTTAATTATTGGACTTGAAATGTTTGATCACCATTCTGTAAGAAAAATTTTATTACTTCACAAGGTGGTGGAAGACCAAAACTATCAAATTAATATTTGTTTAAATATAAAATACAAACCCAATGAGAACCACAACTCTCTTGAATGACATTTTTGTTGGCTGGAAAGAAGTCCTCTCAACAGTCCTCCTGACCTTGAATGATCGAGTCACAGGTGAGAATAACCGCTGTGTGTGTTGTGTGTGTTGTGTGTGTGTGTGTGTGTTGTTGTGTGTGTGTGTTGTGTGTGTGTTTGTGTGTGTGTTGTTGTTAGTTTTATCTAACACATCTTTATCAATTACATGAAGTTTAGTCTTCATATCAATTCAACTAATTTAATCAATTGAAATTATTCTGAGCAGCAAAAAGCATTATTAATCTCTAAGTTTCATCAATAATATTCTTTGGTATGTTTAGAACACGTTTGTTAAAAATCATCTCTCATACAAATAACCACATGTATTTTAATTTCTTACAAAATTTGATAAGTTTCAATTTGATGTTGTATTTCTTTCCAAATTCTTTAAACCACTCATTCAATGCTCATATTTATTTATTAGAAGATATAATCACATACCACTTTTAGTAATTTTTAAACACCTGCTTGTCGACTAGAAGAAAGCATATCCTCCAACTAACAATCTCGCTTTTATCAGGCAGGACTTTCAAAAAGTTTTTCAGCAAAAATCCTACAATTCAACCACTTCCAACTAATTTGTTTCCTCCAACTCTTTGTTAATGTCTTTTAAATTATTTTTGAGGCCCCGAGTTTGACCTTCTTCATTGCAATTTTCATCGCTGCTGAATACCACCCGTCAATGCTCCAGCCTGCAATTTAAACCAGCAAATAAAGGGAATTAGAAAATGGGAGATCCTCAACTCGTCTCTCTTATTGAATATTTCTCAACATGGTTTGACATTTAATTTTAAGTGAGCCAGTATCGTTCAAGATTTTCACCTGTTCTCTTGGGTGAGCAAGCTCAATTCTTTACCTTCTTCCTTTTTCTGAATTGATTAACGTTAAATCATACAAGCTTTTGTTTTGAATACAAGATGATAGTTTTGAAGATTGATTTTGATTATACATATACCCCAGTTTGGTACTCCTACTACTCATTTAATTTATCAAAAGTTTAACGTGAGACTATATAACACATTATCTGTATTGATCTGTAATTCCTTTCTTTCCAAAAGCAAACAACTATGTATCAATTGTCTTTCACTGCTCTCCTTTTCGACGTATAGGGAAGTATCCACTCGATTAGACTTTTATAGTTTCCTTTTGAGATCAGGCCAATTCGCATAGATTGTCACAAAAGACTTTTTAAATGCTGTCTAAAATCCAAAAATAGGTTCTTTATTTCCATTGCTTTTCACAACACCTTTGGTAAGACTTGATTATGCTTCAGCATAATCAATTTTTTTCCCAATTAATTTCCAATCTATCTCGTGGATAAAATGTTCCAATCCTGGAGAACGAAGTTTTTTCACCTTAGGCAATTATCACTCAAACATTTATTCTTATCAGTAGCAGTATCACCATCTGGTTTTTTAAAAAAATGACCACAATATCGTGCTTTCCTTCCAGAACACCCAAATTCCATGTGTAAGTGGTTTGTTCAGTTTAACGTGTTTTTGCATCTTCTTTTTTAGGGTATGATACATTGAGTGGCTCTTTGAAGTTGTCCTTCTATCAACATCTTTCTGTTTTTAAGATTAGGAGTATATCATAATATAACCAACTAATTTCATCAATTTGAAATTTAATTCTGAGCAGCAAAAGCATTTAGCCATACCAAAAGCAAATCTATTTATTCATTTATCATCCTTTGCAGTTGAAATCTAATTTTCAGACCATACAGAACTTTATCATGATTACAAAATCCGAAAATATACCTTTAAGAGGAACTGCACAGTTAAAAACTATTACCTGTTTTGTATCATCATTATAAATTCCCTTTTCTTTGACGTATATCCAGGGTCTGTGTTGTCCCGTTGGCCAATCAGAATAAACTTCGACAGCTCCCTTCCCATTCTATCACTAAAACGAATATAGTGTAAATTTCATCATTTCAGAATGTAGCAGAGACATAATCAACCCGCTTCAACTTCTTGTGTTTCAATATGCAAACGAACACTTATCAAACATTTTCCAGAATAAATTATTTAAACGAGTTAGCGTTGTGGTATTTGCAAGCCTTAGTGAATGTAATTTTTACACCCACAAGAACTTTTCGCTAGATTTCAAATAAGTTTGTTGATTATTTATTTCAAAACTTTTTGGTTCATTTGTAATTCCAATCTGTTTCCAGTTATTGCATTGACCTTGAAAGTAGTATTCTTTTTTTAGTCGAGTTTGAGATGAACAATGGTAATCATCCAAATCAAAGATACTATCAAATGCTTGCCAATTGTAAATTTAATTTAGGAAAAAAGATGTTAAAAGATGCATAAATGAAAATGGGATTCTCAATGGGTTCAAGTGTGAATGTGTATTTATTGTTCGGGGACTCGGGTGCTGGGACACACAATTACGCCACAATACATAGCACAATATTTGAACACAAGATTTCCATACACTATATCAGTATATTGGTAACATAAATTTTCCCATGCAACATATTTTAGCCAGAAGACTAACCCTATAATTAAGAGAGTCCAGCAGATCAATATATACTAACTATCATCCTTATTTTTTTTCATAAATCCAAATGGTTTATCAAAATACTTTGATTCATCCCTCAACAGTTGAAAACTTGTTTTCCCATCTTTTGTTAGAAGAAACATTAATCTCGGAGTTAGTTTAACAGGGGGTTGAGCAGAAACTCAAGAACCTAATTCATCATTAAAATATCAATCCCCTTTTCTTGAACAAGATGAAATATTGCTTGGTTGTTATGTTGGAATGAGTCCTCCTTTTGGTTTTTTGAATTCCGCTGAATATTCATTGTTTTGAAGGAGCCTTCCACAATATAATCAGGGGGTTGATTAATTCTCTTCCAGTTGTTGAAATATCCATCCCATCATATTCTTATTCCTCCGATATCTCTAATTCTTTTCTCCGTCATTTTACTGAAATCTTTTAAAGCATTTGAAGTTTTTTTAGGAGTATATTCTATTTGTGGAAAATGGTGGGAAGCATCTATAATTTTTTCTTGGGAGGTTTTTAAAAGTGGTTTAAAAAATTAAATCTTGTTTTTCTTGCAAAAGTCTGTCTTCACGCCGTTAGTTTCTGTCCTGCGTTTTCTTCCTTTATGGTCTTCCTGTTGTTTTAACAACTTTTGAAAACCAACTCTTGAATGCTTCCTTAAATTTCTTGCTCTTTCTTTCGCATCATTTTATTTATTGGAAAATATCATTCACTGAATTCTAAAGGTCAACAGGGAAATTCCTTTTCTTCATCATTAAAGTAGATGTGTTCAAATAAATCCTTTTCTTTAAAAATTTCATCAAATTCTTCATTAACATTAATACGAGTTGTAATTTCTTCTTCACTAATACTTGTATCTCTGATTTTCATACGTTTGCGTTGAGTT
>CM068952.1:73527351-73550106 GCA_035128595.1 Eptatretus atami
ATAACCTGAATATCCATATTCATATGTAGGTCAAAGGATCATACTTTACTGAACCACGATTGAATAAACTAAACGAGATTGACGCGCATGTAGAAATGCCAAAAAAAAAAATCGAAATTTTTTTGAAAAAAAAGTTGCAAAATTTGTGGGGTTTTTTGTCCAACAAAATTTTTTTGGGGGGGTGGAATCACTTAAAACATGTAGAAATGCAAAAAAAATAAATTCAAATATTTTTCAAATAAAATCGAAATTTTTTTGAAAAAAAGTTGCAAAATTTTCTAAGTTTTTATTTTTGGACCAAGTCCAAAATCTAATGGCATGATCCTTGGACCATACTAACCCCCCCCCCCCACCAAGTTTCGTCGAAATCCGTCCAGGAGTTTTTCCGTAATACTGTTCACAAACAAACAAACAAACAGACGGGTGAAACAGTAACCTCCATCCATCTTTGATGGCGGAGGTTAATTATTGAAACAACACAGTAGGGTGGTTTGTAAAGGCACTGTCACACCTTGACGATTTAGCCAGCGTATGCCGACTTATGAAAAATTTGGCTAAAACGCTGACACACATCGAATACGTTATGGGTAAGTTTTTTATACGTTAAGAGCACGCTGAAAAACACTGCCATACGTCGTAGTACGCTGGCTTTCATCGTTGTACTTTGCGGTTGTCCTCAAATTTTAGCATGCTTGAAATTTTACGACGTATGCCAGCGTATGACTCACACGTTCCGCTACGCTGGCCATAAGTTGTAGGCACGTTATGCATCGTTGACACACGTCGACACACGTTACTTGTAAGTTACTCATAAGTCGAAACACGTCGAGGTAATGATTAGCGTACCCGAAACTTATTTATAACCTGAGTAACGTGTTGTAGGCACGTTACACGATCGTTGCACACACGTCGAGGCACGTTATGCGATCGTTGACACACGTCGAGGCACGTTACTTGTAAGTTACTCATAAGTCGAAACATGTCGAGGTAATGCTTAGCGTACCCAAACTTATTCTAACCTATGAGTAACGTGCTTTGAACCTATGTGTAACGTACCTCCAACGCCTATTGACGTATGTAGACGTATTTGATTGACGTCTTCCGGACAACCACAGAACTTACTGAACGAGTTTCTAATTTACAGCTACCGTATAATGGCGTATTGCAGCGTTTAAAAAAAACAAAATTCTCTCTCTTTTTTTTACATACATTTTTATACGTTGCCATTGCTGGCTAAATCGTCAAGGTGTGACAGCGCCTTAAGAATGGGTTCACGAATGCCGGATGTTTTTGATGTCAGCTAAATTTGAGTTGAATATTGTTACACATTCCAACGTGGCACATTTTTTACAACTTATGACTTGATCTGCTTCGCCCTTTCCAAATTTCCTGCCACTCTTCTTGTTGTTAATACGTGAACAACCTTTGTGCTGTGAGCCTCTTCTATGTCACCAAAACTATTTTTTGGTACAAAAGATTAGGATTATTGGACCTCTCGCTGTCACATTGGTCCGCTCCGTGTTGCCGAAACAGTCTCGTGCCGAGGAATGAACTCTGGTTTGCCATTTCCTTCCAAACTGTACTGGGGGCAGAAACCTGGAATTTGACCAGGGTGCCAGCAGGCAACATATTGATCTTTGTGAAAACACCGTGGGATCTTTGATGTCTACCAACAGCAACCAATGCTGGCAGACGGGTCGCCAGCTTAATGTCACATCCGACTGATGACGCACTTGCTGATGCAACGCCCTGACTGTGAAGCGTCAGGGCAATATCAGGAATGAAACTTAAGCATTTGATAGACAACTAAAAGTCGAGTGCATTACTTTGAAGCGATCCAAGCTTGTTTCCTGTAGATGGGATATTCCATGATAAATTTGAGTGTTGTGTTTTTACCTCTTCCACCGAAGGTGGAATGAGTTTATGTTTTCACACCTCTCTCTGTCTGTTTGTTTGTTAATTGCCGGAATCCTTCGGATTTCGGAAATTATGTTGGTCGGTTGTGTGTGTCATTCTGTGTGTCTGTCTGTCTGTCTGTTTGTTTGTTTACCCTGAAGCAGCCACACCGTTTCAGCGATCATGCCCAAACTGGGTAACACGTCGGCCATGGTCCAACTTAGACACTTGTCGTTTTTGGTGAATCTGGGTCAAAGGTCAAGGTCAAGGTCACCGAAAAACCGAAATTCTTATTTCTCAATAACGTCCGCCTAAAATGGTCGTATCGACTTCAAACCAAATCCAAAATGTGCATCTTCCAATTCTGCATCCAACCATATGTCTCATTGGGGTGTCACACCAATACCTTCTTAGCGGTCGGGGTCGAATGTCAGGGGGGGGGGGCAGGTCAAAACTTTCAAATTGCGATTAAAAACGCCATTTCAAGTCCGATTGACTTCCAAGTTTTGATCATGACCAAACTAAGTGCTAGACTCATTAAACAGTAGCACTATCGACTTATAAGAACAAATTGATTTCCAGGTTTTTGTTTTTTTCAGAATCATGGAGATATGACAAAGTTATTCCGGCAATTCCTTGCTCAACGAGTAATTTCATTTGTTTGTTTGTGTGCAGTATATCTCTCAAAGTTGTGGACGGATTCAGATGAAATTGTGATGTGGATCCGTCGATGGTGTGACAAGGACGAACTGGTTAGATTTTGGTGAAGATCCGGATCCAGATCCGACTACAAGAATTTTTAAAGTGATTCTTCACCATTAAGAGGTCGGGCCAAACCGATATATATCCCGATATCTCAAAAAGTTGTGGACGGATTCGGTTGAAACTTGGTCGACAGGTTGGGTGTGTGACAAGGAAGAATTGATTCGATTTTGGTGAAGATCCGAATCCAGATCCGAATTCTGATATGAGAATTATTTAATTTTTTAAGTGATTCTTCACCATTGAGAGGTCGGGCCAAAAATGATATAATCGCATGATATTTCAAAAAGTTATTGGGCCCGATATGTTCTCTTGGATCAGGCATTGTGTGGCGGAGGTATGCGCTCTACCGAGTGCCCTTCTAGTTTTGATTTATTTTAATGTAATATGAATAAGGATGTATTAAGATTTTTCTACAGGTTCACCCTATATTTTAAAAGGTTCACATCTATCCACAAGCAAAGATCTACAGAGGTTTGAGTGTCTGCAAAAATCAGGTTGAGATGTTTTGGATTCTCAGTCTCTTTAACACGTTACCAAGGTATGCAAACCCCTGGGCATCTGGATCACAGATAATTAATCAGCCAGGGCCTCTGATGTATGACTGCACCCCAGGCTCCACCACATTTGAGATTCCGTTGGGGTGGCGCACCTGTTCCCTGTCTTGTTTAACGCAGCTGACACACAGCTGTCTGGCCGGAAGCCCACTGATGCTGTTGACAGAGTGAGGAAGCTGGACTGGAAGCTTGGATTGTCTAGAGACATAGGCTGCAATGGCTGGTGCTTATGACTACTCAGTTACTAACATTCCTTGATACAGGATGCTTTCGAAAAGTATTTTGGATATTACCCCCGCCCCTACCACTCCCCCTCACAACACACTCGCAAGCACACATTCAAACACACACATTTCTCTTTTATAGACACACTTTTCTCGAATGTCCATGGTTTGTAAAGGAGTCTGTACTTACACAAGTATTGCATAAAAGATTGCTGCACTATGAGATGTGTAAGAATGAACAACCGACAATTGAAGACACCAACATAGTTCCTGAGGTGTAAACCCAAAGTCACAGCATCACGAGACAAGAGTTTAGATGGAAATACCAAACAAACTGACCTTTATGATTTTTATTTTACAATACAGTGTAGGATTATGGTGCCTGGGGTAGCATACTTGCCTTATGATTGGCTAGCCTGTGTTGAACCATTTGTTGGCATTAGCCGTTGGACATTGACGATCCGAAGGTGTCTTTCACAAAGAATAGTCGGGTTATCGCTGGCACCCTGAACAAATTGCAAATTCCTGCCACCTTGAGTTGAAAGTCAGGCCTGTCCAGCTGTTTTGTGAAATATTTGTGCCAAAAACCGTCCCACAAGGAGATGGAAATAATTAGGGTCGTTAATATAGTCGAAGAGTCTCAGATGAACCTGAGTATTTGAGATATATTAATGCGGAGGCTCAAGAGGATAGTGTGTTGATTGCCCTTTGTATCTGATGAAGGCCGTTCATATGAAACATGCGAACCACCCGGTTGATTTGTTCATGGTGCAGAATCTGCTGTCACACTAAGATAGCAAGCAGTGTAACCTGGTGTAAGGGTTTGTCCAAGAAGACCAGACCTCTTGCTACCCGCAGTCCAGGCAGGAATTTATAATTTGTTCAGGGTGTCAGTGATTACTCGCCTACTCATCGCGAATGACACCATGGGATCATTAACGTCCACCAACTAATACGAGCAGATTGGACACCCAGTCTAACGTCCATCCGAGGGACAACAGACACACATTCATGTATCGCCCTGCTTGCCACCAGGATAGCGATTTATTTCTGGGTCAAGATTCAAATCCAGGCTAGACAGCTCAGAGGCGAGTGTACATAGCTACCCATAGGCTACCCTGCCAGCCCTAATAAGGTGGAAGGTTGTGTGGAAAGCTTGGTGATTAGCATCCTAGCCTTGCACCTTGCATAAAGAACTGTCTTCCAGGATCAAAAAAGTCAAAGTTGTTGTGGTATTACGCCGGTTCGTCAACCAAGCTTCTGAATTTTTGAATCATGCTTTAAAACAGCAGTTTCTTGGCAAGGGTTATCCTGTGTGGTTTGCCATTTCCTTCCCAGCTTTGTTTGCCAATGCTTTATCCTTTTAAATGCTGAGTATCAAGCAAGGAAGCAGCACATACCATGTTTAAGTCTTTGGTATGGCTCAGCCAGGGTTTGAACCATCGACCTTCCACACTCAAAGGGGGATGCTCTAACCATTACACCACCGAGTCTGGTTAGAATAATGCTTACAAGTATGTTAAAAACGTTCCCTTAAATTTTATGAATTAAAAATGCAAAAAAGTGCTACGACGACAGTTTGCCGACAAAACCTTTTTTTGGTGGAATCGCTCTCTCATCGGACGGAGAAGCTCTCAAAGTAGGATGCTCCTTTTTGTCATAAAGTGGTGCTGTAGTTGTCATCTATCTGTTACATTTGCGGTGCTATTCTGGAGTGACTGTGATTAGTGTTTCATTCGTATGTAGCACTTGTTTTGAGGTTTCTATGGACACAGAAATGCCACTGATGCAGTGCCCCCTGTACATTATGGTCATGAATTTTAAATTGCTCAAGTTACTGGGTACAATGGCCAACTCTGTCATCGGCATCGTGCATATTGATTACTTTAATATCCACCGGCAAATGCTCGCAGACTGGTTCCCAAATGCTGGCAGACTGGTTCCCAAATGCTGGCAGACTGGTTCCCAAATGATCACAGACTGATTCCCAAATGCGGCAGACTGGTTCCCAAATGCTGGCAAACTGGTTCCCAAATGCTACAGACTGGTTCTCCAAATTGCTCGCAGACCGATTCCAAATGCTCGAGACCGCTTCCAAATGATCACAGACTGGTCCAAATGCTCGACAGACTGTTTCCAAATGCTCGCAGACTGATTTCCAAATGCTCGACAGACCGATTCACAAATGCCTGCAGACCGATCCCAAATGCCGCAGACGATTCCAAATGCTCGCAGACCGCTTCCCAAATGATCACAAGACTGATTCTCAAATAACAGACTGGTTCCCAAATGCTCACAGACTGGTTCCCAAATGCTCGCAGACTGATTCCCAAAGATCACAGACTGGTTCCAAATGCTCGAAGCTGGTTTCCAAATGCTCGTAGACTGGTTCCCAATGCTCGCAGACTGATTCGCAAATGCTCGCAGACTGGTTCCAAATGCTCGCAGACTGGTTCCCAAATGCTCGCAGACTGGTTCGCAAATGCTCGCAGACTGGTCCCAATGCTCGCAGACTGTTCCAAATGCTCGCAAACTGGTTCCCAAATCGCTCGCAGACTGTTCCAAATGCTCGCAGACTGATTCCCAAATGATCGGCAGACTGGTTCCCAAAGCTGCGCAGACTCGGTTCCCAAATGCTCAGACTGGTTCCCAAATGCTCGCAGACTGGTTCGCAAATTGCTCGCAGACTGGTTTCCCAAATGCTCGAGACTGGTTCCAAATGCTCGCAGACTGGTTCCCAATGCTCGCAGACTGATTTCGCCAAATTGCTCGCAGACTGATTCCCAAGTTCCCCAAATGCTCGCAGACTGGTTCCCAAATGACTCGCAGACTGATTCCAAAATTGCTCGCAGACTGATCCCAAATGCCGCAGAACTGCTTCCAATGATCACACGACGACTGGTTCCCAAATGCTCACAGACTGATTCCCAAATGCTCGGAGACTGCTTCCAAATGCTCGCAGATCTGATTCCCAAATGCTCGCAGACTGATTCCCAAATGATCACAGACTGTTTATCAAATGCTCTAGAACTGGTTCCCAAGGTTCCCAAATGCTCGCCCAAATGCTCCACCGATCCAGTCCAACTGAAGACGATTCCGAGAGGCCCAGAGGGGGAGTGGTTGCCCAAGTAGCGTCACGGCGGGGGGGGGCGGGGGGCAGAGGGAGGAGGGCGGCGGGACTGATGATGGGCGCAGAAGTGGGGCGTGGCGGCTGAGGAGGGGGGGGGGGGGGACGGTGTGGATGGGGCTCAGAATGGCGGCGGCGAGAGCTGTTCTGGCGGGCGAGATGCGGGGGGGGCGGGGCGGTAGAGGGGGGGGGAGGAGCGGGTGGGGGGTTGGCCCGGAAGGGAGTGCTCGGGGGGAGAGCGGGAGTGCCGAAGAGTGCGGGCGCGGGGGGGTGGGGGGGGGGGGAGACTGGGAAGGTTCCCGGAGGAATGCTGGCGCGGGGAGTACGTGGAGGGTCGGCGGCTCCGGAAAGGGGTGATGTGGCAAGGGGGGGGACGGGGTGGGTGGCACTCGGCGAAGTCGGGCAAGGAGGCTGGGGCGACGGGTGGTCGGGGGGGGGGGGTGCGAGCAATGGAGGTGGAGTGGCGTGAGACTGGAGGTTCCTCGGAATGAGGTGAGTCGCGACTGATTTCGCCGAAAGTGATGCGCGCGGAGGACGGAGTGTTCTCCAAATTGATGCGAACTGGGATTCCCTAAATGATCGCGGAGAGCTGAGTGCGGCCAAATGAGGGCGCGGGGAGACGGGTGTCCCGGCAAGATGTAGGAAGTTCGGCAGGACGGGGTTCGCTAAATAGGTTCGCAGACCTGGTTCGCGCGAAAATGTGCAGTCGCTGGGAGACGGGTGATTCCAAATGGAGGTGCGGGGCGAGAGGCTGAGTGTCCCAAGATGGATTGCGGCTGAGTGGACGGCGGGTGATGTGCCCGGGAGAATTAGATTGGCAGGGTAACTGGGTTTCCGCAAAGTTTCCGACGAGGAGGCTGTTCGCAAGATGGGTTGGGCGCGGAGAGCGTGGGTGTCCGCAAATGCTACAGACTGGGTTGCCCGGAAATGGTCGCTAGGCGTGGATTCCGGGAAATGATCACGAGACTGAGTTCGCCAAATGTGGCGTGGCTGGCGAGAGCGTTCCCGGAGTAGGATGCTGCGCTAGACCGCCGATGTTGCGCGGGAGATGGTCGCGAGGACATGATTGCCTGAAATAATCACAGACGTGGTTCCCAAAATAAGGTGGGGGGAGGGGTCGACTGAGGACGGTGCCAATGATGGCGAGCGTGGTTCCCAAATTATCGCCCAAATGCTCGCAGACTCGTCTCCTCCAACAAATGGTGCACTCATTGATGCAACGCCCTGTCTGCAAAGCAACTGGATGCTAGTTTGTCATCTGGTCAGGAATCAAACTTGGATTAGGCAGCTTCAGGGTGAGCACACTACCTTTGAGCCATCTTTTAGCCTAATGATCATGGATGAACAGGAGGGCTCGTAGGTTAGAATTTAGCATTTAGCCAGCAAACCGTTGCTCGCTCTTTATTTTGAAGACCCTCTCGTATCTTTAAAATCCTCAAGGAAGCACCAGCAAATGGACAGCCGATCTTATGAAAGGCAAAATACTGAGATTATGCACATGCTGCTTTGAATCACCGCATGACAGTTTTGTAAGTGAAATCCTAAACTATCACAAAGTGAAATCCATATTATAAACACTGTAATGTGATAAACCAGAACCTTTGAGCTGTTTATCCGATCCACGATTTAATATAAGCCATGGTTTTTGTTCATTTCCATGGGAATCTGCATAATTTTAATATCCTAACTGATTTTTGTATAACTGAAGCAGATGAAGTTTTGGGTTTCTGTTTTTAATCGTAACTTAATTTTCATTCTTAATGTTTATCACATTGAGATCAAAATGTTTTCTTTGTGGTTAGGAAAGGAAATGGTTGCTTCCGACCAAAGCCACCAGCAGACCAAAGCTAGCAGCGGAAGTGGAAGTGGATTTTGCTTTAGGCCCTGGTGCCTCTTTTGTTCTACTTTCCCTCCTGCTGGCTGTCCCTCCCCCACCATGAATCACATGTTTTGTGCGTCATTGCTAAACACAGATAAGGATGCATCTTTCACAAAATGATGCAATGCACTTTGCTGATTCCAGTTAAATCAACATATTTAGCAGCTGGATATTGGAACCCACACTACTCTGCCTTGGATCTTTTGCAAATTATTAGGTGGGTCATGTTGGGCCCAAGCAGACACTCTGCAAATACAGAGCAGAAAAGTGCTGCTGGTGGCAACTGTGTGCACAAACTTGTTTTGCAAGCCAATCAGCCACCAAGCTGGAGAACGGCGTGGGCTTTTTAATGAATGGCATTGACTCAAGTCTTTGTAATGTTAATGCTTAAAGACTGAAGAAAATGACAGCTGAGGATGAAGATTGTTCTTTGCTTTTGCAGATCAGCATCAGACTTCACAGTGGAGTAGAGCGTTTTAGTAGTAGGTAAGGGGTGTAAGGGCCCATGATGTAAATGAGTACAGGAGAGCTCGGTACTATTTGCTGGTTGACCAGGATGGCCGAGAGATACTCACACTCACCTCTGAGCCGTCTAGCCTGGGTTTGATTCGCGGCTGAGCTACAAACTGTCATTCCGGTGTTTCACAGACAGGGAGTTTATCAATGTGTGGTACCATCCCTCGGATGGACGTCAAACCGGGCATCCCGTCTGCCGACATTAGTTGCTGGATGCGAAAGATCCCACGGTGTCCTTCGTGAAGAGTAGGCGAGCTATTGCCGCCACCATGAATTTCTTACAAATTCCTGCCTTAACTCACTGAGTGTGTTGCATCAGCGGGACAGTCATGCCCTCCGCCAATGATGCGACTTGCTGTCTTGTGGTTGCATACAAAATAAGAAGATACCTGCTAAAATGTTCATTTTACAGGTGGTGAGCGATACATCAATTGCTTGTCTGTTTATCAAATGCTGTCAAAGTGGGAAAGCTCCAAAACCTATGCTTCTCCCAACGTTGTTGGTGGATGCTGTTTCGAAATGTGTGAGTGAGTGAGTCCAGCACACGTGTTTATCTCTGCTCTGGCTGTGTTTAACTGACTGTTCAGAACAGTAGAAGCACAAACGGCAAGCTGACTTTTGAGATTCATGGCAAGCTGACCTTTGACATTTACATCGAAGGTATTTCGGTGAAGGCTCCATCCCATGGAGGAATGGTAAAAATTAATGCTCTCTGTGTAGCTGTGATGTAAAAAACGTCTCATTTCATTTAGGCCTCTACTGCTTGCAGCTCTGAACCGCCCCATAACACCTCTCAGTGTTTTTATTTATTAAAACCAGGTGTTTGGTCTTATAAAATAACTTGTGTTCACTTCCAACTGTACACCAGATGTTTTGTATTTTTACCTGGAATTGTTTCTTTCCTTGTCATACTTCAACTTGATGTTGACATTGCGCTTGTGAAATGGCCACACTGTACAGTTGGTACATTAATAAATGAAGCGGCGACCTTAAAGAAAATATTATCTGAGAATGGTACAAATTTGACCTTGGCTTCTGCTCGGTAGTGAAAATGCAGTGACACATTGGATTGAATGATTTTTGACGGGATTTGTCTTTATGCCGTGTTGGTAAATAAAACCCATAATCACATGTTTCCTACTCCTCTGCATGTGCTGAAAAATCAAGATGGCACGGCACGGAGCGAATTGACAAGAAGGGTCCAACCGATTAATTATGACATTTCTGGTCAACAATAAACATCAAGCCTATTGAAATTTCGACTGCACAGTATGGTGATTGTTTCCTGCCAAGAACATTGTATCTTGATCGTACAAATCATTTTGAAGTGTGCCATGCTAGTGTATGGAATGTAAACCGTGCGCCCTCGATCAACAACGGAAACGTCAAACAAGTTGAGCATTTCATTTGGACAAAGCATAAGAGTTTATGTTTCAGTTCGGAAGTGATCCTTTGTTTCGGTAAATCGGAGTCCATCATTTATGACGAGTTGGTTATTGTTGTATCCAAAAGTTCACGTTAAATTGGCACCACCATTTTCGAATTTTGTTTTTTTCTCAACAAAAATATGGAATTGGGAAATATTAAGTAAATATACAAGTGTGTGTGTGTGTGTGTGTGAAAATGTATGCTATGGATGCTAGAATTATCCATTGTAATCGTTTTCCAATGATTCAGACCAAGCACTTACTAATTCTGAATCAAATAGGAGTCAGACTTTGCCACAGGCGTCGATTCATTCATGATCCAGGAACTTCCTCAGGCCCATGATGTAAATCAGTGGAGTAGAGCTCAGTACTATTTTGCTGGTTGACTGTGACTTCCTTTTTAAACAATGGATAATCCCAACCTTATTAACCTGATATTTTAAAAATAAAACTAGGCATACTTAAGGAATGGATTCCAGGAAGTTCTGCTGTTCCATTAATCACTGCGTAAGAATGCCTGAGGCCTGAGAAAGTTCGTGAAACATGATTGAAGCATCACCTAATCGGGCTCAATCTCCTCTTTCCTGTGTGGTTTAAATTGGTTGAGTCGTGCTTATTACTATTCATTCGTTGGCTGTGCCTTGTTTTTTTTATGGGAATAAATGAATAAATAAATATATTTACCATACATATCATGGTATGTTTGTGTATCTGTCGGCATGCTTTCACGGTTCGGGTATGTAGATGGTATAAAAATAAAGGGATACCAGCAGAGTGGACCTTAATGCTGCCCCGATTCCTAATTCTCAGTTCAGTTCAAGTTTTATCCAATACCAGCAGGAGTAACCGATGTTGCCCAGTGATGTTCTATTCCTGTTGGCATTTTGAATAAAATCAAATTGGTTTTTTTTCTCAAAAATTTTTTTGTGGGGAACTAAAACACTTCCCTACACCCACTAAGGAATGGGGTTGGGGATCATTTAATATTACCTTTCACATAGCTACAAAGGCTTAGGTGGTACGATAGAGCAATTAAAAAAAAAATCCAACCTTTCAAAATTTGCAAACAAGTTTGCCTAAAACACTCCCCGACACTCACTGATGAACCTCTGAATGTTTGACGAAGATCTGTTTGGCCATCTCTGAGAAAAATGGCGAGAGATACAGATGAGCATCCCTCTTGTAGTATAGATGTACCACCACCCATCATTGTGATGGTCCCTGGTGATCATTAACGACCACGCGAAGCGAAAATCATGGTCAATTGCATTTGATTCATGTATGTCTGTCTGTCTTATCAGTTTATGATTGAGGAACAGCTTATTGAAATTGAATGTTGTATTTTAAACCTGAATAGGAAGACAAGTTTGCCGTTTTACCGTAATCTAGCTTTGAACTTGTCCTGACCGCACATACACCGAGAGGAATGAGATAATATCTTTACTCTGTCTGCCTGGCAGCCAAACAAAATTGAAAATTATTCAAAACAGAAAACGTACTGTTTTTAAGGACGTTATAAAGGACACAAACAACAGACACGAAGAACGAATGTAATGTATTGGATAGGGTGGCATAATAGACACTGCATCAATGGCTGTAAAACCAGGAATCAATTTATTTAACCCTTTGAATCAATTGCTTTAATTAAAAGACTTTTACAATCTTTATTTTATTTCAATTTAATTATACACTTGAACACTGCAGTAAACAAATTGCCTGTCATACTTCCAATAATCTCCAGTTTTGTATTACTTCAATGTAAACAAGTAAAAAGGACATAAAATGTCATAGCCCCCGTTGTTTTAGTAATTTTGCTGAATGGAGTTAAAGGGCTAGTCCATATTTATGTACAACTAAAATGGCCGCCAGTCTACCAGTCGGCAATCTTTGATCAGATCGCAAAATAAATTGAGGAGCATGTGTATGCCATCATGTACTGTGCTTGTGCCAAGAACAAAATTGGACCATGCATGTCTGAGATATGGTTGGGGACACATTTATGTGACAAAATGGCCGCTAGTTGGCCATCCTGGATCTGATCTCGGAAAACATGCTGTGCATATATAAGCCATTATTCCTTATCTGTCTGCCAAGTTTGAACAACATTGGTAAATACTTGTCCGAGAAATGGTTGAGGACGTGTTCAACATCATGTTTTTTTTACAATTAAAATTGCCACCAGTCTACCAGTTGGCCATTTTGATCGGATCACAAAATAAAGTTAGGTGCAAGTGTTTGCCATCGTGTGCTGTGGTTGTGACATGTTTGAACAAAATCGGACCATGCATGTCGGAGAAATGGTTGGGGACACGTTTACGTAACAAAATAGTCGCCAGTCGGCCATCTTGTATCTGATCTCGAAAAACAGACATGCATATGTATATTATTATGTGTTGTCTTTGTGCCAAGTACGAATAAAATCGGTCCATACATGTATGAGATATGGTTGCGGACTTGCGCACGCACGCACGGACACGAAAATAGACCAAATCCATAAGCCCCTGTTTCAGACTAAGTTCAAAAGGGGCTAATGAAGGTTCAGTGGGGTGGTGTGTAAAGGTGGTGTTTAGGACTGCTTCTGGACTACGTACTTCAATGGCACTAAAGTTCCGTTTTTTTTTTTTAACAATCCTTTAAAATGATTATTTCATTAAAATTGAAGTAAGACTTACGAGGTCTCGTGTTCTATGAACTCTCGAGTTGGTTCAAGGAAAGTTGAAGGTTATATCATAGTTTTTGAAGTTGTGTTCATTTCGTCTACGTAAGAAGACCTGGTAATTCTTGACGAGTTTCCACATCTGTTCTCTGTGTTGTCGGAGTTGTCAACTCGGAGGCCAGACTCATAGAAGTTGTCAACTCGGAGGTCAGATTCATACAAGTTGTCAACTCGGAGGTCAGATTCATACAAGTTGTCACTCGGAGGTCAGATTCATACAAGTTGTCAACTCGGAGGTCAGATTCATACAAGTTGTCAACTCGGAGGTCGGATTCATACAAGTTGTCAACTCGGAGGTCAGATTCATACAAGTTGTCAACTCGAGGTCAGATTCATACAAGTTGTCAACTCGGAGGTCGATTCATACAAGTTGTCAACTCGGACGGTCAGATTCATCAAGTTGTCAATTCGGATCAGATTCATCAACAAGTTGTCAACTCGGAGGTCAGATTCATACAAGTTGTCAACTCGGAGGTAAAAAGTATCTGAGAGTGCAGATTCATAAACAGTTGTCAACTGCGAGGTCGGATTCATAGCAAGTTAGTACAATACTCGAGCAAAAGATAGCAGATTAGACATAGCAAGATTGTAAAAAAAAAAAAATCGAGAAGGTCGATTACATAACAAGTTGTACAACTCGGGACAGCAACGCGCGCGCGCGCCATTATACAAGTTGTCAACTCGGAGGCCGCATGCTTTTTGAAAAAAAAAATAGGGGGATATTGTAATCGGCTCTATCTGTGTGTCCATCTAGTCCAGTCAATGTAGCAAATTTGAGGGGGTAACCCACCACGAATTGCAAAAGAATTGTTTCCACTGTAGTGTATTTCAGTAAGACCCCCTAATCACCATACTAAAAGTCCTAACAAATCCTAGCATGGGAAAGTAGTGTAATTTGCATAATATGCAAATCAGCTTCCGCCATAAGAGAAAATTCATATTTTCACTATAACTTTGCATCTAAGTACTGTATCCGATTGAACCAATATATCTATAAGTTGCATTTATCCCATGCACATTTTTAATTTTCAATACGAGAGAAAGACAACAATCCCCTGACAAAATTCAAAACCCACGTGTAGCGTCAGTCATGGGGTGTAACGGCAACTCTTTGGCTCATTTATGGACTCATTTCACCTTAAATAACCAACCCTCCACAGGTAAAAGATGCAGAACTCGTGAGCTTTCACTTTGACACAGTCCAAGTAACACGCAAAGCAACATTAGTATATGCTGGAAATGAGGATGTTGTGTTGGCTGGCAGAGTGCTGCAATACAAAATTCACGCTTGCTTACACGCAAACACGCGAGAACAAAGCACACTCATGACTTTTTCCACGTACTGTCAAGGGCACGCAACGGCACAGCGAGTATAGGCCGAACATTGAAGGTGATGGGCGAAGGTGTTCAGTGTTAGTCATATCCCCACGCCAACCCTCGCCCACCCTCCTTCCTTGCACTTCACCACCCCCACTCCTTTGTCTCTGTTATCCCAGTCCAGAGCAGTCTTACCTCCCCTTTCACTATAATTTGGCAATAGTTGTTGTGTGATTAACAAAGGTGCTCAAATAAGCGTAAAGTACAGAAACGCACTTTGAGCTCCTTAAGTCAATGGCTGACAAAAAATATATATATCCAAATAAGAAAAACTCTCATCTAATGCATCGTAAACTAGCAGCCAAAAATTGCAGTTGAAGAAACCACAATCAATGTAAAATTCACCTCTCACATTAAATTTTTTTTAACAAAATAATCTTATTTCCTTCTGGTGAAAGCCTCTCATGTTTGCCAATCAACTGCAGGCACAAGGCCATTCCAGACTCAGAGGCGTAACAGTAGGTAGTCAACCACCGTGCCTAGCCACATGGAAACGTGGAATTTATCCAGAGTACCAAGCATGCGTGACTTCGTCGTTTAAAGTCACAGAGAGGCCTTTAAAATGCCAAAAAATCTCTCCCTTCCATAAAATAAAAAATAAATATGAGGACTGGACATCTGATTAAATTCGGCTCAGGAAAGTGGCACATTGCCAAGATACCGGGCAAAAATATTCGAGATAAAAACTCAGGCTGAGCGGAGCAGAAACACCTTGGAGTGAAGGGAACATATTCATGAGAGAGATCACGGCTTTGGCCACTCACGAGCATGTGGAATTAGTCTCCATATGGTTCATTTATCTCCATGACACAGCACAAGGCACCCATGCAGAGACAAGTCACTTTCCAAAAAGCCAACGAAAGATGGCACGTGAAACACGCATTCAAACAGCCACCATACTTAAGTCATTATGATGAAAAATATTAACTCTAGATTGTCCTCAAAAATAACACAAAAATAAAAACTATTAAAAAAAACACAAAAAAACAGGAAAAATATAAAAAAAGAAGATGTTAGAATTTCATTTCCCTTTGGATGTCTCTTGTCTGGTTGAACTCCAGCTCGAGGAGATTTGTGCAATAATCATGATGAACCCATTCTCCGCAGTGGAATATAATTTTTTGCAACTTTGTTTACTGTCTCTTCTTGCTTTGCTTCCCACACCGAGTAACGGTGTTGCATTTCCATATATACAAGTCACATTGAGAACTCAAGAGCTTGCACGGGTTGAGCGCTGCAAGCAATGGTTGTCTTGACTGAAGAATGAAAGCCCTGGCCTCAAAGCGGCATGTTCACATGCCATCTTTTACAAGCTTACACAAACCTTAGCTCGAGGATCAACAGAAGCAAGGTTCATGATGCCTATCAGAGTTTGGCACAATATTATCTTGACAACCACCTTGCAGAAAAGCTCTGTTCAATCAGACTGCATTTTACAACTCAAAATTCCTAAAAACCACCACCAAAACAGAATTAATGTATGGACTTATGTACGTATTTAAAACAATGACCATATGAAAGAGCGCAGAAGTGATTATTTCATCTGCTGATGAACCAAATATTGGTGATAAAGTACCATACAGCTTGGCTTAGTTGGTTGCAAGTAGACCACGCACACACAAAAAAAAGTCACAGCTCTTACCAGACTGTCCGCAGTCGCTCCCCTAGATGCGGAACAAAGTGCTGGTGGCTCATCCTGTGCCACTCTCTTGTAGATACCAACCATGCTGATCCCTCCGCGGCCAAAGGCACCCAGCCCCCACTCGAGTCATCACGGCGGTCATGACCACCGCCCGTACACGCCACCATGGAAATCTCACTGGTGGCGAGAGCAGAAGGCAAATTTAAGTTACAATATGACCACTGTCTCAACGACCACCACATTAGTGGGATGGAGCCAGAAGTATTGTCAAAGGGTCTCTACAGAAGAAATATATAAAGACCGTAACATTGGACACATCATGGAGTCGTGTTAATTAAATCTATCTTTGCATCCACATATTCGACTGGAACGGCAGTCGGTAGAGTTCATACCTCCGCCAGGCTTGAACACCTTACATTATATATACCACCGATCGTCCGGATCTGCTGACTGAACCAAAATCTAATTGGCTTGAACTCATTTTGTCCACAAAGTTTCACCCAAGCTCTAATCCACCAAGTTTTTTCATAATCCATCCACAACTTTTGAGACATCGTGCTATACTGTATATCGTTTTTGGCCCGAGTTCTCAATGGTGAAGAATTGCTTACAAAAATAAAAAAAATCTCGAATCGTCCTCGTTTTCTCAAATTGTTCTCGAATCGAGTATTTACACAAATCAAATCAATTTGTCCCAAGCTGTTCACCAAGTTCGACCGAATTCCATCCACAACTTTTAAGGAATTGTGCGAATACATCATTTTCGCCCTATCTCTCAATGGTGAAGAATAACTTCAAAAATTATCGGATCCGGATTCGGTTCTTCACCAAAATCTAATTAATTCGTCCTTGTCACACACCCAACCTGTCATCAAATTCTTCTGAAACTGTCCACAACTTCTGGAGACATCCTGTTTACAGACAGACAGACAGGGGTGAAAACATAACTCGGTGGCGGAGGTAATAAGGCAAACTCCAAAAGTGTAATGACACAGGCTGACATTCCAAAGGTTTGAGTCAAATCGAACTTATAGCTGCAGTATTAAGGATTTGGATTTAAGCATCTCAAAAACAAGCCACTCTCAGGAGAATTGTTTTGCCATTATTGCTTTGTTTATAAGTTCAGCTGAATTAGTTCACCAATAACCTTCAGGGAGGGGTTAATCTGCCTGTTCCACCTGGAATGGTCTACATGCAATGCCAGTCCACAAATTATGGTTCGCTATGAAAATCCTCAGAACTTAGGATGGCAAAAAAGTCCTACCTACGAAAAGTCAATGCAACCATTATCTCCATGAATGTTGTGTGTTCGTCTTCGGCTGCTCCCGTTAGGGGTCGCCACAGCGGATCATCCGTTATGATCCGCATACTGATGGCATAGGTTTACGCCGGATGCCCTTCCTGACGGCAACCCTAGTCGCCTCTTACGGACACAGGGATAAGGATTGGGTTTCGCCATGATTCCGGGCTGCCCTACACCCTCTCATAGCGCGGCCCAGCGCAGAGCTCCCGTCCTCAAGCGATCCTCCAACCCAAAGCCTCCGATAGTCCGGATTACAGGCGCACGCCACTATGCCCGGTCCATTATCTCCATGAATGTATGATAATAATAATAAACAATAACAAGAAAAAGATAACAGAGGTTGCAAACCCTCGCCAGGACTTGTTTTTGTGTGGTGTGTGTGTGGTGTATTTTGTGTGGTATTTGTTACTGTGTGTTACATAATTAATAAGGACATAATTAGAATTGCCACTTTATAACTGCTGACAGTGATGACCGGGTACCAAGACGTCTCACTTTGATCGGACACCTGACCCTGACCCGTGCTGTTTTTGGGTCGCCGAAATAGGTGACCCTTATTGTCAGTAATTCTGTCTGTTTGATTGGATGTTTGTTTTCGTTTGTCATCAGCATAATGGTAGTAAACGTGGGCGGATTTTGACCAAACTCGGGTGGTAGGTACATCTTATACCTACTGCTTTGGAAATTGTGATGGTTGCTAGGGACGCTTTGGTTTCCCTAGCAACAACCGAAAAACCTTCAAAATCGGTATTCACGCAAAATCAATTCCGAAGCCATTATCCCACGTAGGTATGAAATTGGCACGAATGATCTACAGGTGATGCTCTATCAAATATTATTCCAGTTTTGTGATATATGGAATACTTTACCCGCAGCGCCCCCTACAATTAGGGTATGCGCGAAAATTGAAGGCCCCTAGCGACCAGTTGAGTGGCATCGATACGAATGAAACTTGCAGGTTCATGGTACTCAATGAGTACTACAACTTTGCCTCAGGACATATTGACCGATTTCGCTTAGGTCAGGGTCAAAGGTCAATTAGTGCAAACATCGATATATGCGAGAGCTGGAGGTCCTTCACGCCAAATGCCACTCCTCCTAGGGGTTATGGTCGGATGGTCATCAAAATTCACACTAATTTGTCTGGAATACATTGTGCACAAACGATCGAGCGCGGATTTTCGATTTTAATCTTTGTTCACCACAGCACCCCCTCGAACTTTAGGGATTTCCGACCCTCATCTCTTCAGGTCACTTTTCATTCAAATGGATACCGAGTAGTTATCAGTAGATGGAACTGGATGAGATTTGATATGCATAATCTTAAGGTGATTCCTATCCGCTATATGACATCCATTTTGCTCTATATCTTATTAGTTTCCATGCTCGGCGACCCATCGCCGCTGCTGGCTTGTTATATTATTATTCAGTTGAATTTATAATGGATTAAAATAAATTCAATTCAATCAAATGAAGACCAAATAGGTACATTCTGCATTGGAGTAATCAGAAGGAACCCAAACAAGCAAAAAAAAGATGAAGTCATCAGGAGGATCATGGGATAGGATTTACATTTCAGCTGCTCCTCCTCTACCCTCAAACCCATCCAGCACAGCCAAGTAAGCCTTATTTAAAAAAAATATAATATATAATTAAAAAACATATAAAACCCAGATCAAAAAAAATTAATAATCTGGCTGCCAGACCATCCTGATCAAGTTGAAATGTATAACATATATTCCCAATCGCGACTAGATCACAAATTGTGAGTTTCACGTTGATTGATTAAGCGGTTCCAGAGAAAACATTATTTCATATTTTTCTTTAATCCAATTTGGCTGCCCAAACCATGTGACCTATGATGTCATATGTGTGAAACTTTTCTTCCTCATGGATGGGCGGTCATATGTGTAAAGTTTCGCCTCGATCTGTTTACTTTAGCCATTTCAGAGAAGAAGATTTTTGAAGGTTAAAAAAGAACAAAATAACAATATGGCTGCCAAATCACGTGACCGATGACACCATCCAAAAAATCTTTGTGGACCATTTTTCCCTAAGATGACCCTCAAAATTTTTCATACCAATCGGATATAGCGTTCCACATATGCATTATGACGTCATAACGAAGGTACCTATAACATCATCAAAAAAAAAAATCAATCATTCCCCATGAGGAGTACTTGCTATGTGCCAATTTCAATTTTTTCAGAGATGCGGTTTCAGAGATACAGAGGTCCAAATTTTTCCGTTTTTTCAACATGGCGTGCCACACGACTGATCTATGACATCATAAATATCATTAAAACACTCTACATGAGTTGTCGCACCGATTGGTGAAATTTTGTCTCATCCGACAAGCGGTTGCGGAGAGAAAACCCTAAAATTCTGTGCGGACAAACAAACAAATGACCCAAATGCAATACCCTCTCCTTCGGCAGGTTATTAATAATAATAATAATAATAATAATAATAATAGTAATAATAATAATAACTAGAGCAAAGTCGATGGCACGTCATCACAAATTCCTACCCTCCAATGTTGATCAAAGTTGAAAGATGGCATCAAGTTCCATCAGGAAGAACCAATATCAGATTTTGGAGTTAAAAATGTTTTTCCGTTTTGACCCTGTGACTGGGCATGACCCAGGGGGGTCAAATCAAAAGCAAATCCTTACATATTTCATGCATCCCAATGTGATTGCCCCAAGGATTGGGGCCAAAATGATACTGTTCTTGCACCTTCTTGCCATGCGTTGATCATAACTATCAAGTTTGGTGAAATTCTGCATAACCGTGTTAAGAGGGTGATAGCATGATTAGTCCAGTCAAATTAGTATCTCACCCACCACTAATTGCAAAATAATCATTTCCACTGCAGTGCATTTCAGTAGACCCCCTAATCACCGTACTAAAAAGTCCTAACAAATCCTAGCATGGGAAAGTAGTGTAATTTGCATAATATGAAAATTAGCTTCCGCCATAGAGAGAAATTCTATTTTCGCTATAACTTTGCAATAAATTACCCAATTAAAGCAAATCAAGTGTCCAAACCCATGTTTTGAAGGTCAATAACATGATAGGCACATTTGCAAATTAATATTTGATATCATTTGCATATTATTCAAATTCGTTTCAGGAATTAGAGAAATTCTAATTCTTCACTATTATTTTCCCATATAAGAACAAGTATCCAAACCCATAATATGAATATAACTTGCATAAAATATGCATATTAGCTTTTAGAAATTAGAGAAAATCAAAAATGTCAGATAAGTTTGCATCCATGTGCCTGATACAAAACAATAAAGTCATATAAAAAAGGTATGAAAAAATTAAACTAAAGCAGCAACAAGCAATACCTGAAATACTTAGTGGTGACACCCAATAAGATAATAAGATACATTTAACACAGGGTTTCACTGCTAATCGGTAATGCGGTTAGTGTTCTTAATGAATTTTCAGGTAACATATCAATCAGTATCAATCACTGCTTCATCTATCTCCACCCAAGATAATTAGCACAACTTACACCTTTACACACCCCACACATCCATGTACAGTCAATGGAATACGCTTGCAGGTGCATCTGCTGGTGTACACCCGTGCTTGCAGTTACACCTGAATATCTTGGTCAACTTCTCTGGTGCAGCGGGAGATGTGTCTGCATCATACCTGGACCATGCTGGCCTCTTAGGACGAAGGACAAATGCCACTTCCCACAGAAGATCGATGTGATACGTTGGATCGTGCACTTCCATCGCTGCAGTTCTTTGTATGTCCATGGATTACGTCCTGTGTGCTGAGATTTGAAAGTTTTGATGTTGATCCTTCCCACTTTTATGATGTCATCCGTTGTCACTGATACTCTAGGTACAGTTTACTTAGCAGCTTTCCTGGTGTGAGAGATGGAAATAATCCCCATTCCATGGAATGTTCCAAAGCCATCAAGAGTTCTTATATTGTGATCAACATTGTAACCAAACATGCTGAATGAACTCTCCAGATCCAGGCTCAGGCAACTCTGGCCCCTTGTGTAAGAGCGGCACTTTTTCTCAAACTTCCGCACTTCAGAATAGGAACACTGAAGCCGTGTTTATGAAGAGTATCTATGATGAACCGTGATGAAAGCTGACGATGCATTTCAGTGCTAGTCCAAATTGCAATGGGGCTAGAATGACTCTTGGCCTTGTGTGCTTGCATTATAGCTTGTCCAATTGATGCTACCTTCAGATCAGTGTTTTTGCCAACGAACAAACCTTGCAACAACATCAGTAGTGACTGTGGAATGAACTGCACAGCTGCTTCTGTTGACATCTGTTTCTCTGGTTGGATATACATCATAGAAGAGTCAACTGCTTTATGTCACTCTTGATAAGCTTGGCAAACTGTGTTTATCATTCGTTATTTCTCAATATCGAGGTCCTCTTTCTTCTGTTCCTTGTAAAATCATGGAGAATATTTGCTGCTGTTCGTCTAAAAGTTACAACATTTGGCTTCCCATTCAGCTCGGTTATTATGATATGTCACCAAATGTTCCATGAGTTTACTCTTCATATGGTGTAAGCCATAAGCTGCAACCTCTGAACCCAAAAACCTGTCTCCATTTTTCTCAATCAAATCTGTTATTGTAATCTGTTCATCATCATTTTCCTCCAGGTACTTTGCAACCAACAGGAATATGCTTCATATCTTTCTGCTCTTTGGGTCTGCCAAGCTTTGTTTCTTTGCAACACTACCTAGTCCAGAGGAATGTGCTGTGGAACCTGCTTCCCAGTCCTGAAGTTGACATTACAGCTTTGATGGTAAACTGCATCGGCTGTGATTAGGTCATGAGCATCTGCAATTCTGCCTGAAACTTAACGTAGACCATTCATCTTTCCTTTGTGCACATGAATATAAGACAATATTTTGGAATGATGTGGTTCTTACAGGATAGACATCCATGCCATCACACATTTTCTCATTGTAAGTAGCTGTTCACCGCAAAACAAAACAGCGCTTGTACAAACTTGAACGTTGGCGTTTCTGAACGAAGGATACACGGTGAGGCTGATCTTGTTCAGTTACTTTTTCCTGTGCCTTTGCAACTGTCTGTGGATGAGTGAAAACCCGTCGGCATTCTGTGTGTACTCGATGACCTTTATGAGTTCTTATACTACTCCTTGCTGCTCACTGGCCCTGTTGATACTCTGGCTCCCCTTTTCTCGTAGGATTGCAGTATCCTGACCATCTTCTAAACTCTTCTCGCAGAAAACATACTCAGCCATAGCTATCTGTAATTCATGAAATAACAGAGCAGAAACAATATCAGAGGCGTTTAGGGTTACGC
>CM068952.1:73575816-73596953 GCA_035128595.1 Eptatretus atami
CTGGTAATTCTTGACGAGTTTCCACATCTGTTCTCTGTGTTGTCGGAGTTGTCAACTCGAGGCCAGACTCATAGAAGTGTCAACTCGGAGGTCAGATTCATACAAGTTGTCAACTCGGAGGTCAGATTCATACAAGTTGTCAACTCGGAGGTCAGATTCATACAAGTTGTCAACTCGGAGGTCAGATTCATACAAGTTGTCAACTCGGAGGTCAGATTCATACAATTGTCAACTCGGAGGTCAGAATTCATACAAGTTGTCACTCGGAGGTCGATTCATACAAGTTGTCAACTCGGAGGTCAGATTCATACAAGTTGTCAACTCGGAGGTCGGATTCATACAAGTTGTCAACTCGGAGGTCAGATTCATACAAGTTGTCAACTCGGAGGTCAGATTCATACAAGTTGTCAACTCGGAGGTCGGATTCATACAAGTTGTCAACTCGGAGGTCAGATTCATACAAGTGTCAACTCTGAGGTCAGATTCATACAAGTTGTCAACTCGGAGGTCGGATTCTTCAAGTTGCAACTCTGAGGTCAGATTCATACAAGTTGTCAACTCGGAGGTCGGATTCATACAAGTTGTCAACTCGGAGAGTCAGATTCATACAAGTTGTCAACTCGGAGGTCAGATTCATACAAGTTGGTCAACTCGGAGTCGGTTCATACAAGTTGTCAACTCGGAGGTCAGATTCATTACAAAGTTGTCAACTCGGAGGCGCATGCTTTTTGAAAAAAAAATAGGGGATATTGTAATCGGCTCTATCTGTGTGTCCATCTAGTCCAGTCAATGTAGCAATTTGAGGGGGTAACCCACCACGAATTGCAAAAGAATTGTTTCCACTGTAGTGTATTTCAGTAAGACCCCTAATCACCATCTAAAAGTCCTAACAAATCCTAGCATGGGAAAGTAGTGTAATTTGCATAATATGCAAATCAGCTTCCGCCATAAGAGAAAATTCATATTTCACTATAACTTTGCATCTAAGTACTGTATCCGATTGAACCGTAACCCTAACCCTAACTTGTATTGTTTCTGCTCTGTTATTTCATGAATTACAGATAGCTATGGCTGAGTATTTTTCTGCGAGAAGAGTTTAGAAAGTGGTCAGGATACTGCAATCCTACGAGAAAAGGGGAGCCAGAGTATCAACAGGGCCAGTGAGCAGCAAGGAAGTAGTATAAGAACTCATAAAGGTCATCGAGTACACACAGAATGCCGACGGGTTTTCACTCATCCACAGACGATTGCAAAGGCACAGGAAAAAGTAACTGAACAAGATCAGCCCTCACCGTGTATCCTTCGTTCAGAAACGCCAACGTTCAGTTTGTACAAGCGCTGTTTGTTTTGCGGTGAACCAGCTACTTACAATGAGAAAATGTGTGATGGCATGGATGTCTATCCTGTAAGAACCACATCATTCCAAAATATTGTCTTATATTCATGTGCACAAAGGAAAGATGAATGGTCTACGTTAGTTTCAGGCAGAATTGCAGATGCTCATGACCTAATCACAGCCGATGCAGTTTACCATCAAAGCTGTAATGTCAACTTCAGGACTGGGAAGCAGGTTCCACAGCAACATTCCTCTGGACTAGGTAGTGTTGCAAAGAAACAAAGCTTGGCAGACCCAAAGAAGCAGAAAGATATGAAGCATATTCCTGTTGGTTGCAAAGTACCTGGAGGAAAATGATGATGAACAGATTACAATAACAGATTTGATTGAGAAAATGGAGACAGGTCTTTTGGGTTCAGAGGTTGCAGCTTAGGCTTTACACATATGAAAGTAAACTCATGGAACATTTTGGTGACAATATCATAATAACCGAGCTGAATGGGAAGCCAAATGTTGTAACTTTTAGACGAACAGCAGCAAATATTCTCCATGACTTTTACAAGGAACAGAAGAAAGAGGACCTCGATATTGAGAAATACGAATGATAAACACAGTTGCCAAGCTTATCAAGAGTGACATAAAGGCAGTTGACTCTTCTATGATGTATATCCAACCAGAGAACAGATGTCAACAGAAGCAGCTGTGCAGTTCATTCCACAGTCACTACTGATGTTGTTGCAAGGTTTGTTCGTTGGCAAAAACACTGATCTGAAGGTAGCATCAATGGACAAGCTATAATGCAAGCAACAAGGCCAAGAGTCATTCTAGCCCCATTGCAATTTGGACTAGCAACTGAAATGCATCGTCAGCTTTCATCACGGTTCATCATAGATACTCTTCATAAACACGGCTTCAGTTGTTCCTATTCTGAAGTGCGGAAGTTTGAGAAAAGTGCCGCTCTTACACAAGGGGCAGAGTTGCCTGAGCCTGGATCTGGAGAGTTCATTCAGCATGTTGGTTACAATGTTGATCACAATATAAGAACTCTTGATGGCTTTGGAACATTCCATGGAATGGGGATTATTTCCACTCTCACACCAGGAAAGCTGCTAAGTAAACCTGTACCTAGAGTATCAGTGACAACGGATGACATCATAAAAGTGGGAAGGATCAACATCAAAACTTTCAAATCTCAGCACACAGGACGTAATCCATGGACATACAAAGAACTGCAGGCGATGGAAGTGCACGATCCAACGTATCACATCGATCTTCTGTGGGAAGTGGCATTTGTCCTTCGTCCTAAGAGGCCAGCATGGTCAGGTATGATGCAGACACATCTCCCCGCTGCACCAGAGAAGTTGACCAAGATATTCAGGTGTAACTGCAAGACGGGTGTAGCACCAGCAGATGCACCTGCAAGCGTATTCCATTGACTGTACATGGATGTGTGGGGTGTGTAAAGGTGTAAGTTGTGCTAATTCATCTTGGGTGGAGATAGATGACAGCAGTGATTGATACTGATTGATATGTTACCTGAAAATTCATTAAGAAACACTAACCGCATACCGATTAGCAGTGAAACCCTGTGTTAAATGTATCTTATTATCTTGATTGGGTGTCACCACTAAGTATTTCAGGTATTGCTTGTTGCTGCTTTAGTTAATTTTTCATACCTTCTTTTATATGACTTATTGTTTGTATCAGGCACATGGATGCAAAGTTATCTGACATTTTTGATTTTCTCTAATTTCTAAAAGCTAATATGCATATTTTATGCAAGTTATATTCAATTATGGGTTTGGATACTTGTTCCTTATATGGAAAATAATAGTGAAAATTAGAAATTTCTCTAATTCCTGAAACGAATTTGAATAATATGCAAATGATATTCAAAATATTAATTTGCAAATGTGCCTATCATGTTCATTGACCTTCAAAACATGGGTTTGGACACTTGATTTGCTTTAATTGGGTACTTATATGCAAAGTTATAGCGAAAATATGAATTTTCTCTTATGGCGGAAGCTAATTTTCATATTATGCAAATTACACTACTTTCCCATGCTAGGATTTGTTAGGACTTTTAGTACGGTGATTAGGGGGTCTTACTGAAATGCACTGCAGTGGAAATGATTATTTTGCAATTAGTGGTGGGTGAAGATACTAATTTGACTGGACTAATCATGCTATCCCCTCTTAAACGGTTATGCAGAATTTCACCAAACTTGATAGTTATGATCAACGCATGGCAAGAAGGTGCAAGAACAGTATCATTTTGGCCCCAATCCTTGGGGCAATCAACATTGGGGATGCATGAAATATGTAAGGATTTGCTTTGATTTGACCCCCCTGGGTCATGCCCCAGTCACAGGGGTCAAAACGGAAAAACATTTTTAACTCAAAATCTGATATTGGGTTCTTCCTGATGGAACTTGATGCCATCTTTCAACTTTGATCAACATTGGAAGGGTAGGGATTTGTGATGACGTGCCATCGACTTTGCTCTAGTTATTATTATTATTACTATTATTATTATTATTATTATTATTATTATTATTAATAACCTTGCCGAAGGAGAGGGTATTGCATTTGGGTCCATTTGTTTGTTTGTCCGCACAGAATTTTAGGGTTTTTCTCCGCAACCGCTTGTCGGATTGAGACAAAATTTTCACCATCGGTGCGACAACTCATGTAGAGTGTTTTAATGATATTTATGATGTCATAGATCACGTCGTGTGGCAGCCATGTTGAAAAAACGGAAAAATTTGGACCTCTGTATCTCTGAAACCGCATCTCTGAAAAAATTGAAACTTGGCACATAGCAAGTACTCCTCATGGGGAATGATTGATTTTTTTTTTGATGATGTTATAGGTACCTTCGTTATGACGTCATAATTGCATATGTGGAACGCTATATCCGATTGGTATGAAAAATTTTTGAGGGTCATCTTAGGGATAAAATGGTCCACAAAGATTTTTTGGATGGTGTCATCGGTCACGTGATTTGGCAGCCATATTGTTATTTTGTTCTTTTTTAACCTTCAAAAATCTTCTTCTCTGAAATGGCTAAAGTAAACAGATCGAGGCGAAACTTTACACATATGACCGCCCATCCATGAGGAAGAAAAGTTTCACACATATGACATCATAGGTCACATGGTTTGGCAGCCAAATTGGATTAAAGAAAAATATGAAATAATGTTTTCTCTGGAACCGCTTAATCAATCAACGTGAAACTTCACAATTGTGATCTAGTCGCGATTGGGAATATATGTTATACATTTCAACTTGATCAGGATGGTCTGGCAGCCAGAATTATTAATTTTTTTGATCTGGGTTTTATATGTTTTTTAATTATATATTTATATTTTTTTTAAATAAGGCTTACTTGGCTGTGCCTGGATGGGTTTGAGGGTAGAGGAGGAGCAGCTGAAATGTAAATCCTATCCATGATCCTCCTGATGACTTCATCTTTTATTTTTGCTTGTTTGGGTTCCTTCTGATTACTCCAATGCAGGAATGTACCTATTTGGTCTTCCATTTGATTTGAATTGAATTTATTTTAATCCCATTATAAATTCAACTGAATAATAATATAACAAGCCAGCAGGCGGCGATGGGTCGCCGAGCATGGAAACTATAAGATATAGAGCAAAATGGATGTCATATAGCGGATAGGAATCACCTTAAGATTATGCATATCAAATCTCATCCAGTTCCATCTACTGATAACTACTCGGTATCCATTTGAATGAAAAGTACCGAAAATGGGTTGATCGGAAATCCCTAAAGTTCGAGGGGGTGCTGTGGGTGAACAAAGATTAAATCGAAAATCCGCGCTCGATCGTTTGTGCACAATGTATTCCAGACAATTAGTGTGAATTTTGATGACCATCCGACCATAACCCTAGGAGGAGTGGCATTTGGCGTGAAGGACCTCCAGCTCTCGCATATTATCGATGTTTGCACTAATTGACCTTTGACCCTGACCTAAGCGAAATCGGTCAATATGTCCTGAGGCAAAGTTGTAGTACTCATTGAGTACCATGAACCTGCAAAGTTTCATTCGTATCGATGCATCAACTGGTCGCTAGGGGCCTTCAATTTTCGCGCATACCCTAATTGTAGGGGGCGCTGCGGGTAAAGTATTCCATATATCACAAAACTGGAATATATTTGATAGAGCATCACCTGTAGATCATTCGTGCCAAATTTCATACCCTACGTGGGATAATGGCTTTCGGAATTGATTTTGCGTGAAGTACCGATTTTGAAGGTTTTTCGGTTGTTGCTAGGGAACCAAAGCGTCCCTAGCAACCATCACAATTTCCAAAGCAGTAGGTCATAAGATGTACCTACCACCCGAGTTTGGTCAAAATCCGCCCACGTTTACTACCAATTATGCTGATGACAAACGAAAACAAACATCCAATCAAACAGACAGAATTACTGACAATAAGGGTCACCTATTTCGGCGACCCAAAAACAGCACGGGTCAGGGTCAGGTGTCCGATCAAAGTGAGACGTCTTGGTACCCGGTCATCACTGTCAGCAGTTATAAAGTGGCAATTCTAATTATGTCTCTTATTAATTATGTAACACACCAGTACACAAATACCACACAAAATACACCACACAACACACCACACAAAACAAGTCCTGGCGAGGGTTTGCAACCTCTGATTTATCTTTTTCTTGTTATTGTTATTATTATTATTATCATACATTCATGGAGATAATGGACCGGGCATAGTGGCGTGCGCCTGTAATCCGGCTACTCGGAGGCTTGGGTTGGAGGATCGCTTGAGGACGGGAGCTCTGCGCTGGGCCGCGCTATGAGAGGGTGTAGGGCAGCCCGGAATCATGGCGAAACCCAATCCTTATCCCTGTGTCGTAAGAGGCGACTAGGGTTGCGTCAGGAAGGGCATCCGGCGTAAAACCTATGCCAAATCAGTATGCGGATCATAACGGATGATCCGCTGTGGCGACCCCTAACGGGAGCAGCCGAAAGACGAACAACACAACATTCATGGAGATAATGGGTTGCATTGACTTTTCGTAGGTAGGACTTTTTTGCCTATCCTAAGTTCTGAGGATTTTCATAGCGAACCATAATTTGTGGACTGGCATTGCATGTAGACCATTCCAGGTGGAACAGGCAGATTACCCCTCCCTGAAGGTTATTGGTGAACTAATTCAGCTGAACTTATAAACAAAGCAATAATGGCAAAACAATTCTCCTGAGAGTGGCTTGGTTTTGAGATGCTTAAATCCAAATCCTTAATACTGCAGCTATAAGTTCGATTTGACCTCAAACCTTTGGAATGTCAGCCTTGTGTCATTACCACTTTTGGAGTTTGCCTTATTACCTCCGCCACCGAAGTTATGTTTTCACCCCTGTCTGTCTGTCTGTAAACAGGATGTCTCCAGAAGTTGTGGACAGATTCAGAAGAAATTTGATGACAGGTTGGGTGTGTGACAAGGACGAATTAATTAGATTTTGGTGAAGAACCGAATCCGGATCCGATAATTTTTGATGTTATTCTTCACCATTGAGAGATAGGGCCGAAAATGATGTTTCGCACAATTTCCTAAAAAGTTGTGGATGGATTCGGTCGAAACTTGGTGAACAGCTTGGGACAAATTGATTTGATTTTGGTAAATATCCGATTCGAGAACAATTTGAGAAAACGAGGACGATTCGAGATTTTTTTTTATTTTTGTAAGCAATTCTTCACCATTGAGAAATCGGGCCAAAAACGATATACAGTATAGCACGATGTCTCAAAAAGTTGTGGATGGATTATGAAAAAACTTGGTGGATTAGAGCTTGGTGAAACTTTGTGGACAAAATGAGTTCAAGCCAATTAGATTTTGGTTCAGGTCAGCAGATCCGGACGATCGGTGGTATATATAATGTAAGGTGTTCAGCCTGGCGGAGGTATGAACTCTACCGACTGCCGTTCCAGTCGAATATGTGATGCAAAGATAGATTTGAAAATTAACACGACTCCATGATGTGTCCAATGTTACGGTCTTTATATATTTCTTCTGTAGAGACCCTTTGACAATACTTCTGGCTCCCATCCCACTAATGTGGTGGTCGTTGAGACAAGTGGTCATATTGTAACTTAAAATTGCCTCTGCTCTCGCCACCAGTGAGATTTCCATGGTGCGTGTACGGGCGGTGGTCATGACCCGTGATGACTCGAGTGGGGGCTGGGTGCCTTTGGCCGGCGGAGGGATCAGCATGGTTGGTATCTACAAGAGAGTGGCACAGGATGAGCCAACCAGCACTTTGTTCCGCATCTACGGGGAGCGACTGCGGGACAGTCTGGTAAGAGCTGTGACTTTTTTTTGTGTGTGCGTGGTCTACTTGCAACCAACTAAGCCAAGCCTGTATGGTACTTTATCACCAATATTTGGTTTCATCAGCAAGATGAAATAATCCACTTCTGCGCTCTTTCATTCGGTCATTGTTTTAAATACGTACAATACAGTCCATACATTAATTCTGTTTTGGTGGTGGTTTTAGGAATTTTGAGTTGTAAATGCCAGTCTGATTGAACAGAGCTTTCTGCAAGGTGGTTGTCAAGATAATATTGTGCCAAACTCTGATAGGGCATCATGAACCTTGCTTCTGTTGGATCCTCGAGCTAAGGTTTGTGTAAGCTTGTAAAAGATGGCAATGTGAACATGCCGTCTTTGAGGCCAGGGCTTTCATTCTTCAAGTCAAGACAACCATTGCTTGCAGCGCTCAACCCGTGCAAGCTCTTGAGTTCTCAATGTGACTTGTATATATGGAAATGCAACACCGTTACTCGGTGTGGGAAAGCAAAGCAAGAAGAGACAGTAAACAAACGTTGCAAAAAAATTATATTCCACTGCGGAGAATGGGTTCATCATGATTATTGCACACAATCTCCTCGAGCTGGAGTTCAAACCAGACAAGAGACATCCAAAGGGAAATGAAATTCTACATCCTTCTTTTTTTTATATTTTTCCTGTTTTTTGTGTTTTTTTAATAGTTTTTATTTTTGTGTTATTTTTGAGGACAATCTAGAGTTAATATTTTTCATCATAATGACTTCAGTATGGTGGCTGTTTGAATGCGTGTTTCACGTGCCATCTTTCGTTGGCTTTTTGGAAAGTGACTTGTCTCTGCATGGGTGCCTTGTGCTGTGTCATGGAGATAAATGAACCATATGGAGACTAATTCCACAATGCTCGTGAGTGGCCAAAGCCGTGATCTCTCTCATGAATATGTCCTTCACTCCAAGGTGTTTCTGCTCCGCTCAGCCCTGAGTTTTTATCTCGAAATATTTTTGCCCGGTATCTTGGCAATGTGCCACTTTCCTGAGCCGAATTTAATCCAGATGTCCAGTCCTCATATTTATTTTTTATTTTATTGGAAGGGGAGAGATTTTTTTGGCCATTTTAAAGGCCTCTCTGTGACTTTAACAGACGAAGTCACGCATGCTGGTACTCTGGATAAATTCCACGTTTCCATGTGGGCTAGGCTAGGTGGTTGACTACCCTACTGTTACGGCCTCTGAGTCTGGAATGGCCTTGTGCCTGCAGTTGATTGGCAAACATGAGAGGCTTTCACCAGAAGGAAATAAGATTATTTTGTTAAAAAAAAATTTAATGTGAGAGGTGAATTTACATTGATTGTGGTTTCTTCAACTGCAATTTTTGGCTGCTAGTTTACGATGCATTAGATGAGAGTTTCTTATTTTGGATATATATTTTTTTTTGTCAGCCATTGACTTAAGGAGCTCAAAGTGCGTTTCTGTACTTTACGCTTATTTGAGCACCTTTGTTAATCACACAAACAACTATTGCCAAATTATAGTGAAAGGGGAGGTAAGACTGCTCTGGACTGGGATAACAGAGACAAAGGAGTGGGGGTGGTGGAAGTGCAAGGAAGGAGGGTGGGCGAGGGTTGGCGTGAGGATATGACTAACACTGAACACCTTCGCCCATCACCTTCAATGTTCGGCCTATACTCGCTGTGCCGTTGCGTGCCCTTGACAGCTACGTGGAAAAAGTCATGAGTGTGCTTTGTTCTCGCGTGTTTGCGTGTAAGCAAGCGTGAATTTTGTATTGCAGCACTCTGCCAGCCACACAACATCCTCATTTCCAGGCAATCATCTAATGTTGCTTTGCGTGTTACTTGGACTGTGTCAAAGTGAAAGCTCACGAGTTCTGCATCTTTTACCTGTGGAGGAGTTGGTTATTTTAAGGTGAAATGAGTCCATTAAATGAGCCAAGAGTTGCCGTTACACCCCATGACTGACCTACACGTGGGTTTTGAATTTTGTCAGGGGATTGTTGTCTTTCTCTCGTATTGAAAATTAAAAATGTGCATGGGATAAATGCAACTTATAGATAGATATATATATATATACACATATATATATATATATATATATATATATATATATATATGTGTATATATATATATATGTATATATATATATATATATATATCGAATGCTTTTGTTATTTTGGGCACGGCTTTGAAGTATAATTTGCAATCTTAAAATTAATGCAGACTAACAAGGCAGCCATCTTATATGTGGGCATGTGTGTGCTTGATTAATACATCGTGCTACATTATCATGTGTATTGGTTTTATCTGTCTGCAGAGACCTAAAGTCTAAACGGATGTGAGTTTATTTTTTTGAGAGTAGTTCAATAAATGCACTTTTTGTTTTTTTTTCCAATTCCAACACTTTTTAATAAAGACACTATATTCTCATTGTTTGATACAGAAATTCACATTGTCCAATGGTCAACAAGAGTCGGTATTACTGTAACAAAGAAAGATTGCTGCTAGTGTTTTCGCTCGTCTGGTTTTCCTCTTTGCACATGTTCGACACTGGCAAAATGCTAACTGTGCAGAGACTCTTTCAGAAATAGAAACAGGTGAAAATCAGATGGTGTGAGATCTGAGCTGTAATGAGGGTGTGGTGGCACCTCTCAGCCTCCCTTCTTACAATTTATACAGTTATCGTTACCTCCGTCACCGAAAGTGGACAGATGTTATGTTTTCACCCGTCTTTGTTTGTCTGTCTGTCTGAAAACAATATCTCAAAAAGATGTGGACGGATTTGGACAAATTTTGGTGTGCAGGTTGGGTGTGCGACAAGGACAAATTGATTAGATTTTGGTGAAGATACAAATCCAGATCTGGATACTAGAATTGTTAAAGTGATTCTTCACCATTGAGAGATTGGGCCAAAAACGATATACTGTATATATATATATATATATATATATATATATATTATATAATATATACAACACACAATATATTATATATATATATATATATAATATATGTGTGTGTGTATATATATATATATATATAATATATATATAATATATACATGGCTCACAAAGTGGGTATGCTGTGGTATGTTTGTGGAAATTCCACATAAAACTATTATGAGGTACTTAGACAAACCATCAATGGTCAGAAATGAAAGTGGACATCTTGGGGAACCTGTAGAAACCGGCAATATCATACTCTCCATTTCCCTGTTTTATTAAAGGTGAATTAATGCAAACAGAATATGGGTATTGTAACCTTCGAAATGTTGCAGTCTGATTGGTAAAAAATTTATTTTACTGTACATTTCTTATGTGACAGTTATTTTGAGTGTGGTGCTCAGAATGTGAACTTTGTGTCTCTTTATGTTTTGATGATGTTCTGTCTCCCTATTCGGGTTTTCTGGCATCTACCCTATCTGATGAAATAAAGGATTCGTACATAACGCTTCGTGTCCACTGCATCGAGAAAAATAAGGAGTCCAGTGTTGATAATGTTACTTATGATTTTTATTCCAAATCTCCTTAATTTCTTGAAAAATGGCAGAGTCTAACGGCAGAAAAATATCGATCAAAATTGTGATCAGAAAAATAAAATTCGGACCGCAAGTAATCCCGTCTTGATTTTCATGTCAGTCCCATTATGTACGAATCATCCTCTCTCGTCGGACGCAAATAACGCTAGCATTAGAAAATCTTGCCGTCTTGCAAACTTCCCGATTGATGGATATAATAGGCACTTGCAAGCGTGTCAGCACATTTCCATTGCCGTCGAGCGCAGCGTTTGTCTTCGTGTCCGTGTCTTTGCGAGAGCCGTAACGTACGAATCCAGCGTGAGGACGCCGAGCCGAACGAGGTGACTCGCATTTGTCTGATAATTCTTCATTATAACCAACGCTAGAATTTTTTTTGTGCTTCGTGAGGATCCGAGAGGTAATAATTATGTTTTTCTTTTCATGTTTAAAGTGATTATTTTCAAAAGTTCGAAAGAAATAGATTCGATTTTAACGTTATTTTTCACTTACAAGTGTGGCTTTCTTTGCTACTGAACTGGTCGTGTTTTTCTGTTTTCTTCGTAATTTATAACATCGAACTCTCTCAAAATGTGTTGTTTTTTTCTTTTTCCTGTCACATATTGAGCCTGTTAAAAAGGCAGAGTAAAAATTATCTGTTTCTTATCCCAAAATATAATATTTACGTTGTTTTTTTCATCTGATTCCGTACATAACGCTGACGCCAAGCTCGAAATTTGAACGTGTATTTACAGTGTTTGTATATTCAGTGGTAACTTTAAAACCGGATGTGCTGCAGGTCTAAAAATTTAGATTTAGCTATTTGAATACGTGCAGATTAACATAATGGGTTGCATTTCATGTTTCCCAAACTTTTTTTTTGCCCTTTGTGTAACAGTATGTGTACCCACTTTGTGAGCCATGCACATATGTAATGCATACAGGGTGTCCCAAAAGTCACCTCGGATTTACAAATTAAATAACATTTCTGCTTTTTAATAATTTGTTTTTCTTTTCTTTCAGAATTTAGATGAACATTTGGAAATTACCCATGGAAAAATTCACAACGAACAAAGAACCAAAATCGTGGAATTTTATTTTAAATTTCATCGATCAATTATTCTCACCCAAAGAGCATGACACGGAATTTTTTTTTTTTTGTATACCTTGTCGAGGCTCGTATGAGAGCTAACACAACGCACAGCGGGGGGGGGGCATGAGACAAGAGGGGGGAGTGGGAAAGACAAAACAGTGGGAATAGACATTAGATCTGTGGAAGGGAGAGGGATGGGCTGGGGAACATGGGGTATGCAAGATGGACACACAGGGACTTTCAGGAAGGAAAGCAAGGAATTTGAAGGAGTGGGTTTGGGGTGGATTGACGGGGTAGAAAAGATCGAGGATTTGATTGGGGATGATAAGAGGTGTTGAGAACAGCTGTTTTGAAGGCCTGGAGGGGAAGAATGGGATTGAACAGAGTGAGGGAGTTTATTCCAAAGGCAGAAAAAAAGAGGAATGAAAGAGTGAAGATGAGCAGTGATTCGTATTTGGTAGTTTTACCAGAAGGGGGTTGTTGGCGGACCTTGAGCGCCCTGCAGAAATATGGTGGGACAAATCGCAGAGAGAGCAGGGGGGGGGGCGAGGCGAGAGAGACGGTAGAAGAGAGAAAGACCACTGACCTGCCTGCGGTGAGAGAGTGAGAGGCCCAAAGACTCAGCCTCTTCGCGGGAGATGCCAATGATCCTAAATGCCTTGGTTTTCACGGCGTGAAGCCGAGAAAGGTGGGAGGCAGAAGCACCAGCCCAGAGGGGAGAGCAGTACTCCATCAGGCTGCAGACGAAAGCTTCGTATGTGGTGAGGAGCGTCAGGTGGGCCGAGGAAGGACTTTGCACGACGGAGGATTCCCAGTCGACGACTGGCTTTTGAGGCCAGGTTGAAAATGTGGCTTCCCCAGGAAAGATCTGGCGGATAGTGAGACCCAGAAGCTTGAAAGAAAGAAAGTTGTTGAGAAAGCGAATGGGGGGGGGGGGGTCCAAATGTTCCTTTCGGTGAGATATAGTGAGAGTGTGAGATTTGTCCGGATTGAAAGACATGTTCCACGTGTTGGACCAGTTTGTGATTTTAACCAGATCTGCAGCAGAGAGCGAAGAAGTCAGCTGCTTGCTGGTCTGAGGGATGACAGATGGTACGGCAAGGATGGAGTCACTAGCAAAGAGATAAAGAGGATTTTCCAGAGAGTCGGAGAGATCGTTGATGAAAACCAAAAAAGAACAGGGTCAGAACACTACCTTGAGGAACTCCAGCCTAGCAGGAAGAGAGGATGAAAGAACTCCATTTAGGGCCACACGTTGACTACGACAGGAGAGTAAGTCTGCGAGCCATGAGTGGAGATGGCCTTGGATACCATAGGAAGAGAGTTTGGTGAGCAGGGCATGGTGCCAGACCATGTCAAAGCAGTGATATGTCCAGGGATACGGCTCTGATTTCATGTCCGGCATTGAGGGCTCCACCATTGTTGGAGAGCAGAAGCAGCATATCCAGGGTAGAGTGACCTGGTCTGAAACCAAATTGATGATCGGAAATCAAGCCATTGGAGAAGAGGAAGGATTTCATGTCTGAAGCATGATGGATTAAATAGCCTTGCTGATGATTGGGAGAAGGCTGATTGGTCTGTAGTTTCAGGATCTGTTTTTGCACCTTTTTTGTGCAGGGCAGTAATGTTTGCTGATTTCCGAAGCAGATGGCAGATGACCTTGAGCAAATGAAGAGGGTGAATAGAAGAGAGAGAGGGTGAGCAAGAGCAGAGGAGCAGGTTTTGAGGACACGTGGGCTGATGCCGTCTGGAGCGGTTGCAGAATCTGAGTCGAGGTTTGACAGTAAGCTCTCCACTTAGTCAGAAGAAAAGGACACACAGAGTCCAGGGACAGTTGAGTGCCACTGGGTAAGGTGGTACAGAAAGCGATGGTTTTGGACACAAATATTTGATGCAAACACCGAGTTTAGGCATTCAGCCTTTTCATGTGTGGTATCGCATTGCGGCCATTTGGGGTAAGGGAGGGGATGGAGGGGAACATATACCAGAAACAGATTTGATTAGACTCCACCATGATTTGGAGGAGGGGAGAGGTTTGATAGTTCAGACTTGAGCTTAGAAAGATGTTTTTTCTGCCTCTCCTGAGGGTAGATACACACTATACACCTCTTGAAATTTCACGAAAATTCGTGAATTTTTTTTCCGCAAAATTCAGCAATTTCTCGGCCATCACATTCTCCTGATTTGATGCCTCCTGATTATTTTATTTGGGGTTACCTAAAGGAGCATGTATACATCAATAAGCCCCATACAATTCAGCAGCTCAAGGACAACATCTGTGCAGAAATTCGAGGCTGCAGCCAGAGTTATTGTCCGCTGTATGGAAATGCTGTCGAAAGAGCCAGCCTCTGCGAAGCCGAAAATGGAGGACATCTAAGCTGTATCATTTTCATAAATAAAGCAAATTTATCTCCATTTTATAATTTCTTTTGGTATAAAAATATCATAAATTATTTTTAAAAAACAGAATTATTTAATTTCTAAATCCCGAGGTGACTTTTGGACACCCTGTATATATAGCACCATCCACTGTAAATGGATGAGAGGTGTGTATGAGTGTGTGATACTTTTTGTGTCTATTAATTACGTAGTCTATTCATTAATTACGCACTATTGGAATGTATCTTTTGACCGTTATACTGCTGAGACCCCTTCGACCTTTTAAGACTCGGATGACCCAAAAGACCTTCGGAGACTGGGGCACAAAACCCCGAAGATCCTGAGGACCCAAAAGACCCAAACATCAAAAAGATAATGAGGACCCAAAAGACTTTGAAGATCCATAAGACCCTGGGACCCATATTCCTGAAAGACCCAGAGGACACAAAAAAGCCAAAAAAAACCGTAAGTACCCTGTAGACCCTTCAAGACTTAACTATAAATAGACGAGGTGTGTGTGTGTGTGTGTGATGTTTTTGGTGAAGTTCTGATGTGGAATGTGAGACACCAAAATGGTCATCATGACCTGAGTCAATTAGGCTAATTAACTACAAAAAAAGTCTGTTAGAATTCCCATGTTTTAAACGCACACCATGTTAAGGTATATAAAGCAGCTCAATATGTCCTTTCACGGCATGGTATTCTAATTACAAAATAAACTAGAAGGGTACTCGGTAGAGCGCATACCTCCGCCATGCAATGCCTGATCCATGAGAACATATCGGGCCCAATAAATTTTTGAGATATCGTGCTATATATCGTTTTTGGCCCGATCTCTCAATAGTGAAGAATCACTTTAAAAATTAAATAATTCTTGTATCCTGTTCTGGATTTGGATCTTCACCAGAATTGAATCAATTCTTCCTTGTCACACGCCCAGCCTGTCCACCAAATTTCATCCGAATCCGTACACAACTTTTTGAGATATCGTGCTAAATATTGTTTTTGGCCCTACCTCTCAATGGTGAAGAATCACTTAAATATGATCATATCCGGAACCGGATCACCCCAAAATTGAATCTGTTCTTCCTTGTCACACACCCAACATGTCACCAAGTTTCGTCCAAATCTGTCCACAACTTTTTGAGATATCGTGCTATATATTGTTTTTAGCCCTACCTCGCAATGGTGAAGAATCACTTTGAAAGATTTTAGTAGTCGGATCCGGATCTTCACCAAAATCTAATCAGTTCATCCTTGTCACACACCCAACCTCTCCACCAAATTTCTTCTGAATCCATCCACAACTTTTTGAGATATCCTGCACACAAACAGACAGACAGGGGTGAAAGCACAACCTCCTTCCACCTTCGGCGGTGTAGGTAATAACAATAATAATGATAACATTGTAACAAACCGTGTATTAATTAATACTAATAATTTAACAACAATAATAATAGTTGTATCATTTGGCAATAATAATAAGGAACCTATAATCCCTGCCCTGGCCCAAGCACATCTGGGTTGATGAAAGGTAAGCTTCTGTTCAAGCAGTACACCAGGCAGGTATGCTGCAGGGCATGAAGACCAATGAAAATTTGGTCCAACGGGGCCACGAGTATCTCAAAACGTTATGGTCGGATTCGGCCAAAACTTGGTGGACGTGTTGGGTTGTGAGAAGCACGGGAGAGGCTGGACAGCCAGTTCGTGAAGGACTTTGGCAAAACATGGCAAAAATACAAATGCGAATCGGTGAATGTCGCAGGTGGAAACACACACACATTATTTCCTGATTCTCCTTTAAACTTAATCTCAATATTTTCATCCCAAGCAGCATCATTCCAATCACAAATTAATACAAAACCATCAATATAACAAAATACAACATTACAAACACTCGAGAGGTGAACAAAGAGAAACGCCACTCTGACGTTACATCCGGATCGGGAGTAGCTTCGTCCGGATTGAAACTCAAAATCATAATTGTATTGAGGTATTTATGAAAGCCCCCACCCACCTTACGACACTGGCTGGGACCCCAAGACGTTCGACAGAAGCTTTGGCGGGCTATCTCCAAAACGGAGGGAGTAGTTCGTGGACGGACAGACAGACACTCCTGCTTTCTAATATAGATTATGTATAGTTATATATAATTATATATAGCATGATATTTCAAAAAGTTGTGGACGGATTATGACAAAACTTGGCGGATGAGTTGGGTAGGTGACGAGAACAAGCCGATTAGATTTTGGTGTGTGACAATGCCGAATTGTCCGGATGCAGATCCGCCTATCAGTGTGATTTTAAAAATGTAAACTGTTCAGCCTGGTGGAGGTTATGCGCTCCACCGAGTGCTGTTTTAGTTTTATCAGTTTTTGTATTGGTGAAAAACTCCTCTGAGTAGTGAATCCGCTGTGTGTGGACATTTAATGACTCGGTTCTGCTCTCCGGCACTTTTAACTCCCTTTACGCTCGCGAAATGTGGAAATCAAAGATATTTTTTAACATAATTTTCAGCATTTAGAAGAAAGAGTGGAAATTTAATGATGGTTAACCGTAATTGTTCTGTTCCTGAATGAAAATGGGACTTGCGAAAATAGAGGAAATGCAAACAATATCCGTGGATGAGACCAGGGATGCGGTGGAGAGCAATGGGGACAGAATATATTTGAGGCCAAAAAAAAAAACAAAGAAATAAAAACATCCTTCCCTTGATTAGGCCCCGTTGGACTTCGTCCGAAACGGGGGCTTATGGATTTGGTCTCGATTTTTGTGTCCATGCATGCGCGTGTGCGTGCGTGCTTCCGCAACCTTATCTCGGATGTGTATGGACCGATTTTATTCATACTTGGCACAAAACAACAAATGATGGCATACAGATGCACATCATTTTGTTTCGCAATGCCATTAAAGATGGCCGACTGGCGGTCATTTTAGCTTTTTTTTTTAACCCGGCGTCGAACGCGTCCTCAACCATTTCTCGGGCATGCAATTACCAATCTTGTTCAAACTTGGCACAAAGATGAGGAATGATGGCTGACACATGCATGTCACATATTTTCGAGATCAGATCCGACATGGCGACTGGCGGCCATTTTGTTACTTACATGTGTCGTCGGCCATTTCTCGCACATGCATGGTCCGATTTTGTTCAAACTTGGCACAAGCACACTAAATGATGGCATACACTTGCACCTCACTTTACTTTGTGATTTGATCAAAGATGGCCAACTGGTAGACTGGTGGCCATTTTCGATGTAAAAAATAATACCCAGTATTGAACACGTCCTCAACCATATCTCGGACATGCATTTCCAGATCTTGTTCAAACTTGGCACACAGATAATGAATAATGGCTTATATATGTGGGCCATTTTTTTTCACAATCAGATCCAAGATAGCCGACTGGCGGCCATTTTGCTACTTGTGCAATGTTGCCCAATCGTACGCAATCTTCCATGTCACATGACCACTCAAGTCTATCTATATTAATACTGAAGGACCAATTTTGTGCTCCTCCTAGCGGTCGCGTCACGTTTTTCTCGGTACTGTGACCTGAGAAGTTTTGACACGGTGTTTGTATGTCAAAGTAGACACGTGCACAAATCAGGGGACTTCTTCACAAGGAGTAGTGTACACCAAAAATGTCGTGTACAAGGACGTTTTGTAGGCCTCATTAGGTAAGGCCATGGAGTACATCGACTGGGATCCGGCTCTTTCAAGAGCCACCACTGGTTGTCATATTGGGCTCATGGAACGGAATCCGTCTGTGACGGGGTTTCGGCTAGTTTAATTTATTGCATGCACATAAATCTTGTAAATATGGGCTAGCCCTTTAACTCGGTGCAGCAAAATTGATAGAACCACAGGGGCTATGACATTTTATGTCTTTTCTCCTTGTTTATAACAGCCCTCACAGTTCTCGTCACTTCCACCTCTCAACATAATTTATCATCGTAAATATCATCATTTTAAACTTGGCCTGTACATGCACAAGAAGCCCCAGATATGTCCTTCCCATCTGTATTCAGAACCACCTAATCCAGATACACAGTCCATTCACTGGTCGCGATCTATCAAGGGATTTGTGATGCACACGCCCATCCATTCAGGTCTTGCACCGGTCCACATGGTTGTGAGTTTGCAGTACCAGCAGCTTCCCGTTCGAGCTGAGAAAAATCTCCAAGTCTTTCATTGTGCAGAGGCACAACCCTTTCTCTCCAGTACTTTTCCGAGTATTTTTGGCTTATTTTAGAAGCTTTGTTAGCTAATTCAGGTAACAATCCTTATCTCCCACACACAAAATACTGTTACGGCTGTGGAAATTCGCAATACACCATAAAGGGTCCTCAGGTGAGATATATCGATAAGTTCATGTGTAGTTAGCCACACCTGTTGTTTAGAGGGAATATGTGTGATTCATCCGGGCTGCGACGCTTTGAGTTAGCCATTTTTCTTTCTCTATCGTTATTTTGGACCATTAAGCCGCCAACAACTCAAACACCACCACCTTCGCCTCTTTACCTCCACAACTCCATCCCGCAAACATCGCTTCACCGCCATTCCCAAATGACGCCCGCCAACCACCAAACCACCACAGCAAACCCCCACCACCTTCGCCTTTCTCCTTCCACAACCATCGACCCCACCACCAGTCAACACCGAACGTCGTACTGTCCGAAGCCGTTCGGTGATTGCTGCCGAACGCAGCACCGCGAGTGCAATGGATTCCTTACGGGAGAGAAATTCGGATCAGGGGAGGTTCACACCCCTTTTCCTCCGTCCAATGGGCGAGCGTCGGGCGGTGTGGCCCCGCCTCCAAGCGCGATGGATGTGAATTCCTCTCAGGAAGGAATTCGGATCAAAGAGGCTCACGCCCCTTTTTGCCACACCAATGGCTGAACAGAGGGTGGCGTGGCCCCGCCTCCAATCGCGTTTTGATCCTAAAATCTGCATACAGGCTCCTCCCCCGGTCTATAAAAGACGCGAGTCTGTGTGGAACTCGTTGTTGTAGTGTGGGGGTCGCTTTTCCGTGGTTGGTGTCGTCTCGTCGCTGGGCTCGTCTCGTGGTTGGTGTCGTCTCGTCGCTGGACTCGAGCCACCTTCGCTTTCACAAGCGACCAAGCCAGCCAGCCATTCCCTCGCTCGACCCTGAGCATCAACAATTCCCCCCCCCCATCCGCGCTGAGATCGTGCCAGTGGCCCCGTTCATCCCCACCCTAACCGTGGTGCCGACCAAACCGTGCTTGCGCGGAGCACGCCGGAGAGGGCTCACCGACCCGCCAGGGGCACGGAGTCGGGGCGCAGCTGCGCTGATATTGCGGCTTGCCCGCCATCGCGTCACAAGGACGCGGGTAAGACCTTTTCGCGTCTCGTGGACCTGGCCGCTCCTCCAGGTTCCGCGCACATTTGGTCCACGGACCCCGTCTACCTCCCTGCCTATGGGGAGGTCTTTCCTGTTTATTTTGAATGAATGATGTGGCGCCGAGTCCCGACAAGTATAATTGTTTAAGTGTTGTAAATAATTATAGTCGGTAGTAGTGCTTTTGCTTTTGTTGCATTTTGCTTTTGCTGCACATTGCATTACTGCCTTACGTGCGTGTGTTGTGTGTGTGAAATAAAAGTGCTTGCTTGTCAAACTGTTCCCGTTTCGTTGCGTCCTTTCCTTCGGTTGAAAGTTCCATCTTGCATCACGTAAGGGATTGGTAGTGGGTTGAAACACCCGATAAGTAATCTGAACCGTCGAGGTCGACGATAACTCCGCTCGGTTATCCCTGCAGCACGGAATGAGCCGCTTAAGCGGTTCGTGTCCGAAGTCGACCTGCGGCGAGGTACGATCGCCCGGTCGACCACTCACGCAGGTACTTAGGTAGGTCGAATTCGGCGAGCAACCCTATCCTGCGCGGGTGGGCAATTGGCACGATCGTGGAGGTTAACCCCCACCCGTGACTGGCTCCTGGCGGTAGTTCCAGGAGGGTCACGACTGAATTGTCCGTTCCGGTGGGCGACGCGTCGCGATTCGAGTTACGTGGCCGATCGCACGCCGGGCGGGCGAAATTCGTAACAATACTTTATGATGCCGTGAGCATTCTGGGGTGGAATAAGTTATTTTGAAAGTCCCATATTCCAGGCCGATGTGCTGTTTGAGAACACTTGGTTAGATCTCCTCATTTTCTGGGACATGGTGATAGGTGCTTATGTTAAGGGTCATGTCACTTTCACTAAAAGTTTAGTACATACTTCTGTGTCCCAAAATACAGTGACCATTGCTCTTCCCACAGAGGTTTCCAACTTTCTTTTTTTGTACACAGAGTCGAGGCTCATGGAAAAGCTAGCACACTTAACGGATCAGGACGACGCATACAAATACAGGACACAAAACACGTGTGCATGGAGAAGGAAACTACATTTTCCGTTTTATTTTCTCATCGATCTTTCAACATTTGCATCTAATTTTGAAACCTTTTTTTTTTTTTTT
>CM068952.1:73596966-73623991 GCA_035128595.1 Eptatretus atami
TTTGTATAGTTTCATCATACACATATTTCCTGATAAAATGTCATCCGGCCTTTGACCTTTTTCCACAAACATTTGGCGATTATTCTAATCTACTTGACTGCACATACACCTGCCATTTTGAACTGTCGAGTGCATGACATCTGGTGACGATCACTTCCACTAAAGCACATGAGATTCTTACATCCTGTTGGAAAATTATTCTGTTTTTCCATCATTCCAGGAATTTGTTAACATTTTGAAAATATAGAAACGTTTTTACTCATTGAACCACCCTTTTATATTGTTTCAACTTTTCTGTCTTTCATGTAATTTATAAATATTGTATAATAAAAATTATAAAGTCACTTGATATTTGAGACAGTGGGTAAGCAAATTCATTAGATTTTGAAAGGATTGTGCGATTGAGTGTTTATCTTTTACAATTATCCTTCTTTAAAACTTTCATTAATTGGTTTCTCAAACCATCCCTCATTTTTAAAGGAAAACGGAAGAATGACTTTAGAGCAATGAAACTTTTTCCCCAAAACTTTGTTTGACTTTGGTGGTTTTAGCAATCTCAGTTTTGGGGAAAACATGTCATTTAAAGAAACATGTGAGGGCTGTATTTAGAAATTTAAACATGACATTTGACCGGGTCTTCATTTCTTTCAAACCAAGTTTGTACGTTACCCTTGACAGGCGATCTCCATCGCGTACTTTTCTCTCGAGCGTCTCAAGATTTCACTAAACTTTGTGTTTTTGGTGAGCACTAATGTAACTAGAGGGGGAGCACTCGGGGGAGTGCAAAACCTCCGCCGCCAATACTGCTGGGTCACTCAAGTGAACCTTATGATTTATTCATTAAATATGATGTCAACAGTGCTGACAGAGTTATAATTCTTTTCTCCAACATTTTTTTTTTTTGGGGGGGGGAGGATTGGAAATCACTTAAAACATGTAGAAATGCAAAAAAAGAAATCGAAATTTTGTTGAAAAAAAAGTTGCAAAATCTTTTTTTTCTCTAACAATTTTTTTTTTGGGGGGGGGGGGGGGTTGTAAATCACTTAAAACATGTAGAAATACAAAAAAAAGAAATCGAAATTTTGTTGAAAAAAAAGTTGCAAAATCTTTTTTTTCTCTAAACAATTTTTTTTTGGGGGGGGGGGGTTGTAAATCACTTAAAACATGTAGAAATACAAAAAAAAAATAAATTCTCTATTTTTTTTTTGGGGGGGGGGTGACAATTTTTTTTGGGGGTGGGGGGGTTGGAAATCACTTAAAACATGTAGAAATGCCAAAAAAAAAAAAAATTCTATATTTTTTTTTGGGGGGGGGGTAAAATTTTTTTTTGGGGGGGGGTTGGAAATCACTTAAAACATGTAAAAATGCAAAAAAAAAAAACATTTCTCTAACAATTGTTTTTTTTGGGGGGAGCTAGGAGGAGTCCAAAATTTAATGGTATGATCCTTGGACCATACCTAACCGCCCACCAAGTTTCGTCGAAATCCGTCAAGGAGTTTTTCCGTAATACTGTTCACAAACCATAACAACAAACAAACAGAAAGGGGTGAAAACAGTAACCTCCATCCATCTTCGAAGATGGCGGAGGTTAATAATTATTCGCTGCTGCACCCCCTAAGTTATCTGAATTGCCACTATTTTCAGCATATGCTTTAAAGCAGGAAATGTGATAATAAAAATGGGTATTGGTTGATTTGGTATATGATGCATCATACTCTTTACAGACCGTTGGTGCTGCCGAAGCAGTTTCTTGGCAAGGGTTATACAGTTACGTATACTGGGTGGTTTACCATTGCCTTCCCAGCATTGTTTGTCCATGCTCTAGTGTTTGGTATGGCTCGGCCGGAGTTCGACATACCAACCTCCTAGACTCAGAGCAGATACTCTAACCATAATGCCACTTGAATCTGGTAGGTATTGGTTACCAACACTTAAAAGATAAATTACTTCAAAATTAATTGATCGACGTGCATTACTCTGTTTTTACTGTCGTAACAAAAGTCCAGTCACATTTCAACCATCCCTGTAAATGTGTGATCTATAGATGTAAAATTGCAGGAAGGGATCCAAAATTCATCCAAATGGTGTGTAAATGTACACACTATAGATCCCTGATAAAATATAATCATCGGTCCTTACCCTTTATCCTTGTGAGTTGTAAAAATGTAATCATGGGAGATGTATGATCATATCCATATGTTTTACAGGCATCATAATTGGCAGGGAATTGGGGAGCCAGTGCTTTTCAAAATCTCTAATGGCCCACTAGCCACACGCCTGAAGACGCATTTCAATTCTGATACAATTTAGATTATAACAGCCATTTAATCACTGTCTACCATTTAATCACTGTCTAATCCGTAAATTTCTTGCCAAACTTGTTTGGGGGAGGTGGTATGGGGTGGTAGGGGGGTTGGGAGTGTGGACCCTCTGGGTCTCTGGGCCTCCTTTTAATTCACCAAAAGGGAGGAAGAAATGTCAATAAAATACAGATTCCAGGAAATGTCTTTTCTCCAAACAGTCGTAAAAAATATATATATATATATATATATTCAAATTGGCGTGAGTCCACTGTATATCAAGTGGGGCTCATGATAAGCTTCCTCATTTAATTTTATGCCTTCCCACAAAACTGCAAATGATTACAGATGCTCCATTATGTGAAGTTATTTTAATTGACCATTAAAGGCAAGGGCCTGGAGTTGAGTTGTCCAAGCGTTGCTTCTTCATTCACGATTTTAGATTTTATCACTGATGAAAAAAAAAAAGAAGTAATTTCTAGGTAAAGTATTGAAACAAGGTACGGGTCGACTGGTAATTCGCCCTCATAAATTGCGTGCAGTCATTTTAATATCGGACGAAGTTTGCATCGTTTTGACTTCTTGAAGAAACAGTACAGCCTGTCGTGGTACAAGCATTTGTGGGAATTTGGTCTTCAATCTATCTGTAAGGTAGTCGGGTGAAATTTTCCAAACCAAGTTCTGATGTTTTTGGGCTCTGGGCCAGCATGTTTTGCCAAAAATGTACACGGCCTCGCAATGCATCTTCTTATCTCTTCCTTGTGTCATCCATTAAGTGAGAGGAGAATTTGCTTTGCTTGTTGAACCTCTGAAGGTGGTTTATGTTTAATGACTTCGCTATAACTTATCTTACTTTCTTATAATGATAACAGCATTGACATTTGCCTGATAGTCTGGTGTTGGTGTAGCAATGACTATAAATAGTATGGCAAGAGAGAGTTAGGGGATCATCGAGTCCGTGAACGGAAGATTGCTGAATGGATCGTTGGATTGTTTTCTTTCGAACGCAATCTGTTTGTGTGACTGTTTTGTCTAGTGGGCACCGGTTTTGTGGTGTTTTTATTTATACAAGGTAATCCCATGGTATGCAAGAGTAGTTAGATTTGGACAAATACTTGCATTTTCTTGTCCCAGTTTATATGCAAAAAGAAAGTAAAACAGCCTCATAAATCTGTAGTATCTATTCCAGACGTATCGCCAAGAAATTTGCTCCGTAGTAATGTTTTTGGCATTCCCATAAAATAAAATAAACATTTCATATGGGTTAGGTGGCAGGCAGAAAACTACTTTGCGTCACAAAATGGTATAGCCGCCGATGACGTGACGACTGTTGCTCTGAGAATTACCGCAGATGAGCGCCCTCAGATACCGAGTCGTGCCCTCGGATACCGGATACCGAGTCACGCCCGGACCGAATGCTTCTGCTGCTGTGTTCACACAGATTTACTCAATGCTACTAATCGGTGGTCCCAGATGGATTGTCTGAGCCTCAGAAGTTTTGGTGTGCAAACTTGCATTCACGCAGACCTCGGGTCCCTCAATTTCAGGTTTACTGCAGACTCGCCCTTCTGTATGAACAAGTCTTTGAAGAACTTTTCTGTTTCCCCCTTTGCTGTTATCTGTGTTAACGGTGGGCTGTATCATTATATATTGGATTGAAGGTGAAACCACACAGGATAAGGTCAGATTCTGAATCTAATGTGCACTGTTTGACTTTTAAATTACGAAGAGTGATGTGGCAAATTTGTGGAATAACATTAAATGACATGATAATGATGAAACTGTTAGGAGTCTTCAAAATCGCTTCAACTTTTTATATGAGCCCACATACTGTACTTGTCTGTTGATCATCATTTGTCATGTTCACAAAAGTAAGCATAACTTGCTATGGACAACTATTTATATCCAAGACAGCCTGCACACTTAAGCAGACTTTATAAAGACTGGCTGCCACTGAACCGTCGCGAAGAGCGCTGCTCTGAGTTCCACACTCGATACCTGTACCCATTGGCTAAAGGTAAAGGTAAATCGTGGCTAAACGTTTTTTTATTTTGCTTTTTAATTTGTGACACGCAACATATGGCACATGACCTATTGTGGGAGGAAATACACATGACATGGGCACTTCCGTTTGACACGAGAACATGTTTAATGTCAGCGAATTGGCTAAGAGTTGGACACTGTATTCCCCTCCTTTTAACGTGTGAGTAGCGCATGCACCTGTGTGGTCTATTAAGTCCTGGAGAGAAGAGTGGGATTGCACCGCCTCATGAATGCAGTTCCACAAGCAGGAGAAAAGAGGAACAAAGTAGTGGAGGTGAGCAGTCAATCTACATTCTGCGATTTTTTATCAAGGAACAGGTTACTGGAAGAATGTGTGCACACTTGAGGAAATGGGAAGGTTCAGAGGGTTGAAAGAGCAGAGGTTGCAAGACCAGAATAGAGGCAGTTAAAAAAACACACAGGCCACCAACCTGTCTGCGATGGGAGTACAACAGACCGACAACATTTTTGTGGTTAATGCCGATAATATAAAGAGCTTTGGATTCCATAGCATGAGAGAGAGGCGTAGGTGAACAGTGGTGGCATCTATCCGTAAGATATAACAGACAAAGGCCTTGTGGGTCATGAGACATTGAAGGAATGTCTTCGTGCAACGGACGGTCCACAGTATACAGCTGAATCTGGCTCCAGTGGATGAAATCAACAGGACGTAGACTGAGGTGTATGCTAACTGCCATGGGAAGCAAGGAGAAGCTGACGTTTCTGGCATTAACCTTTTGCTTCGATGAAACTCTCGAAACGTCAGCTTCTCCTTACTTCCCGCGGCGATTAGCATCCTCTAGCTACATCCTGTTGATTTCATCCATTGTTCTACCTGTCCGTTGACGCAGGTCGACAGCCTTCATCAGCAAGTTGAGTTCTTCATTCGACATTAAATTTTAGGCCGGCTTGGATCGGTGGTTTGTCCGGGAGAGTCGGTGACTGATGGCGATGCTCAGAAGCTCAAGAGACCGAGTCGCTTCCAATGATTGATTGTGGAAATGTATACATGGGTTTGTGAGTGGCACGGCTGTGTTATGCTGTCTTCCAAATTCTGACTTGGGACAGCAACCTAACTCTCACCGCAATCTTAATAATATGCACTTTAACTAAGCCATGAATGACTGCACTGAGATTATGGTTTAGATAAATCAAATTAATTTAATTACACATCAATACTTACAACATCACTGGGTTATATACATCAATCACTTAGCTGTGGCACAATGACTATGGGGGTAGAGCTGTGCATTGTGAGATGGCCTCTTTAGTTCTCATCAAGGTACCAAGCCCCAAATGTGCATGCAGTTCCTGATGGTCTTCTTCCTCTCTGCCGATGTTCCAACAAGCCCCGTCGAGGATGACCACGAGGAAGTGAGTGGGTAATTGCGATGTTTCAGTGCATAATGGCAGGAGTTTGAAGCTCATGTTAGACCAGGCGTACCGCTCAGGTAAAAACTCGTGCACAGGAGCATCTTTATTCGCATAATCCTGGCCGGCTTTACACAGAGAAATTACAGTGGCGCTCTATTCGCCCCTTCAGACCAGGCACGGCACTTAAGTGAAACCCCGAATTCACTCAGGCATGTGAGCCGCTCTTGAAGTCCTGGCTGGCTGAAGAATGCAGCAATGCCGTTTCTTCATCACCTTGTAAGAGAACGCTGACACGGTGTCCCGGAGCCGTTTGCTCACCTAGGCAAATCACGATATTGCACGGTTTGTCTCCAAAACGCGTTGCCTCGTATTGTTGTCCAGTGGACTCCTCGTGGCATTGTTGCTTCTATGCTCTCACCCCCTTTCCTTCATTTGCTTCTCCGTCTGTCTTGCTGCTTGGTCCCTCACTCTCTCAAATGCTCATCATGAGCGAACCTTTGAGAGAGTCCCAAAACTTTCTGCTGACATCAAAACCATGACGTCTTCAGTGGTAAATATACTTCGATCAATTGCGAATTGCTTCCATACATTACTATGAACATTTAAAAAGTCGGCCCTCCGTTGTTTCGCATTTGCCTTTTCTTGTCCCAAGCAACACCATATTAATATTAATGTAGTAAAAGGAAACGAAAACTTGGTATTCCTGGGGTAAACGTGTTCACAACACCATCATGACTTCGTTCGAGGCAAGAAAATACACTTTTATGATAGCATGTTAACCTCTTCGTTCGTTTGTGTGCAACACAAGACTATGAGGTAACATCATTGGCTGAGTGCGTGGCTGTGCTGCTGATGCAGTGCCCTCTGTAGGTTAGGGTACGAATTTGTAATTTGTTCATGATGCCGGCGATAGCTTGCCCTACTCTTCACGAAGGACACCGTGGGATCTTTATCGTCAACTAATGCCAGCAGACAAGATGCCAGAAGAACATCCATCTGAGGGACGGCACACACATTGATGAATCACCCGCCTGTAAAATGCCAGGATGACAGTTTATAGCTGGGTCGGGATTCGAACCCAGGCGAGACAGCTTAGAGTCGAGCGTGCATACCTCTAAGCCATCCTGCCAGCATTTTAATTGATTTACAACCTCTTCCTCTCGAATGCTCACATTCATAACAGATTGGAAGACAGTCCTTCTGGAGTGACTGGGTGAGAGTATGACATTTGCCCAAAATTTATGACATAATCCATGTATTGGACCAGCACTTGAGCCTTCTTTCCAGGTCAGCAGAGAGACTGCTGCAGCAACCCTGTTGTTTGGTAGCCCTACAGCATACAATGGAGTCATCTACAAAGAGAGAAAAAAGGGTTTTCCAGAGCATCAGGAGGTCATTAATTTCACAAAGAACAAGAATGGGTCCAATATCCGGTCTTGGGGAACTCCACCATCAGTTCTGGAAGTAGATATCAGGATTCAATTGAGGGCAACATGATTGCTGTATTGGTAGAGCAAGCCTGCAAAGCCAGGAATTAATGCGACCTTCGATGTCACAGGCAGAAAGCTTGGCACACAGAGTGGAGTATCAGACTGTCAAATGCCGTAGTTAATGTCCAGAGAGAAAACTCTGGCCTCGTATTTAAGATTCAGGGCCTCCATCCATTTTATAGAGAGGGAGAGGGAGAAAGAAGAAGAAGCATAATGTCCAAAGTTAAATGACTAGGAGGTAGGCAAATTGTTGATGAGAGGATTAGGCTGTTTGAGAAGAGTTAAGACTTGAAGTTGGCAGCAATGCCGGATACCATCACTCTGCTTATAATTGGAAGTAAACTTACCAGTCTGTAGTTGAGAGGATCTGTTTAGGCATCCTTGTGAATATAAGTGATCCTTGCTGTCCGCCAAGTAAACTAGCTAAGGTGATGAAGGACAGGCTAAAGAGGGCAGACGGAGGAGAAGTGTCGGTCGGACTGCAGGATTTAAGAACCCTGGCATTGATCCCAGCTCGGCTCATCGTCAAGGCTGTTCAGAATTTTTTTTTTTCTACCTTCTCAGGTGAAAATGTCAGTGTACAGGTAGGCTTGGGCATTTGGGGGCAAGGTGGGGACAGATGGTTAGGCACATGAGCTTTGGAGGAAAACAGGAGTTGCGGCACTCTGGCTTGTTTGAGATGAGAGAGTGGATGGAAGCAGTGCAAACACCAGAGCCAGACTTAAGGCGCCTCCAGGACTTGGAGGAGGGAGTGGTTGATGAGTACAGCTTAAAGTTAGCCAGATGTTGTTTTCTGGCATGCCTTTGGATGGAAATCCACTTCTTGTGAGCCTTGCAAAATGACCTAAGGCTGCCCTCATTTGGGTTAGCCTTCCATGATTAGAAAGCAAGCTGTTTGATTACGACTGCATCGCCACGTTATTCAGCGTTCCATGGTCTAGACTCTAGAGGATGGATATGATAGCTGCAGACAACATGAGAGAGAGAGAGACAGAGAGAGACAAAGACAGAGAGACAAGATTTTTGTGAAGTTAATCTCCATGCCCGTCAGCTCTAGCAAACAGTGAAACTCTGCAGTAGTGTGGTCGTTCTCCCCAACAACAGGCAGGGAGATTTTGACTTGAACAAGAACATGGTTCGAGGAATCAAGTGGAGGTTCTTTTTAGCTTTCTGGAGAGACAAGTGTTTGTTTAATCTATCTAATTGATTCGTATATTATTATAGATAAATTTATTTGACATTTTAATCAAACAAAGAATGAGGTTTCCATCACACATTCAAAATTGTAATTGTAGTAAGTGTAGCAAGTTGTAGCATCATTTCTGCAATGTCGTCGATTTCTAGCCAGATAGTAAAGTGTGCGGTAACCTCGAAACTTTGTCCATTTATCAGATCAGTGGGCAAGTTTATTTTGCACGTGCAAAACATCCTCCGTCGTTTTATCCACTTGTGGCTTTGGCCAACTATATCATGAAGAATATTTTAATTGGGTTTTCTTTGAAGTTCCATGTTTCTCATTAAGCATGACTCGTATTCGTTTGGATAAATTTCGATTAAAAGAAAACAAAACTTTTTATTTATATATATACAATGACGTGTCATCGTCTTGGCTCTCGTTTATATATTTAACCAGACTCTGTGGCAAACTGTTAGAGGATTATTATCAATAGTGGCTACCATGATCACTTTTGCTAAATAGTTTGAGTGAATGCGTGCGATGATATTTGAGATGTAATTGCGACGGTAGTTTTCTGTTTGTTAAGGACATCGCAATGACACGATCAAACACAAACAAATGTAGCTCCAAACTGCGGTGGCCGTTGAGCTGATTTTTCACACCTTGGCTCCAATCACGGCATGCACCTGTAAGTGGAACATCTGTCTGCTTGGTGTCGGCCTGACATTGTGGTCGTAGCTAGACGGTATTTGAGTGGCCTAACAGGATAGCCTAGAGGTATACACACTCACCTCTGGGCTGTTTAGCCTGGGTTTGAATCTCGACCCAGCTATAAACAGTCACCCTGGTATTTCACATGCAGGGTTAGACCTCAACGTGTGCACTGTCCACCGTCCATTGAATGGATTTTAACCTGGGCGTCAAGTTTGCTGGCATTCATTGGTGGACGTTAAAGATCGTATGGTGTTCTTCACCAAGAGAAGGCGAGCTATCGCCAGCACCACGAACAAATTGCAAATTCCCACTCTAACCTACAGGGGGCATTGCATCAGTGTCACGACAAGGGGCCGTGCTGCACTGACCTTGCTGTAGCCACAGGATAGCAAATAATGCTACCCACAGCTCGATGTTGCATCGAGAAGAGGAAGGTGCCCCTTTAAACAGTGCCCCTTTATGAGTGCCCCTTTAAATCAAGGGCAGGCTTGGATTTGTTGGGAAATGATGTTCGGTCGATGCGTTAAGTAGTGCAAATGTTTCTGAAAGCGTAAATGAAGAAAAAAGTGTAAAAGGCACATACTTTGGTTGTGCGACCTATTTGTTACGTATGATTATATCAACTACAGGTAAGCATACAGTCACATCGTGATTCATTGTCCTCTAAACCAATCACAAAGTGCCGCATGATTATAAAGCCTGTCGATACCATGCACAAGTGGCCGCTGCCATCTTGAGATGCACAGCTACGTGAAACTGGCATTGATAATTATAATGCAAACTGGTCAATTTTGAAAGCTAAAAGTCTCTAAAAATTGTTTAGTGATTGTCTCCGATCAGACTCGCTGGCGTAATGCTTAGAGCGTCTGCTCTGAGTCTGGGAGGTTGGTGGTTAAAACCCTGGCCCAGTCAAACCAAAGACTTTAAAAATGGTACGTGTTGCTTCCTTGTTTGATGGTCAGCATTTAAAAGGATAGAGCACAGACAAACAATGTGGAGAAGGCAATGGCAAACTACCCAGTGTAACCCTTTTCAAGAAACTGCTTTGGCAATACCAACGTTCTGTTAAGAGTATGGTTCATCAAATCAATTATCTCAGGGTGTGTTTTTAACTTGGCAGACGACTTTAGAGTACAATTATTGCTCTTACATGAGCCTCGACTATGTAGATGTACAAAAAAAAACCTGACCTTTCTGTAGCCGCAGGTATAAATATTACCTTGAGAACACTCAGATCCACAATATCATTAAATGCTGTCCTTCAATGTGCATAGTCAAAAATTGGTGCTCGGAACAGGTAAGCAAATCATTGAAACGAACGTGGGATGAGCAAAGCTGGAGATGTGCTCTTTGCATGTGAATCCAAGATTGAATGTTCCACAACAACTAATGAATCTTATTCGACATCAGTAAAAGTTTGGGATGATGGTCTTGAAGAAAAAGGGAAGAGGAGTTATTGGAGAGGACAGAGATGAGAATGCTTTGGTGGATTCTCAGAGCATCACTAAGAGAGTGGTTGAGAATTCAGGAGATACGCAAGAGAGCCGGAGTTGCATGTATCGCAGAAAAGATTAGAGAGGCTCGGTTGTCGGTGGTGAGCACACATGATGAGGAATCGATGAAGATGGTGTGTAATGAGCCAATTAGAGGGAATAGATGAAGAAGAAGAAGACAGAGATTACAGCGGAGGGATGCAGTGGAGAGAGATTTGAAGAACAATGGATGATGAGGGAAGAAGACACAGAAGACAGAGGAGAATGGGGAAGGCGGATCTGAGTTGCCAACCCCTAACTGTTGGGATGAAGGCTTATGAACCTTCAGCCATTGTGCCACCTCTACCTTATGAACCTTCAGCTACTGTGTCACCTCTACCTTATGAACCTTCAGCTACTGTGTCACCTGTATCTCCTGAACCTTCAGCCACTGTGCCACCTGTATCTCCTGAACCTTCAGCGCTGTGCCACCCGTATCTCCTCAACCTTCAGCCACTGTGCCACCTGTTTCTCCTGAACCTTCAGCCACTGTGCTACCTGTATCTCCTGAACCTCATCTACTGTGTCACCTCTACCTTATGAACCTTCAGCCACTGTGCCACCTGTATCTCCTGAACCTTCAGCCACTGTGCCACCTGTATCTCCTGAACCTTCAGCCGCTGTGCCACCTGTATCTCCTGAACCTTCAGCCACTGTGCCACCTGTTTCTCCTGAACCTTCAGCCACTGTGCTACCTGTATCTCCTGAACCTTCATCTACTGTGTCACCTCTACTTATGAACCTTCAGCCACTGTGCCACCTGTATCTCCTGAACCTTCAGCCACTGTGCCACCTGTACCTCCTGGACCTTCAGCCACTGTGCCACCTGTACCTCATGAACCTTCAGCCACTGTGCCACCTCTACCTTATGAACCTTCAGCCACTGTGCCACCTCTATCTTATGAACCTTCAGCCACTGTGCCACCTCTACCATATGAACTTTCAGCCACTGTGCCACCTCTACCTTATGAACCTTCAGGCATGTACTACCTGTACCTTATGAACCTTCAGCCATTGTGCCACCTGTACTTTCAGCTACTTAATTGTCTTTGATATACTGTGTTACTTTTGTTGAAGGAAATACATGTTTTGAATTTAATTTGAAGGAAGAAGAAGAAGTGAAGGTTTTGGGCTGCATCTTAGCCAGCCTCTTCTGTGATCGCATAAAATTGATGACACCCTAATTTCTGTCATCTGACAGATTTCGTCCCATCATGCTGTTTGTTCCCTTGGGAACACAATTCAGCAGCAGGTGAGGATTCTTCCAGCAAAACGGTGATTTCAAGCACGCAACATAACATGTGGTAAACGGTGTATTGATGGTAACAGAGGATGCAAAGCACCAACAGCCACGGCTTGACCGGCACGAAGGCCAGGCGTGAACATTATTGAAGCGGTACGGGCTTTTATAGGAACGATGAACGAGCAACCCGCATGAAGTATGGAAAACGATACGGGACACTTGGAACGACATTCCACAATTGTACATTGATGAGCCGTATGGTGAAATGAAAACGATGTGTCTAAGAAATGTTCTTTGCGAGGCAATGTGCTCACAAACAAAAATACAAGTGCTCACGATTCAACTTTTCCTTTTTTATTCAGCGATTTCTTAAGCAATCTGTATATTCGCCATGTCGTTTCGTTTCCCCAAGTACAGGACGTGGTGTCGTGCGTGGGTGTGCATAATTATTTCCAATACTGCATTGGGTGTTCGTTCTTGAATCCGAGATCTTTTACTGTTGAGTTGTCAAGGGGCCGTGGGATGATAATGGGTGGATGGATCATGGATGTAATCTTGGTCTCCAAGCACCGATGATCCTGTGATATTACAACGATGATGAACCTCTCTCGGCGGCCATTTCGAGAACGTCCCACATGTCCAAATGATTTTTATTCTCATCTTTAATGACTAATTGCTTTACATACATGAATAAGGCTTACGTATGGATGGGTGACTGTATACATCTTGTGTAGTGACTGTGATGTCTGCGAGAGGTCTAATCGAAAAGTGAATGTGCTGTCGGTGTTTATCCGTTCCTGACCCAATAATCCTCTTCATCCTTTCATGATAGATAAAAAACACCCTGGTGATTTTGCCCCTTAACTGGCCCATTGTTCTCCTGTCCACCCCTTTGTGACACCTTTTCCCCAATCCCCAATGAAATTAAGTATATAAGTTGTCGGTTTGAATTGATGTGGCGTTAATAGAGCGCAGGCAGGATGGGCCAAATGGCCTCCTCCTGTACTTCATAGCTCCTTTGTATACCCTCATAAGATGTCTTATTATTATTTTATGTTTCATTAACTTGGTGTGATAAAAGTATTTTGTGGACTTCCATCTATCCAGTTAATAGGATTTGGCTAAATGCCTAGTTTTGAAGAAAAAAGCAATCTGGTGGAAGTTTTTATTATTTTTTTATTATTTTTTTTGAAGGCAAGTTATGACTATTTATTTAACGGATTGGAAAAGGGCCAAGTCTCTAGTTTGTAAAAAAAAACAAAAAAAAAACATGACTACAACAACGTGTGAAGATTCTATCTGTCTTTCATCGCTTTTAATAAATAAAATAAAATTTATTCCGACAGTGGAGCTTCTATCACGTGCAGAACAAGCATACGAGTAGATGTCGTCGTACTTTAACATAAATTTATACAAGGACTTCAGTGGCAAATGGACAAATCAACACAGTACACGTGATTTTAACCTGGGATCGCGGTATCATGAGCTGTGGGTTCAGATGGATTGCTGCTAAGCAAACCATCTTCGAAAGGCGAACGAAATGGCTTTGGTCTTTGAATCCCTCTCAGAACCATATAAACTCTCGGTTATAAGCATTGTTTGTAAAAGGTGAAACAATTGTGATTACTGGTGGTTTGCAATAAATCCACACCTGCTTTTATTAGCAAGTCAATAACAGGAGATGCGTTTTGGATTCTCTGCATGAGAGCTGTATTCACTGTTGCAGGCGTCCAGCCAGGCCCATGATTAGCGCTTCCTTTGTGACTTGGGCGGATGTGGCGTGCTTTGTTTGACTCATCGTCCTCATCTGCCATGTTAACAAAGTGCCTTCTGTGTCGCCTGCACCTGGGAAGAGTAAATAGAAAGACAAAAAGCTTCCTTCATTACGAAGAGTTATCCCACAGGAATGTTACAAGGCCTGCAGTGATGTCTTCGCATTTTGACTTTTCTCTTTTTGCTTATTTATGCTTATCTTTTTTGTCGCTGGCCATTTTGTTGTGTATGATGTTTTGTTTCATTTTGCTATTATTCATACAACCACCAACCTTTACTCATGAAGACCAAAATATTTTTTTCTTTCTTTTCTTTTTTATTTTTTTCCTCAAGTTCCGATTCTGTTACCAGTTTTCACCTGTCAAGAAATTGTCAAGTTATTCCTCGTTTTAAAAAAATCTACCACAAAGAGGAAAATAATATTGTACTTCAAGGATTGATGCAGTAGAATAAGACCACTTCCATAAACTGAGCAATTCATTTTAATATGTTGTTACGGGTTTGCCGGCCGTGCCATGAGAGGCTACTCGGACCCGTTGGGGACCTTTGACCCTGAAGCCAACAAGCCACAGATAACTCCCCGGTACAACAGGTTGAGCAACCACGGACGCCATCTGAGACGATTCATTTAGATAGGGTCCTCGCGCTCAATTCCCGCATTACCTTCCCGAAAAATTAATGGAATGGGAACCGTGCTCTCGACGCCCACTACTATTAGATCAAGCACTGCCGAGCGCAACCGTAAGTGGGACGTCAGCTATTCTATGACTAGCAAAACTGCGGGGCAAAACTCCCATCCACTATTTACACACGTGTCTAACCAATGGAGAAAGAGACAATCGGGCAGGTTGGAAACGAACGGTCATGTTTACCAAATAAGCATGTATGTACAAGCAATGCAGTGTCACAAAAGAAAGTCTCACTCTTATACACGCAAGCCCATTAGCCGGTCAACCTCACCACAAAACTACAGACACAGACGCCTCATTCACTCTGGGAAGCAAGATGAGCAAGGGTGATAGAAAGATAAAGAAGTCAGGGCTCATTGGCGACCCCTCGCTCACCCGACGTAAGCCTACAGGCTTCCGTTTGTCCCAACTTCAGGGGGGATTGGGTGTGAAGAGAGGAGAGGGTAATGGTGTAATGCGGTGAATGCTTCGTCATGCGTAGAGGAAGTCGTGAATGTGAATCGATAACGCAGCTCTGAGTGAGTCGAGGGTTAGCAATTGTTGATTGCTCTTGTGCATTCCAAGCGAACGATTAGAATTGGGGAAAGCAAGAGAAAGGTGCTGTGAATCGGTATGTATCAGCTGGTCTGTACAGAGAATAGAACTCCGCAACCTGTCAGCACACTCTCCGTGGCTCGCTCATTCGCCTCCAGCAGGACCCATCTGCGTAGTCGCTCACATTCTCCTGGAGCTTTCCTCAATGACTTCACTGGCTCTGGGGATTCCCTGGACGCAACACACATCTCCAAACCTCTGAAATGCCCGGACTTTAAAAGCTCTCAGCCGAGGCGTGGCTTAGAACCGACCATCATCCCGGTGCAGCTTGTTGTTTTCGCATCGGAGCGTGGCTGTTGTCGGGTTATGCTCATGAGTCGAGCTCCCAATGCCATCCACTGGCAATCCCACCCATATGTGGCCCTATGTTCTGACTCTTCTCTCGTTGAGGAAGTTCGCATCCCAGGTTCGTACCAATTTATGCTGATGGCTATTGGACTTGTAATGAAATGTGATTACCTCCACCACCTAAGGTGGGTGGAGGTTTTGTTTTCACCCATATCTGTCTGTTTGTGAACAGGATATCTCAAAAAGTTGTAGATGGATTCGAACGAAATTTGGTGGACAGATTAGGTGTGTGACAATGACAAAATGATTCTATTTTGGTGATGATCCAGATCCAGATCCGAATCCGGCTTCTATAATTTTTTCAGTGATTCTTCACCATTGAGAGATGGGGCCAAAAACAATGTACAGTATAGCACGATATCTCAAAAAGTTGTGGACAGATTCAGCCGAAACTTGGTGGACAGATTCAGACGAAACTTGGTGGACAGATTCAGATGAAACTTTGTGGACAGATTCAGCCGAAACTTGGTGGGCAGATTGGGTGTGTGACGAGGAAGAATTGATTCGATTTTGGTCACGATCTGGATCTGGATCCAATAATTTTATAAGTGAGTCTTCACCATTGATAGATGGGTCCAAAAACGATATATAGCATGATATTTCAAAAAGTTGTGGAATCCAAAACGCATCTCCTCGTCTTGTAATGAATATGTTGGTTTTGTAGAGTGTGTTGTTTGTGTATGGATTCACTGTAAAGAGTTGCAGGGAAGGAGAAAGATTGAGTGATGGGGAGAGATAAGAAGGGAAATATGAAGGGAGGAGGTTTCGAGGAGAGTTGCAAAGGGAATTCAAACCTGCTACACAAACATAACACATTTCCCTGTCCACTGATACGAGATGAAAGGTAATCTATCGAAACAAAATACTACGGATATGTCTAAACTCCAGGGTTCTTTTTTTGTGTATTGGATGGAACTCACCGGTCTTCCAAAGTCGCAACAATATGCTGCTGTGTCTTTTTAGTTAACCCATCGTCTTTTGCTCCCCTTGACCTGTCTGTCTAGGTGATGTTGGAATGCTTATTAGCTCACGACGTTGTCTACAACCGGGTATCACCTACTTTCCACCACTGGCAGATACACCAAAAACGTTTTGGTCTGACGTTCCTCAGCCCATCAGATGCACAGACGTTTGACGGTGCTTTGCGCAAGGCACTCGAGGATTTGGAGCAAGGTAAAATGTCACAAGCATCCTTATGAATGTTATGTTGGCCTGAATACTTTCTCAATAGAGAGGAGGCATTGCTGTTTATCATCCAGGCCTTTTTAGCAGAGAAGAAAGAGTGGTCAGATCAGGAATGTGGAAATTTTCTAAGATTTCATCAAAACCAGCATGGTACGCTCATTGGGTACCCAAATACATTATTTGCCCATTTTGGCATGGAGGTTTAATGGCTGCCTTTTTTGCAGGAGCACGATTGTTGGCAAGAGGACAGAGTGAAAAGGAGCCGGCGGAAGAGCTACTCAATGTAAGCACCCTTTTCTTTTTTTTTCTTCTTTTTTTTTTGCACCTGTGCAACAGTGGGATTGTTATTGGGGTTGGGTAGCAGGTAAGAGTGCAGTTAGCTGGAGCCCATGTACTCCACAGAGGCAGCTGCTTTATTTTTTATTTTTATTTTTCTGCCAACTGACCCCTTGGCAGTGGTACTCGGGCAGCTTCCTGAGAGCAGCTATGAATAGGTAAGGCAGGAAGTGTGGATGAGTCAGGCCCTATATCTGTTGGGCCCTTGAGGTTACACAGTGTGCAGTGCACCTCGTATATTTGCTGGAAGCAAATGAGCTGAATAAGTTGAACTGACCTCGGTGCTTATTCTGCAACTGAGTAACCTTTAAGTGAACACATCACCAAAGTTGGAAGCTCCATTTACTGGTATACATTGGCATTTGACTAGTAATTAATGTACACGATTTCGGAGCGAAATTCTTTTTGTGATATTTTTGGCTCAACGGGATTACATTGTGCATAAATTTTAGAATCTCTTCGGTTTTCTTTCCCTCTTTTGCTTTTGCCTTATAAAATGCGGCGGAGGCAGACACATTTTGTTTTTTAATTCAACTGCAATAATAAAAGTCTATTCAATGTCCTTTGAAAAACCGAGCTACCATAATACAAATTATGGTGATTTGGCCTAATTATGGTGATGGGCCCTTCTCCGTTATGTTCACACTTCATTGCACACATTTAATTGCTTGGTTGTGTATTTTCTGTTTCCCTTAACCTGTGTGTATAATACTTTTTTTAATAACAGAGTAACATAAGGCACGAACAATACTTCAGTCAATGCTTATTCGACGTTGCTACTTTTCTTCATACGTGTCACCATTACTCCGGCCCCCATTTTTAAATGCCTTGTAGGCCTGAGACATTCACAGACCTGCAAAAGCAGTGTACTTCGTACTTAAATCCTCACCAATTCATGTCATGATTCGAATCGATCCGTGAAAGCTATGCTGAAATTTTGTTTAGCATAATTAAATTGATAATTGTGCTAAAATTTGGAAAACAATGTGTCTATGAATGAGTGATTAGTTTTCCAATGTGCTGCTCAAGGTGCCACGATGCAAAAGTTAGACTTTCCACTGCTTTGTGAAAGAAATCGTACAGAAAATGCTAAATTTTCTGCAATTTATAGCTCGCCTGTTCGAAGAACAGAGAGCTATAGCGATACCCCCGGCGTGAGCAGTGAGCGTCAGCGTGAGCGTGAAAATGTTAAAGTTTTGGTGCAAGTTATTTCCTTTCTAATGTTTTTATCTACCACACTATTTTTACTGATTACAATATACCAATACATATATTGCTTTAAAATTATTTGGATCAGACTTCACTGCAATGCTTTATAAAAAATATTATTAGACTAGTCTTTGAGCGTCAGCGTGAGCGTGAAAATGTTAAAGTTTTTGGTGCAAGTTATTTCCTTTCTTATGTTTTTATCTACCACACTATTTTTTACTGATTACAATATACAAATACATATATTGCTTTAAATTATTTGGATCAGACTTCACTGCAATGCTTTATAAAAAATTATTAGACTAGTCTTTTAAAAACGATAAATGTATAAACAGGCGAGCATTGGGTGGCTTTGACACCACTCTGGTTACCTTTCTTCTCATCATGTTAATATGGAGCAACACTATATTAAAAGGACATTTATTTCTTCAGGCTGTGGTTGAGCCTTTAGTATAAGTTACTGGAGCAGCCAACATACTTCTAAAGTGATACCTCCATCCTCAGATCATACGAAAATTAGGTGTATGTATGGATGTATTCTGTGAGCACGAAGCTTATGATGTCAGGAACCCAGGTTCAAATCCCACCATTAACTGATTCATGTCTGTGCAAATCATGTAAAAGTACAATGATAGCTCCTAATTTCTTTCAATCTTTCTCATGTGCACACATACAAAGCTTCACCATGAGTCTTGATCACAGCTATTTTCTTCTTTTTTTAAATCCTAATCATCTTTTCTTTATTACCTCTGCCACGAAAGATGGACGGAGGTTATGTTTTCACCTCTATCTATTTGTCTGTGAGCAGGATATCTCAAAGTTGTAGACAGATTCAGATGAAATTTGGTGGACAGGTTGGTTGTGTGACAAGGACGAATTGAATATATTTTGGTCAAGATGCGAATCCGGATCCAACTACGAGAATTTTTGAAGTGATTCTTCACCATCGAGAGAGAAATAGGGCCAAAAACGATATGTTGCATGATATCTCAAAAAGTTGTGGCCGAGTTGGGATAAAATTAGGTGGAGGAGTTGGTTAGGTGACGAGAACAAGCCGATTTGATTTTGGTTCAGATCTGGATTCTTATCCAGCCTATCGGTGGGATACAAAATATAAACTGTTCAGCCTGGTGGAGGTACGTGCTCTACCGAGTGCCATTCTAGTTCCAATAGTAATACCCATTCCCACCGATGGCTATTACTATTGGAGTAAAGATTTGTGTGTATGTATATACATCTGATCAATATACTCTACCGGTCGAAAGTTTTAGAACACCCCCATTTTTCCAGTTTTTACTGATATTTAAGCAGTTTAATGTTTCAATGTACTCTAAATTAAAGCAGAGAACAAATAAACAATTGCAGATTAAAAAAAAGAAATATGGAATTGTTTTGTTGAACGAAATTTAATCTAAATTTTTGACTCATCAAAAGTAGCCACCTTTTGCAGAGAAAACAGCCGAACATGCTCGTGGCATTCTTTCCTCAATGGAATTCAAAAAATTGTTCGGAAAGTTCTTCCCAACACTGTTGCAGAAGTTCCCACAAATGTGTTGCACTTGTAGGTTGCTTTGCTTTCACCCTCTGTCAGTTCATCCCAAACCAGCTTGATGGGGTTTAAGTCTGGAGACTGCTGGCCATTCCATGATTTGAAGCCTACCGTTCTTGTTCTTCTTCTAAGGTAGTTCTGACATAGCCTGGAGGTATGTTTTTGGTCGTTATCTTGCTGTAGGATGAACCCCTGACCAACTTGGCGGAGACCAGAGGGTATTGCATGGTGCTGCAAAATGCTGTGGGAGCCCTTTTGGTTTTAGCATGCCAGTTACTCTGTGCAAGTCGCCAACTCAAGATCCAGCAAAAGAGCCACATATCATCACGCTTCCTCCTCCATGTTTGACAGTTGGTGTCACACACTGAGGAACCATCCTTCGCCTACTGGACGGCATACAAAAACCCTGCGTGATGAACCGAAGATTTCAAATTTTGATTCATCGGTCCATAAGACCTTCTTCCAGTTTTCAGTAGTCCACTGGCGGTGTTCATGGCCCAGGCAAGCCTCTTTTTCTTATTTTGCCATCTTAGCAATGGTTCTTACTGCACTCGACCTGTCAAACCTGCAGCTCGAAGTCTTCTCTTCACAGTGGAAACTGAGACTTCCTTACTTCGACCAGTGTTGAGCTGTGCTTGAAGCTGCTGTCCTGTGAGCCCCCTATCACGCAAGCTGTTGACTCTCAGAAACTTGTCTTCTGATTGTGTTGTGGCTTTGGGTCTGCCAACCTCTTCCTGTTAGAGTTTCCTCCAGTTTCCAAGTGCCTTTTTGATGGTGTAGGAAACTGTACTCACTGACACCTTGGCTTCTTTGCAATTTCTCTAAAGGAAAGACCTACATTTTAAGGGTTATAATGGTCTGTCTGTCTTCCTTTGTTAATTGTCTTTTTCTCACCATTACGATAGCAATATACTACTTCTGCAGTGCAATATTGTCCAAATAATGCTTCAGATGGTGTAGCAGCACAGTCTGTTCCAACAATGCTTTGATACAGACAGAGGGTTTGTAACTAATCAACAAAAGTTGGGACACCTGCAGGAATTGTTTGCATCAACTTTCAAGGTTTAATTACTTCCATTGCTGCAGAACAGCTGCAGTTGCTAACCATTCCATTATTCCCTGAAAAGGCCTTTTTAACAACTCTGAAAGTTACATATTTTTCAGGTTTTGGTAACCTAAACTTTTTTTTTTACCCTCTGGCAGTTTACGCTTAGCTTTGTACCATTTCAGGTTATTCACTGGAATTGAACTGCTTAAATTTCAGTAAAAATGAAAAATGGGGGTTTCTAAAACTTTGACAGGTAGATTAGAATCGAAAATCGTTGGGACGTTGTCCACCAAATTTACATATGTGCTTGTGGTTTCCAGGGTCGGGTCACTGGCACAAAATAACTCCCCATTCACCCTGCCCCTTCAATCCTCCCATTCTCCCCGGCAAGGATGGGGGGAGGGGAGGGGGGGGGGGAGACCACTTTCAACGATTTTTGCCTCTACATAAAGAAGAGTACAAATGGTTTAACCACTGACCCCTGCTAATGGTAGCAGGTATGACTATTAGAATAAAGACGATATAGTTAAGATTTTCAAAAACAAGTAAGCTGTGATCAAGGCTCATGAAGCCTATACATGCAGCACATGAGAGAGAAATAAATTAGGAGACATCATTGTACGTTTACATGACTTTCACGGAGGTTAGAGGTTAATGGTGGGAATTCAAAGTGGATTCCCGACATCATAAGCTTCGTGGTCACATGGGAAAGCCGTAGAGTGCTATTGCACAATTAATGGTGAGTATTGTGAAAGCCTTGCATGCGTTTTCTTTTTTCCTTAAACTCATACAGACGAATGGTAGCAGTTCGGAGTCCTTGGCCTCAACCCTAGCCGTGCAGCGCCGTGACGACTTCTGGCAGCGCTTTGGTCTCCCAGGCGAAGGTCTTCACGGGAGCTACTTCAACACGCAGCCTACTGATTCTTACAGTACCTACCATACCCTCTACCCCAACGATACACCACAGCAGGTTCGTTCTCACAGCTTCATCAACCCTTTCCTTATTTATCTTCCATTTTGAATTCCTCATCCTTTAAAAAAATTATTTCCTCTTTTATTTGAACTGTGTCTTGTGAGTGGTTAGTTGTGGTCAGTTTTCTTTCTTTTGATGCCTTTTACCTTTGTTGGCCCGAAACAAGGGGCTTATGGATTTGGTCTCGATTTTCGTGTCCGTGCGTGTTGGTGCGTCCACAACCATATCACGGACATGTATGGACCGATTTTATTCACACTTAGCAAAAAGACAACACATGATGATTTACATATGCACGTCATTTTGTTTCGTGATGTGATCAAAGATGGCCGACTGGCAGCCATTTTAGTTGTTTAAAAAAAACAACCCCCGTGTCAAACACGTTCTCCACCATTTCCCAGACATACATTTACCGATCTTGTTCAAAGTTAGCACACCAATAATGAATGATGGCTTACGTACGCACGTCAGTTTTTTTTAATCGAGATCAGATCCAAGATGGCCGACTGGTGGCCATCTGTCCCCAACCATTTCTCAGACATGCATGGTCTGATTTTGTTCAATCTTGGCACAAGCACAGTACATGATGGCATACACGTGCACCTCACTTTATTTTGTGATCCGATCAAAGATGGCCGACTGGTAGACTGGCAGCCATTTTAGTTGTACATAAATATGGGCTAGCCCTTTAACTCCATGTAGAAAAATTACTCAAACAACGGGGGCTATGACATTTTGTGTCTATTTTACTTGTTTGTTTGTTTTCTAGATCTGACTTTATTTGACTTTCGTTTGTTTTTCCTGTTTTTATCTCTAATTCTATTTCTTGTCAGCAAAAAAATTGCTTTTGTTATTTTTGGTTCTTCTTCTTCTTTCATAATGCTTAAAAACTGTTTTTCTTAGTTTGCATTAGTCTTGTGTCAGCTTGTATATGGGGAGAGGGATCTCAAGTTTGGAAAGACCATTTAAAGTTGATATTCTTGTAAATGCTTGGAAACCCATGTGACCATTGCTCACTTTCTCTTCTGTCCAAGAGAGTCAAGGTCCGTGTTGCTTGCTCAGGAAGATATATATCATGATAGAAGCTTATAGAAACCACTTTTCTTACTTTGGAAAGGTTAATGGCACAAGTTATTCAAAGCAGTGAATATTATGTCATAGCTTATTCTATATGAAATTTCTGAATAGAACCAAATTGATATGGTATCATTCAGCCACTCTTTCATCACGACGCCAACAAAATACCCGTATGTGATGTCAATGACTGTCTTCATTCTCAGCAAGGATAGAACGGGCCTATCAATTCATCACATATGAAAATTTGACCCCTCAATGCCCCAGCCCCCATCCCACACCCTCCGTCCATCCACTCCATCCACTGGGACCATACTCTGTGCAGAGCGTTGGTGCTGCTTAAGTAGTGCTATTGGGCACAATCCTGGACAGGTCACCACTCCAACACAGGATACCAGTTAGCTGGCACTCATTTTGCCGACCTCAGAAGGATGACAGGCCGAGTCAACCCCACCTGGTATTAATTCAACAGTCAAGGGGGTTTTGAACTCAGGATCCGAGGATCCCAAGTCCACCACCCTAACCTTTAAGCCAACACCAGGCATACACCCTCCGTCGTACCATATACAGTATATTCCATACAAACTCCTTCCCTTCCCTTTCATTCGTTCCATCTCCATCCAAGCTTCTCTCCCTTCTTAGCTTCCCACTTTTGTCACATTCCTCTACCCTCCATTCGCTCCTCTCTTCCTCTTTTCTCTTCCTTTCGTTGGTCTTAATTTTCTCGACATATCCAACCACCCCATCAGTAAATACTTGCCCCCCTACCCCATCCCCCACAAGAAAAGTTGATTTTAAAGTAAACACTCACGAGATGTTTAGAATATCATTGCTCTGCAAGACTCCTTTAAGCATATAAAATCCAATTAATTTGCTTCTTTATTGTTTACATTTCGCAATATTTGGCTACGGACGTCATGAATCACAATCTTTCAAAGGCCGCTTCTCAACAGGAGTCAGGTCTCAGATAATTTTAGACCTTTTATTTGTGTCACAGTACTGTAGGTGAAATGTTTGAAAATTTTGTCATGGGTCTTCTTTAAATTCCAAAACAAACAATTTGTTATTGTTTTCCCATGTGAGCTTTAAAAATTTTCCATCCATTGCAGTTATTTTTTTAGTGGTTTATGACATGACTGGGTATTAACATGGATATATTTCTGTTGCACGTTGACTTCTCCCCAAAATTCCTCCCCTCCTTCCCTTTCCTCCTTTCATTCCTTCCCTAATCTCCCTCACTGGTCCTACCCCCATTGCCCTTTCTTCCATTCCCCTGTCCGTCTGCCACTCAGCTTACGGTTTCCTTTCTTTTCTTTGTTTGGTTTTTTCCTTCTGTTTTTTTTTTTGGCCTTTGTCTGCTGGTATGATTTTCAAAATGTTTCGTTGAAAGTATCGAAAGTGCAACTTCTGCTGTCTGAGCTTTCAACTGTTCATGTGCTCTGCACTATGGGTGAAGAGAATGGTGGGGCTCGGATGCATACCCATTGAGCAGCACTCATGGCCTCGAGCCTAATGGCTCACAGACGTTTGGCTGGCTGAATGCTTACAAGCACGATGCCAGGCACTGTCACAATGGCCTGTTTGTTTGAGGTGGCCATCTAGAAAAGCCTGAGTTATAGGCCTCACTGGCATGGATTTGGGAGCGGAGTGTGGGGGAACCCACAGGACACATTCTTTCCGGATTTCGTTTTATCTGGATGCAATCGTTTGAATCACTGTTTCAAGTGTAGAGTTGTATCAGTTGATTTTTTAAAAATTTATTTGTTTATTTTAAGTACTGTTGGTTCTAATTTTTCATAGAGTATGATTGTGAATTACCCAAGGTTCATCTAGTGTGCTTCTTAACCCAGTTTTGGTCACTATGAATATATCAGGAGATCTTCATAGGTTGGTATGAAATTGCACCCTGCCATGTTGGTACTCCGAGTTCCCACTTGTTGAACCTTGCGTCTTTCTAATTTTTTTTGTATCCGATTCATCCTTTTTTCAGCCCTGTATCTGTATCCTATTCATCATTTTTTATTTAAAATTTCCTTCATTTATTTTTATTTTTGTATGTGTCATGGATATCAACCGCAATTAATCCATTAATCTAAATCCATAAATATTGTGAATCTCTGTTATACGTCACCCAAGGTAAATGGGGGAGCTTAAAGTAGACACTTAAAATAAGATGGATACGATTCAAACCCTTAATTGTTAACTACATTGTGAAGTGAGCATTCAAATTGCTGATAAAACATCGAATACATGCAATTCTGATTAATTTTGCCATCTACGTTATTTAAGGGTTCCTCTTTATCTCCACCACCGAAGGTGGATGGAGGTTGTTTTTACCCCTGTCTATCTGTCTGTCTGTCTGTCTGTTTGTTTGTGAACAAAATATCTCAAAAAGTTGTGGGACGGATTCGGCCGAAACTTGGTGGGAAGGTCGGGTATGTAACAAGGAAGAATTGTTTCGACATTGCTGAAGATCCAAATCCGGATCTGGATCCGAGAATTTTTTCAGTGATTCTTCACCATTGAGTGATCATGATAAAACGACATATAGCAGGATATCTCCTGCCGATATACCGATGCCGAAGCCGATGAAATTTTAGTTTCAGTCCAAACTCAGATCCAGCCTATCAGTGGGATACCAAATGTAAACTAATCAGCCTCATGGTGGTATGCTCTCTACTGAGTGCCCTTCTAGTTGTGTAGTCAATCACGTTGCATTTAAAAAAAAAATTTTATCCAAGATATATATTTTAAAAAAAATCTTTCTGTTGCTGTCATTATTTACGTGCTATATCCTTCCTACCTGTCATCGTTTAGAGATACGGTATACACCGGAAGTAAAAACTAAACGTGTGGCTTTTGTACGAGTGAATATTGCAACCTGTACTGCATGTGTGGACGTTGTACCTACTCTACGGCTTGCATTATTTAGATGTGCAGTAGAGTCGTGTTGTAAGGAATATTCATGGATTTCGTTACAGTAAACAGAACCTTTGGTGGACAATTCCATTTTCAAACGAACTATTTTAAACTCTATATACAATGAATTGTGAAATTTTATGTAAAAATAACAAGCTATCACAATACGTTGAGCCACTGCGGATGATTAAATCTCTCTGTTATGGCCAGAACATATGGTGCTGTTATGGCTCAACTGGAACAACAGGTCAGAACGTCTCGTATCAGGTGAAAAGTAGAATATGTTTGAAATTTATTCTCTTTGGGGGATACCACACTCTGAGGATACCTTTTTGGTTGGGTGGGGGTTGAGGGTGGTGTGGGCTCCCAGCATAATGACGATGATCAAACGATCAGACCACAGATCTCATTTGTTCATTATTATGAGACCGCTGTAATTGCTTTTTTTTTAAAAAAAATCTATGAGTGACCATTCATTCCACTTTTTTGTTCCTTTTTATCTCTGTCAAACTACTTCCCAATCATTACTTTCCTTTTCAGCAACACGTGCATTGCTATATTTGTTTTTCTTGTTTTATTTTATTGCTTTTTTCATTTACAAGGAAATGATGCACGAAAAGGCAATTCTGCCAATCTAGCTTGATCCACATCCTGACTGTTAACATGAGAACACGATGCGCATTCATCATATCCCATAAGCCTTTTTGAATCTTTTGTTTATTTTCACAGGATTATGTACCTCTCTCTACATGGCTTCTCCTTGTCATTTATTAATTTTTATTTTCGCTGCTTTTCTAGCAGGTGTTGCATCAAATACAGAGCGTCTTTTTTTTTTCCCCCTGCAAGTGAAGCTATGCCATGCTGTGAATCCCTCGGTGCACCGTGGGAGATTAGTGGCATCTGAGTTATTGTTGCTATGTTTTGTGTAGCCCAAAGCCCAAAGAGATGTCTGATGATAATACGGTGGAAAGACCTTGCAGAAATTTCAAATTGACACACTTGTAAGATCGCATGATTATGAGAGACTATCAAAAATAGGCAGAGACATTTATTCCAATTTTTTTTTTGTACATGATCAAGGCTTGTGGAAGAATTAGAGCAGAATGCAAGGGAATAAAATGGAGAGGGGAAAACACAAACAGCGAGTCGAATCAAAATGGGGAAACACCAACAAAATGATAAAGTACGAGTAAAAACCTGCTCTGCTGCTCTTGCTCACCCTCTCTCTGTTCTATTCACCCGCTCATTTGCTCAAGGTTATCTGCCATCTGCTTGGAAATCAGCAAACATTACTGCTTTGCATATAAAAGGTTCAAAAACAGATCCCTGCAACTACAGATCAATCAGCCTTCTCCCAATCATCAGCAAGGTTATGGAATCCAACATCGCTTTAGACATTAAATCCTTCCTTTTCTCCAATGGCCTGATTTCCGATCATCAATTTGGTTTCAGACC
>CM068952.1:73624001-73642934 GCA_035128595.1 Eptatretus atami
ACTTCTGCTCTCCCAACAATGGATGGAGGTACTCAATGCCAGACATGAAATCAGAGCCATATCGTTAGACATATCTCATGCTTTTGATACAGTCTGGCACCCTGCCCTGCTCACCAAACTCTCTTCCTGTGGTCCAAGGACATCTCCCCTCATAGCTCGCATTCTTCCTCTCCTGTCGCAGCCAACGTGTGGCCCTAAATGGAGTTCTTTCATCACTTCTTCCTGTCCAGGCTGGAGTTCCTCAAGGTAGTGTTCTGGGCCCTGTTCTTTTTCTGGTTTTCATCAATGATCTCTCCGACCTGGAAAATCCTCTTTATCTCTTTGCTGATGACTCCACCCTCTGCCGTACCATCTGTCATCCCTCATATTGGCAAGCAGCAAGCAGCCTCTTCACTCTCTGCAGATCTGGATAAAATCACAAACGTCCAACACGTGGAACATGTCTTTCAATCTTGACAAATCTCACAGTTTCACAATATCTCTCCGAAAGGACCGTCTGGAACCCCCCCCCCCAATCTACTTTCTCAATTATCCTCTTGAAGAAGTCCTTTCATTGAAGCTACTGAGTCACAATCTGCCACGATCTTTTCTAGGAAAGCCACATTTCCAACCTGGTCTCCAAAGCCAGTTGCCGAATGGGAATCCTCCATCGTGCAAAGTCCTTCCTCGGCCCACCTGAGCTCCTGACCACAAACAAAACTTTCGTCCACCGCCTGATGGAGTACTGCTCCCTCCTCTGGGCTGGTACTCCTGCCTCCCATCTTTCACGGCTTCATGCTGTGGAAACCAAGACATTTAGGATCTTTGGTATCTCCCGTGATGAGGCTGAGTCTTTGGGTCTCTCACTCACTCATCGCAGGCAGGTCGGTGGTCTTTCTGTCTTCTACTGTCTCCTCTCCAGCCTCACACCCCCTCCCCCCCCTTTGCTCTGTCTGTGATATGTCCTCCATCACATTTCCGCAGGGCACTCAAGGTCCGCCATCAACCCCTTTCTGGTAAACCTACCAAAATCAAGAACCACTGCTCACCTTCACTCTTTCATTCCTCTTTTTCCCCGCCTTTGGTACAAACTCCCACATTCTCTTCAATCCCACTCTTCCCTCCAGGCCTTCACAACAGCTGTTCACCACCACCTCTTATCTCCCCCTATCCAAAACCACGATCTTTTCTACCCTCGCTAATCCACCCCAAATCCACCTCCTTCAAATTCCCTACTTTCCTTCCTGAAATTCACTATCGTGTAAGGACCTGAAAGTCCCTATGAGGTTTACCCTGCGTACTACCCATCTCGTTTACCCTGCGTACCCTGCCCCATCCCTCTCCCTTCCACAGATCTCCTTATGTCTCTGTTCCCCACTGTTTTTTCCTTCCCTCTTCCTCTGCCCTCCCCCCCTCTTGTCTCCTGCTCCCCTTGTTGTACGTTCTGTGTGTTAGCTCTCATACGAGCCTCGACATTGTATACAAAAAAAAAATAGTGGGCTGGCTTAAGTGCACAAGACGTTTCTGATCCTCTCGCATCTCCTGTTTTATCAACCCATTAACATACCATTGTTTCTGTTGTTTTATCCACTCCTTTTTTGTTTCATTTTTTTATCGTTCATCTTCCACATATTTTTCAAAACGAAATTTATTTTTTAAAAAGAAAAAGGATAAAAAATACCATTTAAAAAAAATTCAAATTTGCCTTGCAAAACAATACAAGCTTTTCTAATTGCCATTGACAAATAGCAATTCCTGATCCTCATTAAAAATAAATAAATAAACTACCAGAAGAAGCATTGTTTGAGTGATTTGCTTGCTTGCTAATTTCAAATATTCTGATAAATGTGTTATCATGGCATCGCCTAAGAGCTAAAGCCAAGCAAAAATAAATAAATAAATAAATAGTGGTTTGTTGTCGTGGAAACAAAGCAAAGAATGACTTGACAATTTGAGTAATAAACATGATTGACTGATTTACAATTATTCCTCAGTGTTGTACATCGAAACTAGTACTTAAAGTTAATAAAATGTAGATGTAGTTTCGATTACTGCAGGAAGTAGTATCAATTTGAACATAATTTCAAAATACATTTGAGTCTGGAAGAAAAAATTCCCAATTTGAAAAAGCCTTTTTGCCCCTCGTCTGTGGGTATTATCATCCCAACATCCCCCCCCATTATATAGCTTGCAAAAGATGGCTAGGATGGAAACACTTAAAAAGACCTTGTTTTGTTGCTTTGTTTTGGTATGTTTGACACAAACCTGTGCAAAGAAAATAAAAAATAACTAGTAAGTAAAATACTGAGAGCAAGTAAATACCAAGAAAAATTGTGTATATGATATGCAAGTGCGATATTCATCGTGCGATATGCAAGTTGTATCATTACAAATATGCAAGTGTGATATTCATTTCCACGTGAATACTTCAACTGGTTAGTAAAATACCGAGAGTAATTTGTGTCAAACGTGCAACATTCGTAAATTAATTAGCGGATCAACGCGGGGCACTTACCTTTCATCGTGTAAAAAGGGAGGCTGATAATATCCTCGAAAATACCGAAGCAGACAAGTGGAAAATTTTGTGAATGACATAATGGTTACAAAGCCACGTTATGCAAAATATAACGATCAATTAATGTGACGTTGCACATTCGGCAAGGAATAACATTGCGTGTCACATCCGGAAAAAAAAAATTGTCTTGTGAAGGAGAATCCAATGATATAGGATGAGCAAAAACTCGATAAATACACAATCTCATATCTTGAAAAAGAATATTGCACTTGCATATTTTTCACAACCTTGTAACTGAAAAATGTTTTGATGTACAGAAACGGCATCCGTCCTTTGATTTGAAGCTATCACCTTGTGACATGCAAGGTTAATCAAGTGAGGCATTGACGTGATATGAGGATGAAGGGGTGGATTAAAATGGAGGAAAATGACGAACGTTTCTTTACAAAGCCAATTCACTATTCCTTGACACTTTTCATTCATTTATTTGTTTCAACGGATACCTCAAGTTCTTTTGCGTGGCCTCTTGCAATCATCCAATCTTAAAAGCACATCGGTTTGAAATTCCTTTGAAGCTTTCTCCACTGCGTTGTCACCATCAACCTCTTCCCTGTTTTGGACCATGTAAAACATTATAACAAAAAAAACCTGATTACTAATACCCTCCCATGCTCAGCAGGATTCAACACGGCACAGCTACCATTCCCTGGTGATGCAAAAAGGGTAGAAATGATCCCTGTCGTGTTCCACATTTTAGGATCGAGAAAGGTATTATTGGATGAGATGAGGTTTGGCATTATAGTATTTGGATGTTTTATTGGCTGGTTGGACTTGCTTATGGTGGATAATTAAATTAAAAACGAGAAGGCTCACCTTCGTAGAAGATGGAATTATTAAGGAATTTTTCCAAGGGACTTAAGGTTGTTAAAGTTATATATTTTAATGGAATATGTTAAAAAAAAAATTAATTCCCAATATGGGACATTCTCAAAGAGCCCATAGCTGACACTTGTTTTTGATTTCCCCCCCCCCCCCCACAGTGATTTTAGGCTAATTGCTTGAGGTTGTACTAGTACATACACATACAGTGCCTATAGTGGGCATTTTCGTTGGGCCCCAGATCTGAGAACTGATGTGTGATCCAGAGTTCAAAAAATAACCTGAACCACTTGAGTTTGCAGCATGGGAAGCATTTGTGTTGGTTGTGCAGAACTTTCTTGGGAACCATGGAGCTGAACAGTTTGCAGAATTGGTGGACAACATGATAGGCCTTTATCAGCGAATGGGCTGAAGGATGTCTCTCTTAAAATGCACTTCTTGCATTCTCATCTTGATTTCATCCCAGGGTAATTCCACGTAAATAATGGACATGAAGCATAAAATTTGAAAATGTATTTTTCAAAAGGATTTCTGTTGGACGGTATTTAGTTAGGTCTGAATTTTCATAATTTATGCGATATTTACTCTGTGGATGATGTCACGTGATTTGGCGGCCATCTTGAAAGAACTGCCTCAACGTCTTCCAACGGTAAGTCATTCTGTCTGTTATCATTTTGTCGAAAATATGGCTATTTGATGAATGTTTTAATCCGAAGTAGTATTCGCTGATGAATATTACTGATATAGGATCAGGCCTGTAGTATAATTTTTGAAACATTTCCACTGTTGTGTACCTTTTTTTTGCATTTTATTGTACCAGGTACACATTGTTACGTCCGTTACATTTTTTAGTGTTATTCACGCCTGCAGTCCACGGTGTAATGCCTTTTTGATCAAAATATAATTTTTCTCTTTGCAAACTCATCCATTATTTATAAAATATACGATTTTCCTTGAGGGGTCCACTCATTTTCTGGAAAATTCGCATGGGTTACGTCCGTTACATTGCTGAGTTACGTCCGTTACAGTGAACTTTTCAAAATATTTTAACAAACAACATACAGATCGTATCGTTGGAATATAGAAAGTATGCTACTAATGCTTAGTTTGCTTACCGTGAATGAAAGATATACTACAAATTCGTTATTTCGCAGGATTTAAGAATTGTGCTATGGCCAGTTTTAGTTGTGTCCATTTCGATGTTACGTCCGTTACGCCTCTTAAATGTTGATTTTTGCTTTAGTAGTAGACTACACAGTGGGGTTTGTACCAATATCAGAAAGCCATAGAGACTAATTACGATATGTAATAAAGAAACTCTCTGTAATATGGCCAACCTTTTCAAAATTTCAACATTAGTGATGCAATTTTTGTCTCAATGTTACGTCCGTTACGCTGGAATTACCCCCCACCTAATCTGGGTGAGGAAAGCTATGAGCGATGAGCATGGCGAAAGGTTCCACCAAGACATTTCGGTCGTGGAAACGAGGTATCAAGGCCGGTTAAATCCAAACATGATGGGTGATTACTGCTGGTTCCGACAACAAGAGACCAATTCCACACACAAGCACAAGCATCTCACACACTTCTGGACACGTCTGAACAGTGCCTACGCTGACTATATTGAAATGAAGAGTGTAAACTTGAAGTGTTGCTTCTGAATCACTCACAATGGGCCAGATTTCCTCTCAAATTTATACCCTTCCTAAGATGACCATGTTCTTATGGTTTATTAACTTATTTTTCTGCAACTTGTCTATGTTCTTTGTTTGTATACTACACATTGTACATGGAGATCAATCATCGTTATCTAAATATGACATGAAAGTAATTACTAAGCACTGATATGAGATGTACAATGTGGCAATCTGCAATAATCAAGCATGCTGGGTATCATTAATACATAAACATTTTTAAAAAACCTGACGTGCTAGCTAAATTCTGACTGCAGATTTGAAAACGAAAAGTTTTTTTGTTGTTGTTGCCCAGTGTTATCTTGCTTCCAATCATCAGCATGGTCATGAATCCATCATCACAATTGACATAAAATCATTCCTTTTATCTAACAGCCTCATCTCAGATCATCAATTCGGATTCAGACCTGGTCACTCTACCTTCGACATGCTGCTTATACTCTTTCAACAATGGACGGTGGCCCTCAATATCAGGCATGGCATCAGGTCCATGTCGCTGGACATATCTCAAGCTTTTGATACAGTCTGGCATCCCGCCTTGCTCTCCAAACTGTCTGCCTATGGAATCCAAGACCAACTCCACTCTTGGATTACTGACTTCCTCTCCTCTTGTAGTCGACGTGTGGCTCTCAACAGAATCTTTTCATCTCCTCTCCTTGTCAAGGCTGGAGTACTCCAAGGCAGTGTTCTAAACCCCATATTATTCCTAATCTTCATCAATGATCTCACTAACTGAAAAATCCTCTTTATCTCTTTGCTGACGACTCCTCTTTCTGTTGTGACATCTCTCTTCCCTCTCCTCAGACCTTGAGAAAAAATCACAAACTGGTCGAATATAATTTTGTATATGTATCCATGTTGTCCACCTTTTGCATTCTCCGTTACCCCTCATCATTACCTGCTTCCCTTGTTTGTCCGTCTCTGTCTACTTTCTCCGTCCACCCTAATGTTGGTTGTTTTTTTCTCCTTTCTCCTGCTGTTCCCTTTGTTACAGTATGTTGTGTCCTGATTTGTTCTGCGTCTTCGCTCTTCCACAAGCTTAGACCATGTTATAAAAATAAAAATAAAAAAACTTCAAAAAAAATGCCCCGACATTCACGGCATTTTTCAGGAATGTATCTACTCCCCACACCACCTCCCCCCCCCCATCATGAATGTCGGGGTATGACAGTACAGTATTCCTGTCCCCAGGTTTTCCAGTGCTGTGAAGTGTTTTGAACTATAAGCAGTAGCTATGTTTTTACATCATGCACGTAACCCGGGTTACTTTTTTATTGTAAACGTTTTCATGTTGGCATCTATTTACTGCCGGGGACTGTTGTATTGTATAGATGACCAATCGAATAATGTCATGTAACACACTTGTGTTTTAGTTGGTAATTCACATAAAAGGGATATTAGATTTTCCAAAGTCGTTCTGAAAAAGATTTGTGGTCACCTGGCAGGGAGGATGTGGATTGGGTGGGGGGAAAGCATGGGAAGATGGGGACCACAGGGTTATAGTTGCTACAGGTGCACAACCTGCTTAATCTGAGTTTAGGTATTACATGCACACAACGACATACATGGCAAGTTGAAGGTGACAAAAAACGGGTTGGTAAGAATCGAAAGTAGGTTCGTTTTTTTTTTAGCCCTTTGCGTGCTGCGGTCGCAGATTTGCACCGAGATAAAAATACAGTAATTGAAACAAAATTAATTTTGGTTATGCATCTAACTTGACACCCAAGTTGTGTTTTTTTGCAAATACCACTTGAAATTCACAGCCCTATGAAAATAATAAATTAAGCAACAGGGAACCATGCGGCCGTAAACATTGCAGCGCGCAAAGGGTTAACCAAACGTGGTTAAAACGCTGTTTGATATGTTAACTAATCAGTAATGAAAAGGAGGTTCCAAGTAAGTAAGACATACATACATACATACATACATACATACATACATGCATACATACACAACATTTCTCATACAAAGAGCGTTTCTGTTATGTTGCTCATCAGACACTAAACAATGCGAATGATTGCAGGGCACAAGTCCATTTATTCTGCAGCACGTAACGTTCACATATCTCTGACTCCGTTAAGATGGTATCTCCCTCACATTCCACATGCCCATTCCCCTTGCATCATCATTTTCCTCACAATCTCTCAACATCCAGAAATTAAACAACAACATATTTGGAAATAATAATAACACCTAAGAAAGAACACAACAATTTCTCAAAGTTTTATTTACTTTTTTAGTTTCCAGTTGTCGCCTGTGACGCGTGACGTCACATTTACTGAACACAGCGTCCCCACTATAAAGAGCAGTGTTGCCTGGTTTGTAGGGGTCAAGTTAAGATAAAATAAAATGGTGATGAATGCGATATGATGATGATCTTGATAAATCTTGACAATAAAACTTTGAGAAATGTTTGTTCATTCACAAGCATCAAACCACACATTAGTGTATCCCATTTCATTCACTTTTTTATTACGGTTTGAATTTGGAACGGTAATTTGTGGACACCCTGTATACGAATGAAAACGATCCCAATTGAATCCTACCATTCAAAATACTCGAAAGTACCGATAAATATCACAGTAAGAAGTCGAAGAGTGAATTGGAAAGCAAATTGGGGTGACCACAAATGGCAGACGAGAGGAAATGACGATGTGTACGGATGAGGATTGAAGGAATTGGTCGGTTGAGTGAAGCTCATGATGTAACCCAGCCAATAGTTGGACTAGAGTGGCACCTTGCTAATCGGATAGAGATCGATACAGATGTGTCACTGTGTGTGTGTGAATCCATGTGAGTGTCATGGAAGCTAAACATTGCGTTCTTGAAATTGTTCGTACTTTCCATCTAATACGGGTTTTAACGATACGAAAACGGGTCTGCGGGTTTAAAGAGAGAAAACTGGTCAAACCCGCAAAATACGGGTCACTTGCCATGTAAGCAACTACGCAGGCATGCGTGCGCGCACACACATTCAACACACCACACACACACACACACACACACACACACACACACAACACATTCACACACACACATTCACACACACACACACACACACACACACCACACACACACACACCTCATGGGTTTTACAATGATGTTGCACTATGCCTTTTAGTGCAGTAAACATTTAAATATTGTGGGTTTTAATATCGCGGGTTTTGATCAATCACGGGCAACCTCTTGTGTACTGATTTAGTTATCACGGGGATTAATTTCGACCATTTTATGGTGTTTCAGCTGAGTTGTGATGGTTATCTCGCACCACTGAGCCTTTTGTTGTTTCTCGTTTACGCACTGTGAATAATGACGCTGAAGCATAAAACGATGGACAAAAGAAGTGATTATTGTTCACAGTTTTGACTTCACACATAAATTCGACTTTACTCATGTTATTGTAAATCAGCTGCGCTGCTGTGGTGCAGGTGGTAACTGAGACATGCAGCGTGGGGACTGCACTGCACTGTACCTATCTCCATCTCGACACTACGTACTGAGACACGCAGCATGTACAATACTGCACTGTACCTATTCTGTATCAACACTATGTAATGAGACATGCAGCATGTACAGTACTCCACTGTACCTATCTCCATCTCGACACTACGTACTGAGACGCGCAGCATGTACAATACTCTGCACTGTACTGTACCTACCTCCGTGTCAACACTATATGTGGGACATGCAGCATGTACAGTACTGCACTGTACCTATCTGTATCAACACTATGTAATGAGACATGCAGCATGTACAGTACTGCACTGTACCTATCTGTATCAACACTATGTAATGAGACATGCAGCATGTACAGTACTGCACTGTACCTATCTGTATCAACACTATGTAATGAGACATGCAGCATGTACAGTACTGCACTGTACTGAGACATGCAGTGTGTGTACAATACTGCACTGTACCTATCTCCGCATCAACACTACGTACGCTAGACATGCAGTATTGGACTGCAACTATCCACATCAGCACTATGTACTGAGACACTCAGCGTGTACAGTACAGCACTGTACCTATCTCCACATCAACACTCTGCACTGAGACACTCAGCATGTACAGTACTGCACTGTACCTATCTGTATCAACACTATGTAATAGACATGCAGCATGTACAGTATGCACTGTACCTATCTGTATCAACACTAGTAATGAGACATGCAGCATGTACAGTACTGCACTGTACCTATCTGTATCAACACTATGTAATGAGACATGCAGCATGTACAGTACTGCACTGTACCTATCTGTATCAACACTATGTAATGAGACATGCAGCATGTACAGTACTGCACTGTACCTATCTGTTATCAAACACTTGTAATGAGACATGCAGCATGTACAGTACTGCACTGTACTGAGACATGCAGTGTGTACAATACTGCACTGTACCTATCTCCGCATCAACACTACGTACCTAGACATGCAGTATTGGACTGCAACTATCCACATCAGCACTATGTACTGAGACACTCAGCGTGTACAGTACAGCACTGTACCTATCTCCACATCAACACTCTGCACTGAGACATTCAGCCTGTACAGTACAGCACTGTACCTATCTCCACATCAACACTACTTACTGAGACACTCAGCCTGTACAGTACAGCACTGTACCTATCTCCACATCAACACTACCTTCGGTGTAATCTTCTATGTAATCGTAATCAATTTATTTGTTTTTGGTGATTATTATTTGCTTTTAATGATTTTTAACCATGGCCTCCAAGACAAAAACTGTTGCTAGTGGTGACCCAAATGCAAAAAAGTCGAGGAAAGTGATGTCTGACTCAGAGAGTGAAGGTTTTGGATAAGCTTAGTCAGGCGAGAGTATGTTTATTTTATTTATTCGCCGGTGTTTGGAGCTGTGGAACGATTTATAAAAGATACGTATTGCCAGCTTTAACAAAAGGAGGAAAGAAAAGTGGGTGCTTGGGGGCTGGCAGGATGGGCTGGAGGTACGCACACTCGCCTCGACTCCACTAAACTGTCTAGCCTGGGTTTGAATCCCCACCCAGCTATAAACTGCCATCCCGGTGTTTCACAGGCAGGGTTGTTCATCAATGTGTGTGCCATCCCTCTGGTAGACGTTAAACTGGGCATCCCATCTGCCGGCCATTCGTTGGTGGAAGGTTAAGACCACACGGTGTCCTTTGCGAAGAGTGTGTGAGCTATTGCCAGCACAATGAACAAATTACAAATTCCTGCCCTGGACTACTGCCTGATGGGCAATGGCAAACCACCTAGTATTGCTCTTGCTCAGGAAAGTATCGGTGGCACCGACGCTTGGTGAAGACGATAGACAGACATACAGACAGCCAGACACAGACAGGCTTTAGACAAATTACAGAAGAGAAGGGCTTCATTTTATCTGCTTCAACACAGTGGGAAACATCATTGCAAAGCTCACTTTTATTCATTTATTTATTTTCCATGTTTATTTCAATTGTGATGCGTAATTTCAGGCTGTCGCCAACCTTTCTCGATAATTCCTGGAAGCCTGGGAACCGAACCCCTTTATTACCATACAAAATTGGTTTTATCTATCGTGACATTTTCCAGGAACATAACCCCCCCCACTATATTTAAGGGTTTACTGTACTCAGACATGCAGTTGGCAAAAATTTTGTCCCCCTGAACTGAGAAATTTTTTTCCCAAGGCACTGGTTTGTTGAAAGGACCCTCGAGCAGCTAAAATAATCACTGTCTAATTTCCTCTGTCGTTAATCCTGAGGTCCACTAATTGCACCGTATTCAATGTAATGATCGATTCGATATTGATTCCTGGATGGTTTGTTCAAACAGTAAAACAAAGGGAGAATGGCGAATCCAGTTGGGTTGCATTATATACCTTCGGTGTTTTATTTCTAATCTTTCTTTTCTTGATACACCATGTAGCATTATTATGATATTGGTGTGACTCAACATCACCATCTGCATGTTGCAGTCACAGTGATGGTCTCCCCACCTTCCTTGAGAGGATACTTAACATCTGGCACACGATGCCTGCACAGTCCCGGAGGAAGACCACTTGTTGGTCAAAACATCACACCCGAGTCTCGGTTTTACTTTCATTTTAGAATGTTCCTCGTCCCAGCTACAAGGTGTTTGAACATTGCATCCATCCGATGCGAAATCGATCCTGCTTTCCTATTTGTACTCACAACTCAGGGATTTTATGCTTTCATTCCCTCCTTAACCATAATCATCTCATTTCTGTTCATATTCTGTCAACACTTCCAGGCTGACAAAAATATGTAATAACGGGATCACATTTTATCGAGATCAAATACAAAATCCTCTGAGTAATTACTTTCCCGAATCTTGAGTTCAATGAAATAGTTGTAAAATTGCCTGAGGTTCTCATAAAAGAAAAGGTCCTCATTAATGCTGTAGTTTATTGAAAATGTATCTTCAAAGCAAATCTTACCTGGGCCAACATGCTAAATGTCCCACTTTTAAACCGCCATCCCTCTTCCATCAACCACCACCCACATACCTTTTCTTACACCCACGTTTTCCTCCCCCTCCTTTCTCATCCCCACTTGCATGAGTCTCTCTTCTTGTCAATACCAGACATCCATTTTTATGTTTGGGCTGTTCACGTTGCTTGGTCATGACTTGCACTTTCTGTCTGTCTCTCTGTCGCTGAAGTTGTTTAAGTTGTCTGTCTGTTTGTGTACACTACAGTTGAAGTTGTCTGTCTGTTTGTGTACAGAATATCTCAAAAAGTAGTAGATGAATCCGGATGAAATTTTGTGGACAGGTGCGGTGTGTGACAAGGACGAACTGATTTGATTTTGGGGAAGATCCGGATCTGGATCCTACCACTAGAATTTTTTAAGTGATTCTTCACCATTGAGAGATAGTGCTAAAACGATATATATGGCATGATATCTCAAAAAGTTGTGGACGGATTCGGATGAAACTTGGTGGACATGTTGGGTGTGTTGCACGGACTAATTACTTTGATTTTGGTGAAGATCTGTATACGAGAATTATTTAATTTTTTAAGTGATTCTTCACCATTGAGAGATCGGGCCAAAAACGATATAGTCCTGGAGAGCATGATATTACAAAAATGTATTGGGTCCAATATGTTCTCATGGATCAGGCATTTCATGGCGGAGGTATGCGCTCCACCGAGTGCCCTACTAGTTTTTCTTGTGTTACACACTTGTGTAACTGATTACTTACATTACTTACAGCTGGAGTGATAAAAAAAAACAGTCATAATTTATTAATGCATTATTTTGAAAACAAAACCTTCATCGCTGTTACTTAAAATTAAAAATAAATCTTTCCCACGACTGTTGTTCTTGATTTTTTTTTCTCATACTTTCATCCTTTAAACAGCCGTAATCCATCTGTTTTTGTTTTGGTTTATTTTGTACCAGCAGGTGGTGCTACCATCGCGACGCTTCTCTCGGCACGTGAGCTTCCAGGAAGAGGCCGAAGTTGTGCGGGTCAGCCCACGGCGAGATGGATGGTCTACAGGTTACGGAGACTACAGGCACGCACTTGCCCTGCGGAAACAGCTCGATGCCGAAGAGCCGGATGCTTACGTGCATTTTGCCAGCAAGGCTGATGGTGTAAAGAAGCACGAATATAGTTACCCATTCCTGGAAGGCAGCAGTTGTATAAAAGACTCCACTGTGGTATGTTGATTGGTTTTTATTTATTTTTTTCAGGGTTTTTGTTTTGTTAATGCCTCCGCTGACAAAGTCACCAGGGGCATTATGTTTTCTGGTTGTCCGTCCGTCCGTACGTCTGTGCTAATTTTCTCTTCTTTTCTCTGCAACCACGTATCCAATTGACATGAAATTTTCACCATAAGTGCAACTACTCACATAGAATGTTTTAATGACAATTATGATGTCATAGGTCACGTGGTATGCAGCCATATTGCAAAAATGGAAAAACTTTAGACCTCTATCTCCGAAACCGCTCCATGGAAAAAATTGAAACTTGGCACATGTGAAGTACGCCCCATGGAAAATAAGTGTGATTTTTTTATAATTTCATAGGTGGCTTCATTATGACGTCATAATTGCATACATCAAATGCTTTACCCAATCAGTATGAAAAACTTTGAGGGTTATCTAGGGCTAAATTGTATTGGGGGGGTGGGGGGGGGGGAGATGACTTCATCGGTCACATGGTTTGGCAGTTATATTGTTTGTAACATAAAAACCTTCTTCTCCGAAAAGGCAGAACAGATCAAAGCAAAATGTTACAGGTATGATCACCTGTCCATGAGAAACAAAAAGTTATCTACCTATGATGTCATGTCACATAGTTTGGCAGCTCTGATTTTTTGAAGAATAAACCTTTAAAAACTTCTTCTCCAGAATGGCTTGACAGATCGAGGGGAAACTTCACCCACATGTTCCGCAAGCCTTGGGGATACCGGTGTGTTCACAAATAATTAATAGGTCACATGGTCTGGCAGCCGTATTGGATTGAACGAAAATCTTTAACAAATTCTTTCTCTTGAACCGCTTAATCAATCGACGTGAAACGTCACAGTTATGATCTAGTAGTCATTGGAAATATGTTTTAAATTTCAACCTGGTCGGATGCATGGTCTGGCAGCCAGAATTATTTGATGTTATGAAATTGGGTTTGGGGATTTAAATCAAACTTGGTACAAGTATGTATAATGATGTAATAATGTGGGCGGAAGCATATCTGGCGACGTCGCGACGTCAAAGTTTTCAAATCTTTCATAGCTTAATAGCTTTTGGTTTTATTTTGTTTATTACTCTCAACATTCGATCCTTTAGTAGATCTTGGACTCTTGGTTTTTGAAGCCTGTGGATTGGAGTTGGAATGCCATTGAGCATCCTGCAAAGCCCAAGAAGGTCTTGAGGATGGAAGATTGGAGTTTGGCTCACTTGGTGAAAAGCATATTGTTTCAGAAACTGATTGTATTTAAATCTGAAGTATAAGATTACCCTTGCATTAAAAAGTCCAGGTAGGGAAGTTTCAACCTGCATGATTTGCTTCTTCATTTTGAGACAAAGTTCTGTCTGTGTTTGATCTGAACTGAGCCAACTCTATTTTTGATGACACGACTCATTGCTAGCCTTGGGAAATTTGCCACCTAAGATAATCTCATGCCAGAAGGTCACTTCAAGCACTGACAACTTCACGTTGCTTCTTGCCACTAGACTTAGCAGCTACAAGAAGGGAAACACGCTTTTTGCATTGTGTAATATCACTTGCTACGTTTTTGGTAGACATTGCCCCATCGCAAGTACTCATAGCAACCCTTTTTGCCATAGTACAGTTATTTGAGTCGAAGCAAAATTTGAACTTCCCTATTACCCTCGTAAGATTGTGCTGTCGATTTTTGTGGTTTTTATATGCAATTTAAAGTGGTAGATGTGGAGTCTTGCATAAAGTTTCTTCACGGTGCAACTAACGTTTTTGTACGTTTATCACAGGCGGTGGTGGGAACTCAGCCAGTGCGGTCTTCAAGCAAACGACACGACGTGGAGTCCGGTGAACACCTTCGCTGTGTCTACTGCCGGGAGGTTTTTGTGCGTGGGGAGAATGGGCGCGGTCGCTGTCAGGACGCTCCAGATCCAATGCGGACGGTGATTCGACGTGCCAGCTGCATGTGGTGCGCTGAAAGCGTGCTGTACCATTGCATGTCGGACTCAGAGGGAGACTATTCCGAACCATGCTCATGTGATGCTGCCGAGGCAGGTTGCTGCCTTCGATGGCTGGCACTTAGCGGCCTGGCCCTGCTTGCACCGTGCATGTGCTGTTACCCTCCTCTCATGATGTGCCATCGTTGTGGGGAGCGCTGTGGGTGTTGTGGTGCCCGACACAAAGCCATTAGCTGAGAGGAATAGGCACAAGTGGACAGACCCTCACAAAAATTTAGGAAGGCCAAGGTGTGTCCTTACGCTATGTAGTGTTTTGTTTGTGAATATTCTCAAACAGAAGGATAGTGCCTATTAATGGTCATATTGGGAAGAACCTTTTTTGGGGGGAACTTGTGGTGGAAAAGGGTCCTCGCAGCGGCTGACAGGCTAAGCGAAAGCACAATTCTGGTGACAGAGCACGAGATGCGAGAAACAACTGGCATCGTCAGGGTGCCTCACATGCCTTGGTGTTTCAATATCGGTGAATCTCAACTCACTTCATTACACTGTTCCATCTCATATACGCACTCCGACACCATCGACTCGAATATTGATTCTCTTTTCAAGCATACTTTTGGTATAAATTTTTTTTTCATAAAGGACAAGGTCAAGCAGCTAGTTTGTGCACATGTTTTTTCCAGATACCTCATGCCTACCTGTCGCTTCTATATTCTTGAAATGTTTTTTTTTTTAAGGGTACAACTATGGTCGATGCATTTTGTCACCAATTTGCACTGCGAGGATGTAAATTGACTTGGCACATCATCAAAATTGTTAAACTTGGTGTCTGCGCAGGTGTCTCGTCATAAGTGCAATCGGATATGTAATCACCATTGCAATAGCTCCTAATTGCTGACATATCCTCTCTTGGTGGAACAGCCTTGGAATGATGCGACAGCTGTTTCCGTTTCTGGCTTGGTGGTGTGAGATGGTAGATTGGTGGAGACAGTGAGTTGTCAGATCGCACACCATCTCCAAGATCAACACAATTTGGAGAATAAGGACCCGTTTCCCCTCTCCCCGGTAGTTTGCCTCTGTCCATCTCGTAAACCATTGCACAGTTGGACTGTCTTGTTAACTGCTGATTGTAATGACTTATTTGAATTTTTGAAAGCAACTTGGAAACGGGTTTTAGGTTGGCCACTTGATTTGCAGTTGGTAGTTTAATCTTCTTCAATGTATGGCAACACAACCACAGTTATCAGCAATGGATACTTTAAGCCTCTCTACTTGGTATTATAGCTAATTATCACTTCGATGCACAGGCAGACCAACCTATTTTTATGGTTTGGGCAGAATCATTTATTATTTTAATCCAGGAACTTGCTTATGCTGAGGCAACCCCACCTGATGCTTCAACTTAAGTAATTTTTGCCTTGAAACTTGGACAGCAGTTTAATCCCTGAGAAACCCACTTTGATAAGGTTCCCCTTAACACGCTGTGACACTTTATCTTCTGTAAGGAATAATTATTTTGAAAAAATTGGTGCATTTAGTGAGTGACATGCTTGCATTGGTGTCAAGACAAATCCCCTTTTTTATTCTTTCAGTTGCTTTCTCAAAGTCGAGCCACATTGGCGACAGAGTTGGGTCAAAACCCTATCAATGCTCGCTTAACCACAGAAAGGTCGTTGACATGACAATATGGCAGTTAAACGGGTACCATGTTCTTGAAGCATTGATTTGTCAGGTACGTACATGCAGTGAAGGAAATGGTGCCTTATCAAAAGGGTTGGTGGCCATTCCTCCAGATCATGAAATATTTGTGGCAAGATGTCTCTCCGTGTCATTTTGAAGCATAGTACCGTAGAGGAAGGCAACGATGGCAGAAGGATGACTTGAAACGGATGTCTTTGGCTTCGAAGAAATTGAGGACCGTTTAAGTTTAACAACGAACAAGCTGCAGCACTCTTCTCGCTATGTATACACTCGGCCTTCTCCATTCTTCGTAGCCTTTTTTTGCGATCACAACCACTCAGGCGTGCAACACCAATTACTTTTCTTATCCTACCCCATCACCACTTGTCTCCCCCGTCTCTAATTCCACGCTCCCTCCCTCTCCACTTTATTTCTGTCATCATCCCTGCTCCTCGTCCTTCACACGTCTCCGTTTCCATCTCGAGTAGGGGGGGAGAAAAAAAGAGAAATCTGTGATTTGTAGGTTATGTCGCTCTGCCTGCCATTTGCTGCGGGTGAATGCATACTGCACCTCTTCAGTTGTTTGCCTTGTATATTCTTGAAAAAAAAAAGGGACATTTCTTTTAATATCGAAAGAAGCTTTGTACAGAACAAACAGGTTTTTATCTCTAAACTGGCCAGACTAGACGGATACTTTTGTCACCAACATCAAAATGCTCATGCCTTAAAGACTGGCTTGTGTTCTGACGTTTATCTCCCCAAGGGTGCATTACATTATTCCAGCCTAATGTGTAGATTTCGCCCTTTAGCAGATTTCTTTAAATATCGAAAACAACCTACTCTGAACAGATCTCCCAACAACCAAGCTTATAAACCAAGTACACCTTTTGTTTCAAATGCAAAGACAGTAACCTTATTTGTATTTTTACATATAGTTACAAATTATATTTTAGCACTAAAAACAAAAGCTGTATGTTTTATGAAAAAAAAAGATTTTCCTGTATGCAGTATACTTCCTGCTACTGTGGCAATACAGCAAATATATTCTTTTAACTCGGTATAATTTGAGGATTATAAACAGAATGTTATGTAGAATCTTTACAAATGCGGTACAAATTACTATCATTATTAAAACTTGTTTATGCATCATAAGTGTATTAATACCTACCTATAACAGGTGCTTCAGCTGTCCGTTTTCTGGAAAGGAAATTTAAATTTGTACTTGGTTTGTTTTATTTGCGCATCCAATTAGGCACCTCGAGATTCATCAAAAAAATACTCGTGTGCGTTCTGTTACGGTTTGTTTTTTTTTTGTTGTTTTTTTCAATTCTCGATAAATGATCATTTTGTTTGTAATGCTCTTTCACTTCGCGGATTTGTCCGCACCATTTTGGGCGCGCGTCCACGATTTGGGATGAACTGTGCCATTGCACGACGACTCTGTAAACCGTAGGCTTGTTTGTGTTCACGGAATGTCATTGTAAGCCATCTGAACGTTCGCTGTCAAGGTGAAACGTGCCATGCCTAGATAAACAGGCAGCAGAAAGTGAATGGACTCACTCGGGGTGCATTTATGTTCTGGGAACTCACTGCTGATGGGGTTGACAATGGAACATTTTTCAGATTGGTCAACAATGGCTGATTATGAGCCATAAATTTGTATATGTCAGGCAACCTGTCATTGTGAAGGGTATTTATTATGGTTGTGTTTATAAAACAGTACTTCAAGAAAACTTTCCAAAGTTTGCCAAGTACTTTACATTGAGTTGCTATGTCGACATTTTTATGTAGTGAAAGGTGCTTTTTTGCACATTCTTCAACTGAAATAGTTTGAGAAGCAGTGGTTCTTTAATACCCTCCATGCCATCATGGAAACCAACAGTTTTACTCCGATTTCTGCTTTTCGCAGAAATTGTTTTCAAATGTGTTTGTTCTAAGGTAAAATTGGATCGTGTTCACATTTGTAGTAAACTGACAGAATGCTGCTTGCACTCAGAGCAGTGTGAAATTGCTGTATCTCTATATCTCTAGTTCTCTATATCTACTAATCCTTCTCAAAATCTATCTATCCTTCTTCATATCTATCTATTCATCCTTCTCTATATCTATCTATCCTTCTCTTTCTCTCTCTATCCTTCTCTATACCTGTCGCTCACTGCAACTGTATCTGTCACTGTCATTGTCTGTCGCTGTCATTGTCTGGTGTCTGTATCTGTTACTGTCTGGTGTCTGTATATATTGCTGTCGCTGTCTGTATATGTATCTGACGCTCTCTGTATATGTGTCTATCGCTGTCTGTATATGTATCTGAATCTGTTGCTGTCTGAATATGTATCTGTCGCTGTCAGTATCTGAATCTGTCGCTGTCTGAATATGTATCTGTCGCTGTCTGTATACAGTATGTATCTGAATCTGTTGCTGTCTGTATAGGTATCGGTTGCTGTCTGTATCAGTATCTGTCGCTGTCTGTGTCTGTATCTGTCGCTGTCTGTATCTGTATCTGTCGCTGTCTGTATCTGTCTGTATCTGTCGCTATCTGTATCTGTTGCTGTCTGTATCT
>CM068952.1:73648180-73664846 GCA_035128595.1 Eptatretus atami
CCTCGATCTGTCCAGCCGTTCTGGAGAAGAATATTTTTTATAGGTTTTAGGTTAAATCCAATATGGCTGCCAAATCATGGAACTGATGACATCATATGTGTGAACCTTTTTTTCCTCATGGATAGGCAGTCATCCATGTAAAGCTTTGCCTCGATCTGTTCAGCCACTTAAGATTTTGAATTTTTTTTTTGTTAAAACAATATGGCTGTCAAATGTTTTTCTGTGAACCATTTTATCCCTAGATGACCCTCAAAACTTTTCATACTGATCACATGTAGCATTCTACATATGCAATTATGACGTCATAACGAAGGCACCTACGACGTCATTAAAAAAACCACACTTATTCCCGTACAAAGAGTACTTGCCGTGTGCCAAGTTTCAATTTTTTCCTTGATGCGGTTTCAGAGATACAGAGGTCCAAAATTTTTCCGTTTTTCAAACATGGCTGCCACACCACATGACCTATGACGTCATAATTATCAACAAAACATTCCACATGAGTAGTCGCTCCGACGGTGAAAATTTTGTCTCAATCCAACAAGCGGTTGTGGAAAAAAAAGACGAGTTCTGTGCGGATAAACAAACAAACAAGAAAAAGATGTGCAAAGCACGATACTTGCAAAGTCCACGCCCTCTCCAAAGGTTGCCGTGGATACATCAAATTGTCCACTTAATTAAGATTTAAATTGACAATCTTAATCAAAGCTCAGGTAAATCGGATGAAAATTGATTATTGTTCAGATTTAAATTGATGATTTTACAAGTTTGACCTTGAGTTGACCTTTGACCTTTTCACCTCAATATTTGCTTTCCCAATTCAGTGATGGACTATGCAAATCCTGTTCAACATTCAAGTTAAGAGGATGTAAATTGACGATTTTATATGTTTGCCTTTGAGTTGACCTTTGACCTTTTGATCTCAAAAATAGTTGGTTTCCCAATTCAGCGATGCAATGTGCAATTGCTGTTTAATCGTCAAGTCAATCGGATGAAGATTGGAGAAGTTTGATCTTGAGTTGACCTTTGACCTCGTTGGTTTCCCAATTCAGTGACACAATATGCAAATCCTGTTCAACTTTCAAGTCAATCGGATGAAAAGACTATTTTGGAAATTTGACCTCAAAATCAATAGGCTTCTCAGTTGAGACGACCTCGACAACTTGGTAAAGTTTCATGACGATCGGTTTAGAATTGTAACCTGTAGGCGATAAACAGACAGACAAACAAACAAGATCGACTGACCAATGTACTTGAAACAAGGACAAATGTGTCCAAGAGCCGTGTCCTAAAGGTTTTGTCTTCACCAGAAGAAGAATAAGAAGAACAACAACAACAACAACGCGGAGCTCTCTTAGAGCCAGCGTTCGCTACGCGAGACGCGGCTAAAAATCTTCCATTTTGCAAGTAACAATCAAACAAATGGACCCAAATCCAATACCCTCTCCCTTGGCAAGGGTAATGATAGAGTGCTGCCCTCCAGTGGAAACCAAGCAGAATTGCATGATGTTTTTCAGTGATTTGTGGATGATGTGTGGATAGTTTGAAATCTGCGCAAAAAAAAAACTTGCAAAAAAGCAAACACTACGGCACTTCGGTGGAATTTGTTTCAAAGGCCATAAATTAAACGTATTGGCCGATGTATATTCCAAGTTTCAGCTCGTTTCAATGTATAGCCTTTGAGATACGAGCGCCAACACATTTTAGGCAGACGGACGGACAGACTGACAGACACCAACGTGAATTTCGATGCTTTTTCGTTTAAAAACTCAAGAATGCGTTAATGGACGTTGCTGAATTTGGAACATGTTACTCGACGACAAAGGATTTTAATTCTGAAACTTGCAGCCAATTTCGTTCAGTCGGAGCTGAGAAACGAATTTTCAGTCCCAATGTTAAAGTTGTATCCTGAGAAACCGTTCTATATCAAGGGAGGGGCGCTTCCCTTGATTATTAACCTCCGCCATCGAAGATCGGAGGTTACTGTTTCCACCCCTTTCTGTTTGTTATCTTGCCAAAACGAAGTTTTTCCAAGATATGTTAGTCAGCTGTATGTTTTTTTTTTGTTTGTTTGTTTGTTTGTTTGTTTTTTTTGTCTGTAATCACATATAAAAAATTCTGCAGAGCACAGTTATCATTGGAAATTTTTGTAACTTCGCATATCAGAGGCCTATGGCTATGGAGGTCCCTTTCAGCGCACAAAATTTTGAAGGTCAGAGCTCAAGGTCAAGGTCACTGTCGCAAATCAGGGGAGTCGACGAAGCCCTTATTTTTTGAGTAATTTTAATCGAATCGTCTCCAAACTTTATGGGAATGTAGTATATGGTCTGGCGCTCAGCTGATTAGTTTTCGGTGGCGATTGCCTTGACCTTCATGGTTAGCGCCTGAGGTCAAACATATTTGACCCCAAGGTCAAATTTTCAAGTTTTAGGAACCATATCGTGTAGTACCTCAAATTGAACACCTCGATGAGTGCTTTCTAGATATGTCAAGCTTGAGACATCATGACGTCATTTGGTGACGTTATGAGGCAAACGCATATTTTTCATGGTTACTCTGTAGAACGATTCTCATCGGAATCTCTCGTAGGCAGATATTCCTCAAGGGTGTCTCCTGGTGGATAGCAGCTCTGTTCACCTCAGTGTGACCTTAAAGAAGTCACACGTGGTCACCTTTTGGCAAGATACGGGTCACCCTAAGGGTGACATTGGTTTATTTGTTTGTTTGTTTGTTTGTTTGTGAACAGTATTACGGAAAAACTCCTGGACGGATTTCGACGAAACTTGGTGGGGGGTTAGGTATGGTCCAAGGATCATGCCATTAGATTTTGGACTTGGTCCAAAATCCAATATGGCCGCTATGGCGGCCATTTTGAAAAAATATTTGAATTTTTTTTTTTTTTTTGCATTTCTACAGTTTTAAGTGATTTCCAACCCCCCCCCCCCCCCCAAAAAAAAAAATTGTTAGAGAAAAAAAATTTTTTGCAAACATTTTTTTCAACAAAATTTAGATTTTTTTTTTTTTGCATTTCTACATGTTATAAGTGATTTCCAACACAAAAACATGCCAAAATTATAATTGCGGCTGATTTTGGAACTTCAGTGGATATACCCACGTAAAAATATTTCTGTCTCAAGGAATCTAGTTATGACGAATGAATTGAGTATGTAAAAGTTAAAAGTAAAAGGGAAAGTTGCAAACTATAACTCTGTGAGCACTGTTGACGTCAAATTGAATGAATAGGATATCAGGTTCACTTGAGTGACCCAGCAGTATTGGCGGCGGAGGTTTTGCACTCTACCGAGTGCTCCCCTCTCGTTGGCTTCTCTGGAATGTCATCGTCCGTCTCCTATTTCGACTTCTCGGGCCAAACCGCTGGGCCAATCCATCTGAAATTTTGCAGCAACGTTCCGCTCCTGACCGGTGATAACAGGGTTTGCAAAGCTCGTTCGGGTCACGTGACTTTAAGCCGGTCAAAATGGCGGACGTATTAAATTCCTTGAAAATCTGCTTCTCTAAACCCACCATCTCATGCCACCAATTTGGGTTACAACATCAGGACATGATGGTGGTGTCAATTGCAGAGGTTATGCCGATCATGTGAGCGGAAGTGTGTCAAAATGGCAAACTAGTCAATTTTTGGTTAAATCGTGTAAATTCCTTCAAAAATCTTCTGCAGACGCCACCAGTCACAAGGCCACCAAATTTGGGTTATAACATTAGGCAGGGCCCAGATAAGTGACAGATCAAGTGGTGCAGACCTGGCGTTCGACGGAATACAGGAATTTTTGTTAACTGTGGTGGTGGTCGTGTGGCAACTTAGCTGCCAGGAGCTATCTTTCTTGAAGCGCGATTGTGTCGCTGATGCAGTGCCCCTCTACCGTGCACACACTGGAACTGGTACCATTTCTCTCCGACCTCGGAAGGATGACAGGCTGAGTCAACCCCCTGGTGTATTAATTCAGCGGCCGACGGGCGCTTGAACTCGGGATCCGAGGATCCCAAGCCGCCACCCCCTAACCACTGAGTTAATTCAGGACCCTAGGATCCCAAGCCGCCACCCTAACTGAGCTACTCAGGACCCTAGGATCCCAAGCCACCACCCTAACCATTGAGCCACTCAGGACCCTAGGATCCCAAGCTGCCACCCTAACCACTGAGCCAATCAGGACCCAAGGATTCCAAGCCACCACCCTAACCACTGAGTTAATTCAGGACCCTAGCATCCCAAGCCAACCCTAACCACTGAGTTAATTCAGGACCCTAGGATCCCAAGCCACCACCCTAACCACTGAGTTAATTCGGACCTAGATCCAGTCACCACCTAACCACTGAGTTAATTCAGGACCCTAGGATCCCAAGCCACCACCCTAACCACTGAGTTAATTCAGGACCCTAGGATCCCAAGCCGCCACCCTAACCACTGAGGTAATTCAGGACCCAAGATTCCAAGCCCCCACCCTAACCACTGAGTTAATTCAGGACCCTAGGATCCAAGCCGCCCCCCTAACCACTGAGTTAATTCAGGATCCTAGGATCCCAAGCCGCCACCTAACCACTGAGTTAATTCAGGACCCTAGGATCCCAGCCGCCACCCTAACCACTGAGTCATTCAGGACCCTAGAATCCCAAGCCACCACCCTAACCACTGAGTCAATTCAGGACCCTGGGATCTCAAGCCACCACCCTAACCACTGAGTTAATTCAGGACCAAGGATTCCAAGCCGCCACCCTAACCACTGAGTTAATTCAGGACCCTAGATCCCAAGCCACCCCTAACCACTGAGTTAATTCAGGACCCTAGGATCCCAAGCCACCACCCTAACCACTGAGTTAATTCAGGACCCAAGGATTCCAAGCCGCCACCCTAACCACTGAGTTAATTCAGGACCCTAGATCCAAGCCACCACCCTAACCACTGAGTTAATTCAGGACCCTAGGATCCCAAGCCGCCACCCTAACCACTGAGTTAATTCAGGACCCAAGGATTCCAAGCCGCCACCCTAACCACTGAGCCACTCAGGACCTAGGATCCCAGGCCACCACCCTAACCACTGAGCCACTCAGGACCTAGGATCCCAAGCCGCCACCCTAACCACTGAGCCACTCAGGACCCTAGGATCCCAAGCCACCACCCTAACCACTGAGTTAATTCAGGACCCAAGATTCCAAGCCGCCACCCTAACCACTGAGCCACTCAGGACCCTAGGATCCCAAGCCGCCACCCTAACCACTGAGTTAATTCAGGACCCAAGGATTCCAAGCCGCCACCCTAACCACTGAGCCACTCAGGACCCTAGGATCCAGGCCACCACCCTAACCACTGAGCCACTCAGGACCCTAGGATCCCAAGCCGCCACCCTAACCACTGAGCCACTCAGGACCCTAGGATCCCAGGCCCACCTAATCACTGAGCCACTCAGGACCCTAGGATCCAAGCCACCACCCTAACCACTGAGCCACTCAGGACCTAGGATCCCAAGCCACCACCCTAATCACTGAGCCACTCAGGACCCTAGGATCCCAAGCACCACCCTAACCACTGAGTTAATTCAGGACCCAAGGATTCCAAGCCGCCACCCTAACCACTGAGCCACTCAGGACCCTAGGATCCCAAGCCGCCACCCTAACCACTGAGTTAATTCAGGACCCAAGGATTCCAAGCCGCCACCCTAACCACTGAGTTAATTCAGGACCCAAGGATTCCAAGCCGCCACCCTAACCACTGAGCCACTCAGGACCTAGGATCCCAGGCCACCACCCTAACCACTGAGCCACTCAGGACCTAGGATCCCAAGCCGCCACCCTAACCACTGAGCCACTCAGGACCCTAGGATCCCAAGCCACCACCCTAATCACTGAGCCACTCAGGACCCTAGGATCCCAAGCCACCCCTAACCACTGAGCCACTCAGGACCCTAGGATCCCAAGCCACCACCCTAATCACTGAGCCACTCAGGACCCTAGGATCCCAAGCCACACCCCTAACCACTGAGCCACTCAGGACCCTAGGATCCAAGCCACCACCCTAATCACTGAGCCACTCAGGACCCGAGGATCCCAAGCCACCACCCTAATCACTGAGCCACTCAGGACCCTAGGATCCCAAGCCACCAACCTAACCACTGAGCCACTCAGGACCCTAGGATCCCAAGCCACCACCCTAACCACTGAGTTAATTCAGGACCCAAGGATTCCAAGCCGCCCCCCTAACCACTGAGCCAACACCAGGCTTCTGTTAACTCTGATAACTCGCTTACTCTTTCGCGAAAGACACCGTCGGATCTTGAAGTCCACCAAACTAGGGCTCGCAGACGAGACATGCAGCTTAACGTGTGTCCGAGGGACGGACACGATGTGACGCGAGTCCGCCACACACCTATCCGCCAAGTCGTCGTGTCTGGCTGGAATCGAACCCAGACGAGACGGATCGAAGGTACCGCGTGAAACTTAGCTGTGCCGATCCTATCGGACTCCCACGAGCGAAGTGAACAGGTATAAAAGTCCTTCAACGGACGAGATTAATCGTAAGATTACAAGGAACCGAGATCAAAACGCGCTTTCGGGTCGCCATGGTAACCGAGAGCAAAGCTCGCTTTCGGGTCGCCATGGTAACCGAGGAGTTCGTTGGGGATTCCAAATCGATGTGCGGTCGGTTTGCGATGGAGGCGACGGCGGCGGCTGCTGGTTCTGCGGGGATGGGCGCCCACAATACGGTCTCATTGAACCAGTGACGGTGTTTGTGAGTGCCACACTAACTTGAGTTGATATATATATAATATATATACTGTAATAAAGTCGCTCACTCCTGGATGACAGAAACGTTTGCGAGACGAGTCGACCGTTTGGTTCCAGATTTGTTTCCTTCTTCTCCCCTGACTACTTCCCCGGCAACGACAGCATCAGTAGCTCGACGATCGATCACGTTTATTCTCGTTACTCTAATTCTATTACCGATTTGTTAGCTCTTGTTTACCTTTTGTCGCTCGTTTCGCTTGCCAACCAAAATGGCGCCCCGCGCACTGCATCATGGGTACTGAAACAAGGAGGACCTCATAATGATCATCGGGTAACTCGATGGAATGTACTTTGCGGCACGAAGTATTAAATGTACGTAATAAATAGACAACCCCATTGACTGCACGTTCTCGAGCCCATGTTACATCGTTTACTTTGTAAACTCGAAACCCTCGTGCGGAGCGTTTATTGAACGTTTCCTCAGGATGTCGGTTCGTGTTCACATTACTGCGGCTTATTCATAAGGAGAACGGGAAAGGAAAGAAGGTTATACGGCTGAGCTAGCGACATACACCATGACAATGTAATCGGACGAGATGGCGAGGAGCGCGAGGACAGCTGTTCAGTCACGAGGTTATTGCAAGAAAAAGTGGATTCTCGACCATTCTTCGGTTCACCAGAACGGTAGTTTATATAGTCCGGCAGATAAGTGAAATATTTGGGGAATTGTGCTTTGATGATACAAGCATGAGCTTTGGCACACTGTTAGATCATGCCCTAAGGGAGATATTTAGCTACAGGGCCATCGCAGAATTGTCCTGTGGCCAAAATGTTGGCCATTTTCCAAAATAGCCACCACCGGTTGTTATTTTACCAGTTTCTCAGGTTCTAGACCGGCTAGGATATTGATTCTGGTGGCTAATCGTACATTTTCAAGGATGAGGAATGCAGTGGTACTATTTATAACATGCTAGCAACTACCAAACTACATATATCTAGCATTCAGGTAATTAAATAATAGTAAAACCATCAAATGTTAGCGGCGTTATGCACATTTTCCGGAATTTCAGAATCAGCCCATGAGTTGTGTGCTGACCTCATAATTATGTTTATGTGTATTCATATATTTTGCTGCATATTCACACAGAACATCATAATAACGCCACAATGTAATAATCTATGTTGTTAGTACAGCTTTTGTGTACTTGTGTACACCGAGTAACAACGCCTAATCTGCATGTATATCTGTATGCTTTCAGTTGACCTGGACTGTGACTGTGGTGGCAGCCAACATATTTTTCCTGGAGATTTCAGCTTATGGTAGAGTGGTGGTGGTATAACTAGTACATCCTGTTCTCATATTATAACTAGTAGATACTGTTCTAAAGTAGCATAGTGCATAGGGACAATGGCCAAACTATACAAGGTGGTGGACCTGATGAGCCTAGCTCATCAGGTAAACAGTGCCCGACCACAGACTGGAAAATGTGTTCTGTGTCAGGAAGACACAGATGACATAGATGCTGACATGTCCATATAATTCAGCACGTGGCACAGATGGGGCAGGATACAGGATCATAGCTGAGCATCTGTAGCATTCGACAAGATCAGTTGCCTGCCAAGAACACTAAAACTGTCACAACTGGATGAGGGTCAGGGCATCGAGGCAGCATTCCGGGTTCACAAAGCCAAATGGCATGACTCCTGCTGACTGCAGTATAACAAAACAAAACTTCAGAGGGCTGAAAAGAGGAAACACACCACGATGATGACCCAGAAACCCACAAGTTCACCCGTCAGAGCATTGAACGTGAAACTCATTCAACAGAGATATGCTTCTTCTGTGGCAAATATGCAGCAAGGATGCTTTGCGTAATGCATAAACATTCAAACTTGACATTCGTGTGAGGCAGTGTGCCCTCAAACTACAGGACAAACATCTCCTATCCAAACTCAGTGTTGGACATCTCATTGCCCAAGAGGCTAAGTACCATGCTCAGTATTTTGCCTCTCTGTGCAATAAAGCGAGGGACACAAAGGCACAATAATCTAATGTAGACACTGTTAACCATGGAATTGCATTAGCTGGACTTGTCGCCTATATTGAGGAAGTGTGCATGGACAATATGGTTGCATCAGTGTTCAAGCTAACAGACTTGGTGAATCTGTACAGTACCAGGCTGGAACAACTGGGGACACACGTGACGGGGCGTGTACACTCCACTAAACTCAGAAAGAAATACTGGGTTGCTTCCCAGACATGGACGCTCACAGGCAAGGTCATGATGTGGTGCTCATGTGCAATGAGGATGTTGGTGCTGCATTAGGGAAGCATGTGAGCACGATGCTGACAATGATGCAGTTCATCTAGCCAGAGCTTTAGTCATCTAGCCTTTGATGACGTCACTAGAGCCTTCTGTGCCTTGGCTGCCACCCACACCACCATAGACAACTGGATGGAGTCTCTGGAGCGATTCGTGGTATTGCTCTGTGACCGCACTAGCAGCCTGGAATCAGTCAATCAGGCACGCAATCAGCTGTTCACCCAGAAAGGTAGAGACATTGAAGGACTCCCTCCAACACAAGCAGCACTGATTCAGCACACAACGAGGGCTGCCTACCAAGCTGGTCACTGCTGGGGACAGATGATGGTTGCAGTCCGGAACTCCCATCCCCAGGTGACTGGGGGTGGAAGAAGAAGGACACAGGTGGATGGGAAGTTCACTGGACCACACTGCCAGAAGCCACTCAGGCCTGTCGAGAACTCATACGCAGTGGATGCAAAAACGGGTGCAGAGGACAGTGCAAATGTGTCAAGGCAGCACTTCAGTGCACTGCCCTTTGCCACTGCGGTGGACTGTGTTCTCGAAACTAACATTACATTTCATTGAAAACCTGTAATATTACCATGGAAGGCCTTACCTGGTTAATAATGGAAGGACTGTCGTAGACTTGCCCTCACCACTAACATGTCAAACAACAATGGGACGTGCACTATTGATTTGCAAGATACAGCATAATCTCATGAACTGTGTGCTCATACAAATAAACTACCAAATATTATAAAAGGAAACATTGCGAAGACTGCATTGTACTCTCATGAATATGTCATAGTTTCAAAACATGTACATGTATAACTCCACCAATATTAAATGCGTTTATAATTTTACTATTATTTATTTCCCTGAAAGCTAGATATATGTAGTTTGGTAGTTGTTAGAGTAGTTATAGCATGTTGTAAATAGTACCACTGCATTCCTCATCCTTGAAAATGTACGATTAGCCACCAGAATCAATATCCTAGGTCATCTGGAACCTGAGCTACTGGTAAAATAACAACCGGTGGCGACCATTTTGGAAAATGGCCGTCATTTTGGCCACAGGACAATTCTGCGATGGCCCTATAGCTAAATATCTTCCTTAGGGCATGCTCTAAACAGTGTGCCAAAGCTCATGCTTGTATCATCAAAGGCACAATCCATTCCCATATCTGCCGGACTAATAGGGCAATGGGTTTGCAAGCTCGGCACACCAACCAAACAAGGCTTCAAGGTCCACAGCACAGAAAATACCGTTTGGTTTAATGAATATATATATATATATCTCCACTTCACATTTAGTCGTTCTTTTCTCAATAAAATATCTTTGAAAGAAAGATTTTTAATGTTGTTTGCTGTATTTTTAGGCTCGATTGCCCGCCCCCCCAAAATACGCCTGATTGGCCCGCCCCCCAAAACAAGCCAGATTGCCCCGCCCCCAAAAACAAGCCAGATTGGCCCCGCCCCCAAAAACAAGCCTGATTGGCCCCGCCCCAAAACAAGCCTGATTGGCCCGCCCCTCCAATGACGTCATCTCCATCGTGGGTCCACACGTGTACGGCCTGGACAGCACCTTCTGTGTCATAATTTTGGTTATCGTCGTAATCTGGGAATTCTTGATCAGAAAATTATTGGTCAAATTCACTTTCTGACGTGTCTGGAGCGAGTTGTGCTGACAGTCTTTCCCTCGATGACGTCATTGCAGTTTATTAGCCTCGACGAAGGAGAGGCCATTGCATTTGGGTCCGTTTGTCTGTTTGTTTGTTCGCGCAGAACTTTAGTTTTTTCTCCACAACCCCCTTGTTGGATCGAGACGAAAATTTTCACCAAAGGAGAGACTACTCAAGTAGAATATATTTTTTTGATAATTATGACGTCATAGGTCACGTGGTGTGGCAGCCGTATTGGAGAAACAAAATTTTGGACCCTGTATCTCTGAAACTGCCCAAGGAAAAAAATCGAAACTTGGCACATGGCAAGTACTCCTCAAGGGGAATGTGATGTTTTTTTTAATGATGTCATAGGTGTCTTCATTATGACATCATAATTGCATATGTAGAACGCTACATCTGATCAGAAATGAACATTTTTGAGGGTCATCTTGTGATAAAATGGTCCACAGAAAATAAATTGATGTCATCAGTCACCTGTTTTGGCAGCCATAGTTAAAAAAAAACCTTCAAAAATCTTCTCTGAAGGGGCTGATCAGATTCAAGGCGAAGTTTACACACGTATGACCGCCGATCCATGAGGAAAGGTTCACACGTGACATCATAGGTCACATGATTTGGCAGCCATATTGGATTTACCTAAAACCTATTTTTTAAATATTCAGAATGGCTGGACAGATCGAGGGAAACTTCACACAAATGTTCCCCAAGCCGTGTGTGCACAAGTTTGTTCAAGAATAATTGATAGGTCACATGGTTTGGCAGCCATATTGGATTGAAGAAAAATATGAAATATTTTTCTCTGGAACCGCTTAATCAATCAACGTGAACTTCACAATTATGATCTCATAGTGATGGGGAATACATGTTTAAATTTTAACTTGATCAGATGCATGGTCTGGCAGCCAGAATTATTAAAAATATTATCTGGGTTTGTTTTTTGTTTTTTTCATTTTTGACAGGCTCACTTGGCTGTTCCTGGAGAGGTTTGAGGGTAGAGTAGCAGCTGAAATGTGAATCCAATCCAGGTTCCTCCTGATAACTTAATCTTTGCTTTTTTAATTTGGGTTTTTTTGATTACTGCAGTGCAGGCTGTATCTATTTGGTCTTGCATTTGATTTGACTTCAATTTATTTTAATCCCATTCTGAATTCAGTTGAATAATACTAAACGTCATGGGTCAGGGTCAAATGTCCGACGATAAAAGTGGGACATCTTGTTACCCAGTCATCACTGCCAGCAATTATAAAGTGACAGTTCTAATTATGTCTCATTAATTGCGTAACACACCAGTACACTTTTTTTTTTTTAAAGGGTAATTAAAAAAAAGAAATTTTGCATTTTTAGCTCGCCTGTTCGAAGAACAGAGAGCTATAGCGATACCCCGGCATGAGCGTCAGCGTGAGCGTGAAAATGTTAAATTTTTTGTATTACGGAAAAACTCCTCGACGGATTTCGCCGAAACTTGGTGGGGGGGTTAGGTATGGTCCAAGGATCATGCCATTAGATTTTGGACTTGGTCCCCCCCAAAAAAAAATTGTTAGAGAAAATGTTTTTGTTTTTTTTTGCATTTCTACATGTTTTAAGTGATTTCCAACCCCCCCCCCCCCCAAAAAAAAATTGTTCGAGAATTATAAAAATATTAATTATTAGACGTCTTTTAAAAACGATAAATGTATAACAGGCGAGTATTGGGTGGCTTTGACACCAACTCTGGTCTTATTTTGATCTTGTGTTGATAAATGAGTGTGGTGTTGATGTGGTGCAGGCATGATGGGCTGAATAGCCTCCCACTGCATCTAATTTCCTTGTGTTACACAAACACCACACAAAACAAGTTCTGGCGTGGGTCTGCAATCTCTGATTGTTCTTTTTCTTGTCTGGAATATTTAGGGTTTGCTTTTTTTTTTAACGAACACCTCAAAAAATGATTACAATTAAAAACTACGTTCAGCTCTTTGTTTGTTCTTAGAAATCTATATTATCACATGAAAATTTTTTTTGGTCTGGGGACCTTTAAGTTTACAGGAGCATACAAGGGGTGATCAGTTTGTTGGTGGCTCAACAAAGAAAACACCAAACAATCACTTTTATTAAACTTTCTTTTCTCAATATAATCTTTTCCTGGCAAAGCACTTTGTACATCGGTTGTCCAGCTTGGCTGTGTCCATTCTGAAGAACTCCTCGTCGTGCCCCTCGAGGAAGTCCTCGACAGATGCTATCACAGCATTGACATTCTCATATTTGTTCCCTTGCAGAGCTTCTTTCAGGTGAGGGAACAAATAGAAGTCGGACAGGGCTAAATCAGGTCGGTTGGATGGGTGTGACAGAAGTTCATACCCACAACTAGTAGCAGTAGCCACCGGAAGTTGCGCTGTGGGGAGAGGCTTTGTCCTGGAGAAGCAACACAACTCACGTGAGTTCCCCTCACCTGTTTTGCTTTATTGCATCGTGCAAATGGTGCAATTCATCAGAATAGTACTCCTTGTTAACAGTATTTCCCTTTTCCTAGGAATCTACCATTATCACAATCCCAAACTACAATGGCATTTGGACCTCGGTAGAGCGCATACCTCCGCCAGGCTGAACACTACATTTTGCATCCCAAAATGTGGGATATGGATCCGGACCTTAACAAAACCCGAATCGGCTTGTTCTTATCACCTAAACGACTCATCCACCCAAGTTTTGTCATAACTCATCCCCTTTTTGAGACATCATGCAACATATTTTCCATCCCATGATGAAATGGTGAGAATCACTTGGAAAAATTCTCATATTCAGATCTTCACCAAAATCGAATAATTTCATCCTCGTCACACCCAACCTGTCCACCAAATTTCATCCGAATCCATCCACAACTTTGAGATATCCTGCTCAACAGACAAACAGAGGTGTAAACATAACCTCTGTCCACCTTAGGTGGCAGAAGTAAACACAGTGGCTATGACCTTTCCAACTGATGATGTCTGCTTGAACTTTTGAGATGGTGAGGATGGGGCTAGATCTGGTAAGTAGAGTGGGTGTGACACCCATCGGTCCTCTAGCTTGGCGAGTGTTTTTCCAAATGCATGCTGTTGCGTGGTCTCAGGATCAAAGTGCTGAACCCATGTCTCATCCTGTGTAAACAAGCCGCTGGAGGATGGCATCTGGATAGGTATGAAAACGGTCCAACAGCTCACGGGAAATGTCCAGACGAGCTCTTTTCTGATCCAATGTTAGAATTCGAGGAGACCACCGTGCTGACACCTTTTACCATGCCTGATTTGTTGTGCGGATTGATTGAACCAAACCAAAATGGACACCCAATGTCTCAGCGATGTGCCTGATGGTGCTCGCCGCTCTCTCTCACTACTCATGTACCTGTCCACCATTTCTAGCATTGCCACCTTACAGCACGACCTGATCTGTGTTTTTTTGGTGCTTGTTCTAACATGGTTGAACTCACTACCCAGTTCTTTACCATGGAATATGAAGAGGCATCATCCCTTAATAGTGCTACAATATCCATATGTATTTGCTTGGGAGGCAATCCTTTCTTGTGCAGGTACTTTATCACAGCTCAGAGTCAGATTTCTCCATTTTGACTGAATTTCGGGGGGGGGGGTCCCTAATTCGAGTCGATGATGCTCGGACAAATCTACAACCAGAATATGGAATTAGCAAGACAAAATAATAATATTAAGGATAATCTTCATACTCATCCCAACTTTAATCATCCCACCATGTCTGCAAGTAGGTTGGGCCACAAACAAACCGATCACCCCTCATAAAAGTATAATGTTGATAACTCGGCTCATTCGTTTCCTCTTGCAAAAGAGGAAACAAAATGAATCCGCTCACCCAGACAGAATGCAATTAAACGAGAAAGTATAATTTGACGCAAATGTGTCAATGGATATGCCTCCACTCACACAGGATGTCAACCCACTGTTACATTTGATTTCATTTAAAATGGTCACTTGAAAAATTAAAGGTCGAGAGAGATAGAGAGGGAAAGTGGGAGAGAAGAGAAAAGAGAAGAGAAGAGAACAAGTAGAGGAGAGAAAACGGATGCTTTTAACTCGAGTTATGGTCTACTTTTTTATTTTTAAAGGACACATAACCTTTGACATGTTCAATCAAAAATTGAATCAGTTCATATTTGTCCAAATCTGTGTTTGTGTCAAGTGTGCTCCAAATCCTCCTCAGTGTTTCATAAGTTATTGCAGTAACACAGATCTTCAATGAAAGGACATTTGACAAGAGTCGAGGCTTGTGGAGGAGCTAGAACATAGAACAGATCAGGACACAGCAGTGGGGGTCAGGACAGAATAGAGGAAGACTTCAAAAATAAGGGATGTGAGGAAGAATGAGGATTGGGGAGGACACAGGGGTGGACAAGGTGGATAGTGTAAGCAAACGCTCAGGAAAGAAAAAACAGGAGGTGGGCTTAGAGGTAAGTTAACGGGGGTAGAAAATATCATGATATTGGAGGGAGAATGATCTGAGATGGTGATTAACTGTTATGGAGAGAGATGTCACTCGTGCTGACACCTTTACCATGCCCGATTTGCTGTGAGGATGATTGAACCAAACCAAATGGACACCCAATGTCTCAGCGATGTGCCTGATGGTTGCTCGTGTCTTTCAACACTACTTCATGTACCTGGTCCACCATTTCTAGCATGCCACCTTAACAGCACGACCTGATCTGTGTTTTTTTTTGGTGCTTGTTCTAACTATGGTTGAACTCACCTACCCAGTTCTTTACCATGGAATATGAAGGAGCATCATCCCTTAATAGTGCTACAATATCCATATGTATTTGCTTGGGAGGCAATCCTTTCTTGTGCAGGTACTTTATCACAGCTCAGAGTCCAGATTTCTCCATTTGACTGAATTTCGGGGTGGGGGGGGGGTCCCTAATTCGAGTCGATGATGCTCAGGACAAATCTACAACCAGAAATATGGAATTAGCAAGACAAATAATAATATTAAGGATAGATCTTCATACTCATCCCAACTTTAATCATCCACCATGTCTGCAAGTAGGTTGGGCCACAAACAAACCGATCACCCCTCGTAAAAGTATCATGTTGAAAAACGAGGCTCATTCGTTTCCTCTTGCAAAATAGGAAGCAAATGAATCCGCTCACCCAGACAGAATGCAATGAAACGAGAAACCAGAATTTGACGCAAATGTGTCAATGGATATGCCTCCACTCACACAGGATGTCAACCCACTGTGACATTGATTTCATTGAAAACGGTCACTTGAAAAATTAAAGGCGAGAGAGAGATGGAGAGGGAAAGTGGGAGAGACGAGAAAAGAGAAGCGAAGAGAACAAGTTGAAGAGAGAAAACGGATGCTTTTAACTCGAGTTATGGTCTACGTTTTTTATTTTTAAAGGACACATAACCTTTGACCTGTTCAATCAAAAATTGAATCAGTTCATATTTGTCCAAATCTGTTGTGCGTCAAGTGTGCTCAAAATCCTCCTCAGTGTTTCATAAGTTATTGCGGTAACATAGATCTTCAATGAAAGGACACTTGACAAGAGTCGAGGCTTGTGGAGGAGCTGAACATAGAACAGATGGACACAACAGTGGGGCTCAGGACAGAAGAGGGAGACTTCAAAAATAAGGGATGTGAGGAAGAATGGGATTGGGAGGACACAGGGTGGACAAGATGGATAGTGTCAGCAAACTCTCAGGAAAGAAAAAACAGGAGGTGGGCTTGGAGGGAAGTTAACGGGGGTAGAAAATATCATGATATTGGAGGGAGAATGATCTGAGATGGTGATTAACTGTTATGAAGACCTAGAGGGAAGAATGAGATTGAAGAGAACGTGGAAGTTGGTTCCACGGTTGGGGGGGGGGGGGGAGACGAATGAGTGGAGGTGAGCAGCGATTCTAGATTTTCAGAGTTTCACCAGAAGGGGGTCGATAGTTGAACCA
>CM068952.1:73719041-73735620 GCA_035128595.1 Eptatretus atami
TTCAATGACATCTTGGATGCTGCTATCTTGTCTGTACCTGCTTGTGGTGAGGATGTTGAGGTCACAGAGATTCACTTATCTTGGCAGTGATATTAATGTCTCTGCTGTCTGTGAGCCAGAGCTCAATAGACATCTGGGTCAGGCTTGGGGAGTCATGGATTGAACAGATCATGGGGTGTGGCACGACTGGTACCTGTGCAGAACGACAAAAATCCGAGTCTTCTGGTCCTTGGTGCTTCCAGTCTTGCTCTACGGACAGGGAGGCGGTACAGGGGGAGGATGCATGAAGGGGGGGGGGTGTGCGAGCGATGGCGGGGCGAGGAGCAGAGGTAGAACGGTGTGGGCGGGGGAACAGGATTTGATGAATGAATTAGGTGAATCAAGGGGGAGCTCGTGGCGGACAGAGGAATGGAGGACGGATCTTGATGAATGAATTAGGTAGTGGTTTTCTCGCAGAGTTGATGACGTGAAGTATTTCATCTGGCATTGTTCACGGTCACTGGAGTGTTCTTTTTTGCATGGTCAACTAAAGCTGCACAACTTTATTTCTGTGACAGGTGGGATAGGCCACTTCGGTAGTCCATTTACTTGACCTTGTGGGAGGTTTACGTCGCTGGCTGAGTACAAAACTTTCGTTTCTGTCCCTGGGAGATGCACGTTCAGGAATGGCAGAGATCCAGCTTTCTTCCTCACACCTAATTGTATTTGCTGGCATGTTTAATTGATCTTTAGAGAAATGGTTAACATCAAACCTTCTTCCATGATCACGAATGTATCAACGTAGCGCACCACAACCTTTGCAGAAGGCTCACCGTTCATGTAAGTTTTCGGGCGTTGATCACCAGGGTTCAGCGATGTGCCGCCGAGATTGGTGAATCCAATGTGTTCCTTCATGTTGATGGTTATATGGTGCTGTCAAATTACAAATACGTTGATTGAGGAAAAAAATAAAAAAAAAATGTTTGAATGATCGCAGGAGAGGACCAGAGCTGAGCTGCTCTTGTTTGGCTGGCTCTTCGTCATTGTTGTTGTCTGTTCTAAGCTTGTGTGATTATTTTTTTGTCGTGTTGCTTCTTTCTTTAGTCAATATGATTATGAGCTCAAATGCTTTTGACATGTACTTGTACAATACTGGCGAAATCGCTTCATGGAGTGCGCCGTTGGGACCGATTTCGCGTCTTCGTGGTGCAACACCATCCAACAACTCACATTTTCTACGATGAATGCCATTGGTTTTGACCTGCAAGCCTACATTACAAACCACAGTCAATGAACTTTGCTAGGACGTCGCCTTGCACGCTTTGGCAGATAGATGCTGCACACTCTGATCAAGCGCACATTCGAGACGGTCCTATTTGAGCGGAAACCCAATTTCATCAAGTTAACTGCCTGTGATCCTCAAATACACCTAATCATGCAAAGTCGAGAAAGCCATTCAAAAGACGTCTCAACTATGCCACAATTCCAATCCCCACACTCTTTCAAAAACTCCCCTACCTCCCTACCCTCCTCCTCGTCCTACCCTCCCCTTACCTTCCTCTTCCTCAACAGTTGTGGACCTCAAACATCCGCGGGTCTTCTCTCAAAACTCACAGATCTTTCCTTACAGGTTGCCACTGGAAACCAAACATAATCTGCTTAACATAAACTTTCCTCCTTCAAGCGTCTGACTCCCTGTAGCTCGGTGATTACTACTTCCTCCGGTATGACAGACCTGAGCCTTGACCTGCGCGGAGTTTGCTGTCTTCATCAAGGACCTCTATTCCTCACTCTCCAGCACTGCTCACTCCCCACACACCCTGAATACCTCTCGTCGGCTTCCCTCCTTCCACTTCATGATGTTTATATGTGTGTTGTATTGTACCGTCCACCCAAACAGTGATACTCCATTCCACATCTCACTCTCCGGAAAAACATTGGACCATTCTTTAGCCTCTTTGGCATCCCAACTCTTTTCTATCCTCATATGGGTGACTTGATTTCATCATCAGTTGCTGGTGTTGGGTACCCCTCTCACCTTTCATGGCACTTCAGCTAAGACTTCTTGCGACTCATGGGACTACACAATCTGTCAAACTTCCCGACCCGGATTCAACCACAGCATCCTCTTCTATATCTGAATTTTGCCCAATTTCCCTGAAAAGATAATGCTGTTCTTCCTGCCACTCAATCGGTTTATCTGATCACATGCTTGTCAAAGTAGACATCCTCTGGCTATTATTAGTGCCATTGAGTTCTGCATTTGACTTGGACTGACGCAGCGGTCCCAGCAGCCATCAAACTTTCTCGACTTGGTCTCCAATCTGTACTTTCTCCAAGATAAACCTCCTGGGAATTCTTTTCAAAGAAACTTTGCTCTCTCGTGCACAGATTTATCCCCTTCGTCTTCAGTTTCATATCCTTCCTTCGCCCGATGATTACTGAAGAAAATGTGGCGAGCAGTTGTCTGAAAACAACTTGCGTCGCCACATCATGTGGAAGAAATCCACTGAATGACAATTCTCCGTTCCTTCCGACCAAAAGCTCGAACAAGTGTGTGTCTACCCTCAGGAGAGCCAGAAAAACACCAATCTTTCTCATCTTTGGTATGAACTCTCAAATCTGTCTCCCTCTTCCCAAATGCTGTGGCGTTCAGTTAAGTCTGTGTTGTGTATGTTTCCCCCTCCATCCCCTCCCTACTCAAATGGCCGCACAGCAGGACACTCGCACGTGAAAAAGCTTTAATGCCTAAACTCCGTCTTGCTTCTAAATCTGTGCGTCCCAAACCATCGCCTTTCTGTACCCACCTACCCAGTCGCACCCAGCTGTTTCCTGGACTGTGTCATTCTTGTCGACAAGGTGAGAGCTTGCTGTACACCTCGACTCGGATGCTGCAACGGTCCAGATTTGACATCAGCCCACGTGTCCTAAAAAACCTGCTCTGCTGCTCTTGCTCACCCCTCGGCTGTTCTATTCACCCTCCATTTGCTCAAGGTCATCTGCCATCTGCTTGAATCAACAAACGTACTCTCTGCATTAATTTTTTTTTTTTCTTTGTGTGCAAAAAACAGATCCTTGCAGCTATAGACCAATCAAGCCTTCCCAATCATCAGCAAGGTTATGGAATCCTCATCGCTTCAGATATTAAATCCTTACCTCTTTCCGATGCTTGATTTCGGTCATTAATTTGGATTCAGACCTGGGGACACGCGACCCTGACATTGCTGCTTCTGGTCTCCCAAAATGGATGGAGTTCCTTTCAATACCAGACATGAAATAAGCATATCCCTCGACATCACTTGCTTTCTTCAATCCAGTCTGGGCATCCTGCTCTGCTCACCAAACTAAATCTCTTCTATGGTATCAAAGGCCATTCCACTCATCGGCTCGCAGACTTCCTCTCTTATCCAAGCCAATGTGTGGCCCTTAGAGTTCCCCATCCCCTCTTCCCGTCCAGAGCGAGAGTTCCTCAAGGCAGTGTTCGGGTCCTGTGCTTTTTATGGTTTTCATCATATCTCCTGACGGAAAATCTCTTCATCTCTTTGTGATATCGTTCTCTGCCATGGCCATTCTGTGCATATCTCTGATTGGCAAGCGGCAGCTCTCACTCTCTGCAATCTGGATAAAATCACAAGCTGGTCAAACACTTGGACAGTGTTCAATCCTGACAAATATTCCACACTTTCACGATGCGTCTCCAAAGGACTGTCTGACCTCCCCTCCCCCCCTCCCCCCCCCATCTACTTTCTCAACAATCCTCTTGAAGAATCCTTTCATTTTAAGCTTTGGCCCCACTATCTGACAGATCTTTTCCTGGAGAGCTTGCTTTCTGGAAAAAGCACATTTCCAACCTTGGCCTCCAAAAGCATCGCTACTGGGCATCCTCCAATCGTACAAAGTCCTTCCTTGGCACATCTGAGCTCCTGACCACTTACAAAGCTTTCGTCCGCGCTGATGGGGATACTGCTCTCCGCTCTAGGCTTTTGCGTGCTCCTGCCTCTCACCCTTCTCGGCTTCCGCTGTGGAACCAAGGCACTTTTCATCATACGTATCTCCCACGATGAGGCTGATCTTGGGCTCTCATCTCCTCACCACAGCCAGTTCGGTGGTCTTTGTCTTCTACCGCTCCTCTCCGACTTCACCCCCCCCTCGCCTGCTCTGTCTGCAATTATGTCCCCCCTCCCCCCTGTATTTCCACAGAGCGCTCAAGGTCCGCCAGCAAAACCCCCTTCTGTAAAAACTACCCAAAACAAAGAATCACTGCTCACCTTCACTTTCGTTCTTCTTTTTCCAACCTTAAAAAAAACCTTTGAACAAAACTCCCACACACTCTTAATCACACTCTTCCCGTTCAGGTCTTCAATACAGCTGTTCACCACCATTTCTTTCGCTCCATCAAATCTATGATCTTTTCTTGCCCTGTTGTTTCACCCCAACCCACCTCTTTCAATCCCCGCTTTCCTACCGAAGTCCCTGTGGTGTCCACTTGTTTTACCCCGTGGTTACCCCACCCTATCCCCTCCACCCTTCGACAGATCTAATGTCTCTGTTCTCCACGTTTTGTCCTTCCCCTCCCACCCTCTTGTCTCCTGCTGCCCTTGTTGACTTCTGATGTGTTTGGCGCAGGCAGCCTGATATTGCATCCCCAAAAAAGGGGCTCGACTCTTGCAAAACTAAATCGGTTATGCACAAGATCAACAACATGAAAAAACGAATGGTTGCACAACTTTTTTATGGCGTCATACAAAGTGTGTGTCTACACACACGTTGTATGTGTAGACTCACAGTCAGCTAACCACAACACATCCATTTATTTGAACGCGGCCTTAAACTTCAATTTACAAGTGGCTTCCAATTACAGAAACTACGAGATGTAAGCTCCTCATAAAACAGGAAAGGGATGCGATATGGAGCCAAGGACTCTGTCATTCCACGCTTCTACAGGATAAAAAGATTCACAAGGTTGAGTCCCACAGCGACCCATTGTGGCCCTCTGAGAGAGCACCCCCTTACAATCTCGGCTAAAAACTTCTTTTTCACCAACTTAAACACTTAACAACCCATTTGGTCAATGTAAAGAGTGCTAAAGACGTTATCGACCGCATCGGAAATAGTCCGCCTCGATATGATGAACTATGGTGTCATTCAACATCTTTCATTCTTCACATCCGTACATGTCAATTTGGCAATGCAGACCTTGAGCTGGACATCAACAACTACCAAGAGTAAGCAGAACAACCACCTCGACTCAGGTATCTCATTGTCACTCATTCAACTTTGCTTCAAATCAACGTACTTTGTATTTGACGGCACCATTACATCAAAACATAAGGAACCCCGATCGGGTTCCACCCATCTCGGCTCATCCGCCGAACTGGTGTGCAAAACACTTTGAAGAAACTTGCACTACATGGTGAGCCTCTCCAAAGTGTAGCTGTGCTACGTCTGATGACTCATTCCGATCCGTAGAGAAGGCCGATGTTGACCGTTTCCTTGCTAAGATCAATTCAACATTGCCAGCAACACGATTCACGTGTGAGTAGAACAAGCTGGATCTCTGCCATTCTGTACGTACATCTCTCAAGGGACAGAAAAGGCAAGTTCCACCACGGTTTACCGTAAACCCAGCCACCATGGATTAAATTTGGCAAACAACACGAATGGCCATCCCACCGTCACAAGAGAGTTTTCGCAGCTTTATTAGGTAGGTCAGGATTGGAGCATGCGTCGGAGCATTGCGTTTCTGTGTCCACTTTCGCCGGTCTCAGGGCTCCATCTGCCCATCCCGCAGGCAAAAATGCTGGCCCACCCCATCTCTTTGAGGATCTGATCAACCTGCTGCAACCACTAGGCACGTGTTGGCCCTTGACGCCTCTGCTCACGAGGCTCCCTCGCTGAGAGAATCGTGTGGTGAGCAGGATCAGTGTCAGGAAAACCGAGCCACATGTTCCATACAGCCACAGCTGATGCTCACGGACTATGCAGGTAACAAACTCATTTGAGTCTCCTCAAACAACCGCTCATTGGACACAAGTCCGTCCGACAGCGATAGCGAAGGATCTCCAAAGCAGACCGGGGTACCAAGGAACTAGCATCCGTTTGAAGACCAAAGTCTTCGATATCCACCATAGTGCCGTTCGCAGCTAAGTGGAGCACTTCGTCCGAAACTGGACCAAAATATCAAAATGAACCTTATGAAATTATCAAATCATTTAACTATTCCATAACTGGAGCATAATGGGACACAAGGCAAAAAACAGTTTATCAATTCCAGACAAACACAAACTCAGGAAAGGAACCAGATGATAAACATGAAATATCATGGACACTTACTATGACAATCCGTTCCACTTGTAGCTAGGCCAGATGTCGCGACACGTAGTTCAAATTTTGGCCAATTTTCATATTTCTCGATGGACATGAATAAAAATTAAATTTTCCTTCCTCCAAATGTTGTAAGATAATTATTTGACATTATTGCTCATAGACTTGTGAAGTCAGTCTGATTCATCTATTTTATCTATTTTAATGTCAAATACTTAAAAATTCACTCCCTCAATATTTCAGCAATAATTCCAGAATCCATAATCGTCACGTAATGGCGACAAGAAAAAAATCTTCCCTTTAATGTTGAGGGAGATTGAGGCAACCTGTTATTTTTCGCAAATTGGTCATGCAGAAATGTATCAATTTGCGAGTAAGAGATGTTCAAAATTCATGATTCAGGTCAAAATTGTTATTGTGTATAATATTGATGTGCGCTAATGGCGGACAAATTTAAATTTTGAAACGCAGTGCAGTGAGCGGTATTTAATCAAAATATGTCTATAATGTTGTAAAATTAGATAATATGATTATTGTTGGTAAAATAGCCTCATCTCACCACTTTCAGCACACTTCACAGGAATAGCACAGGCACTTTTATTTTTTCATCCCTAGATAGCATTCAAGTGAAACTAGGATAAATTTCCACTCTATCACATGCCACTCAGCAATTTGATCAATTTCAAACGTTGTACATGTCTGGAAAGAAAGTTCACTCTTTCTGTTGAAATAAACTTTCAAAACCAAGTTCAATGACGATATCAGATCAATTAAACAACATCTGAAAAATCTAAAATGAAATGGAAATATGATGCTTTTTCAGTGATGCATTTATGTACTTGAATGTTAGGATCCTGAATCTGATGGCATTAAAAGTATAATTTTAAAATAGATTTTCAATGCTTCTGCTAAGACTGTGAGGGTTCAAGACGGCTAGTTTACTCATATTTAGTGTTTATTGACTGTTATTAAATACAAGCATTTGGAACAGGGTGGCTCCATTAGCTGCGACAGGCCCATAGAAATGAGACAATTAGCAAAAGGCACCAGTTCAATTATTCTGATGTGTGTACTAAATTCATAAAGAAATAGTAATAGTTTGCAAACTATGCTCTGGAAACAAAGGTAACCTCAATTATTTCTTAATACCCAACTTGTTTCCATGGAAGTGACAATTTTTTTGGGGGAATCTCTAAATATTGTTGCGAATTTCGCGGCCGTCGGCGTAGCATCGGCCACGCGACTCGAACCCGCGACCGCCTCCCCACGGACGACAATTCAGGTCGTGACCCTCCGGCTAACGCCGGATTCCATCACGGCGATGGGTTTCGACCTCACCACAATCGTGCCAATTCGGCCACCCGCGTAGGATTTAGGTTGTTCGCCAAACTCGACCTACCTAAGTACCACGCGGATGGTAAACGGCGACGTACCTCGCCGCAGGTCGACTCCGGCACGAGCCGCTTGGGCGGGCCGTTCCGTACATCGATAACCGAGCGATGTTACGTCGACCCTCGACGGTTTCAGATTATTTACCGGGCGTTTGCACCACTACGAACCCTTACTTGAAGCAGGATGGAGGTCAAATGAAGAAAGACGAAGCGAAAACGGAAAAACAGTTCAACACAATGCACATTTATCCGTGGCACACGGAGCACACCTATAGCACGTTTTACAGCCACAATTAGACGATGCACATATATCACATTGAACAAAAGAAATGCAATTTAAAGGAGTTTAAAAAACCGACTACAACGACACACGACCAACTTATACATACTACCTTACAGACACGGCCACAAACGCCGCATTCACCACGAAGCAAAGAAAAGACCCCTCAAAGGCAAGGGAGTCAGACTGGGCCCGTGGCTAATGCGCGTGAACCTGGATGGCGGCCAGTTCCACGGAGACCGAGGTCCATACCCGCGCCCTGTAGGCGAGCGCGAATGTCGCTTGCACGCGGTTCCGTGGGCACCTGCTGGTTAAGTGGGAACGGCCCCCTTGTCGCACTCGCTCAGCGCGGGGGAAGGGATGTTTGATGCTCTGGAGAGGGAGTATGGCTGGCTGCTCGAACTTCAACGCGACCTCGTCGCCCGAGGCTCCATGTTCCTCCTCAGCCGATCGCCCTCCGCAGCCGTTCGCCTCTGCAGCCGTCTGCCCCACCTCTGCTTCGAGCGCCGTCTCCAACGACCAGCCAACTGACTTCTCACCATCTGCTCGAGCTCCGTCTCCAACGACCAGCCCAAATGACTTTTGATCACTGCGCTCGGCCTTTTTATCGGCTTCGGGAACCCACCATATCAAATTCTTGCGGATCCAAACGATCAGGGGCGGATCACGCGTCGCGATTGGACGGAGAAAAAGGGGGCGTGTATCATTCCTGATCCTCAATTTGCATATGCCGAGTTTCGTCAGGCGCGTCTGAGGCGGAGCCAACCGCCCCGCGCTTCCTTGATTGGGTGATCAAATCGTGGGCGTGCATCATTCCGGTGATCCGAATTCTCCTCATCGGAAAACGCCCCCCATCTGCCACTCGGCGTCTCTCGCTGAAGACAGCTCGACGCTCGGCGTCCACAGGTGGTTGCGGGATGGCCGTAGGAGAAGGTGGTGGAGGGTTTTCGGCGGTGTCCGGATGGCCCATGCGCTGTTTGAATGGCGGTGATTGAGTTTGCGTAGCGAGTGTGAAGGTAGTTTTTTTGCTGCTGGCGTTGTTGTTGTGTATCAAACAAAGGTAAGACAGAAAAACGCCTAACTCAAAGATCGCAGCCCGAATGAATCACATTAATTCCCTCTATACCAATGGGTATTGGCAAAACAATACACATATACTTAAAAATATATTACTCAACATACGACCTTTAATGATGTTATACAGCGAATTTCCAAAACCGTAACACTACCCCTCCCCTTTACCAGACTCGTCCGAGTCGTCAAATGTATCGTGTCCATTCATGTGTAGTTCTCCCCTAGTACGTTTACCTACGGAGTCTGAGTTGCGACATTCATGGTATTCGTGGTCCCCAAAATAAATAACCTGGGGCTTGAGTAAACTAAACTAAACAAACTCACTCACGACGGACGACTAAATAAAATGCGGCCTAACACATACATTTGCGCGGGGCACTCATTATTTACATACAACTTACACCTTAACCTTATAATTTTACACATCCATGGCCAGGATCACATGGACTCGCAGAAAGGGAGTCAAAAGGAAAAAACCGGGTGCACGGGCCGCCACTGCAGGCCCGTGTTGCAGCTTGCCACAGGACAGTTTCTGCAGCTTGAAAACTGTTTGCTTGCGGATCCTGTTCGCGCCTGGAAAGAACAGGGGTGCAAAGCAAGAATGAACGGGGGCTGGTGAACAGGCAGTGGGCATGACCATGGCAAAGGATAAAGGCAACATAGCCTGCAGAAGAAAGGGCCGTATGCAGCAACACATGCCGGCAGACGAACTGGGCCGGCACAGGCCTTAGCAGTTAAAACACAGAGACGAATGCCGGCCGCACAGGCCTTTGCAGAAAAACAGACAGGCCATTGAAGTTGGCCGGCACAGCCCCGCAGCACACAGCGGCGACGATGAGTTGGCCAGCCTTTGCCTTGCAGTGTGAGGTGTTGGAGGAGTGCGTGGTGTTGGCCACACAGAAGTGGACTCGACCTACCACTACCTGTCTCCCTCCCACCTATCGCCTGTGCCTGTCACTGTACCTACCCACTCTATGTGTAAAAAACCAATTTAGCCCCAACTTAATTTTGTTTTGTTGTTTTATATTTTCACCTCTTCCCCACTATAAATGCGTTCCCTAACCCCCTTTATCGTCCTTTTCGGCTAACCTATCTCCCAGCCTACTCACAACCCCTACGTTCCCTTCCCGGAGGGAATAAGGGAGAGCTAGCGTCCTGTTGCCGAGCCCAAGAAGCCTCAGGATGGCCTCCCAGATTTCAGCGATCCTAACCCAAGTGGTCCAGCGGCCCACACGAGAGCGAAGGGGATGGATGGTGCGAGGGGTTACACTTCCTATGCACCCTAACCGTTAACCTTTAAACTACCCCGGGGCTTCAACAAAGCGCCTCTCGGCTTAATCTATTGGTTCTAAACCAGATTTCCCCGTCGCCTGTTCGTGTCCACTAAATTCGGCCTCGCCCTCTAATTTTCCCTCGTGCCCTTGCACGTTTCGTGGTGGGACCGTGGCTCCTTTGCAGGCACGACCCTCTTGCCATTCCCCTACGATGGCACCGGCATCACTGCCTCCGAGCCTACCAGCTCCCTAAAACGGGAGTGCCCCATTGGCAATCCCCTGAACGCACACGTGCAGGCTGGCGCCCGGGCCGCTTTCCGAGGGTCACCCGTGCCCACGACACTGCCCACGCGGCTAACGGCGCTCCGGGCCCCCGCACCAAGCGGGCGCACCCGTGCCCACTACGCTTCCGCCCCCCATGGGCCTTGGCTACCACGGCGGACTTAGCCCGGTGCCGGGTACCCACTCAGCGAATATCACGTTCGCAGCCACGCTCCCAGCCCGTCAACAGGGTCCTGCACCCCTCCACGGCGTTTCGAGCTACTTCCCACCACAACAAAACACCTCCATGTTTGTCAATTTAACTAACCCAGCTAACTCACTTCTACACTGACCCGGGGTCCCTTGGCGGGAGTCCACTCCTTCCCCCAATCACTCATCGCCATGCATTCGCACATTCGCTCCATTCACAAAGACCCGCTGGCCTCACCACTATCATGTTATTACCTCACAGCTTTCCAAACTCTTCAACACACTTCACGCTGATCCTGCATCCTTCTAACTACCTCCCTAACTAACTCTGGCTCCCACGTTCATCCCTTAAACTACAGCTTTCCATTTAACACTACGTAGCTAGCTACGTCCCCTCTACACACCAAAGTCTGTCACCGTCTCCAAATCTTTAAAAATTATTTCCCATCTACAGCTCACTACAATCCCTCTTACTAATTCCATTCACGGGCTCCATGAGACTTACCCTGCCCATGAAGCGTCTACTAAGCAACCCTTCCCCTAACTAGTTCCAGTTCACTGTGCCCAGGTAAGCGGATCTATTCACCCCTTACCTGGAATCCTGTTCACCCGAAGCGAGGCCTGCTTTGTAAATTTTGTATTGCAAATTACGCGCGAAGCCGACCAGCCGGCAACTCACGGCTCGCGCCACTTCACTTGCCCTGACGTATGCAGCTGCCGTGTACCTCGTCCCTTTGGACGGGTACCCATCCAGAAGGGATACCCTCCTGCGGATTCCAACCCTACGTCAGCCATTTGACGTCACCCTGCGCACCCCAAAACAACCCTCGACTCGAGGGGCTCCCCACGCGAAACTGTGCTCTGCCTTGGAGCTTAACACAAGCTCGCTGTGGAGAACCCATCCGGTCCCAAATCGTAATCCTGCCTAACTTTGTCGTCCGCGGATTCGCAAATCCACCGCTGGCGTTTCCGGACCGGCCTTCACTCCGCAACGACACGTGGGGGTCTCGTGCGCTGCACAGCAGGACCTCGCGCTCGTGCTGGGTTGAAGCCCAGCGCGTGCCAAAACAGCTACGGCCGCTTACCGCCTCTGTCCTCTGTCCCGTCGTCTCCGTTCCACCCACGCACACCTTGCGTGTTACGACGGCACATTACTCCATTCCACACACTCACACGGAGCGCGGCCTGCGTGCTCCCGCATGCCGACCGCAATTCCCTACATACAGAGACCTTACGCACACGGTCTCCCTTACACGGACCCTCTCACTCCACAACCTTTCACCTGCCAGGGGTCTCACTCACACCATGCGTGCCGGAAAGCACGCATCTCCGCACACTCGAACACACACCTGCACAACCAACTGGGGATTCGTGTTCCCCACAAGGGTTCCCGGTGCTCTATACCCCCAGCTACACGGTGCACCTATCACAGCACTCGTCCTTCACTGCCGCCTTGGCCGGACCGAACCCACGCTGGTGCGTGATTCGCCTCAAGGGGCAATACTTCTCCCCTCGTTCTGGAGGCGCATCAGTGCTCAACCGGAGTCTCTACCCAGTCCCGAGTCACCCCCCTTATGCCTCCACTACCTCTGTGTGTGTGTGTTCGTGTCCTTAACCCCGCATTATCATCGTCTTTCCTCTTTTCTATTACTCCCGCGTATCTGTACATTTGTAGTTTCTTGTTGTCTCCTCGTGTCTATTAGACTCTTTTCTTTGGCGTTTTTCCTCTCTCTGGACTTAATTTATTTCTTCCTTCAGTTCGATTAATTTCAAACTCGTAGTTTTTGTTTTCTCTCCACTCTTCCTCATGCTTCTCACTTTCCAATCGGCATTCTTTCTTCAATTGGCCCCATTTCCTTTCTGTGCTTCATTCCGCGGTTCTCTCATTTCCCTTCCTTGTTTCCTCTGCGTCCTTCTTCTCCAGTTTCGTTGTTTGCTTCATTTGGTTAATCTCCTTTTTTGTTGTTTCAGTTGCTCTGTCGCATTACTCTTCCTGTTTCTTTCTCCTGTCTTCCTTCTGCGAGTTTCATGGTTTTCTTCATGTGGTAATTTCTTTTTGTGTTTCATTCGCTGTCTCTTTGTTACCTCCTCGCACTCAGCTTGCCTTTTCTTCAATTGTGTCAACCCTCGGCTTTCAGTGTTCCTTTGTTTTCTATCCCTTTTCTCGGCGTTCTTCCCTCCATCTCGTTGTGTCCTTTCATTCCTGATTTCTCTTCTGCTTCATTCCTTGTCCTTCAACTTCTCCTCTATTCAACCTATGTTTTTCGTTTTGATGTTTCATTTCAAATCGATACTCTTTCAGTTTTTTATTCACTGTCTGTTCTTGTCCTCATTCTGTATCTCGTCATTTCTTTCAACCTGACAGATTTCTTTCTCTGTCTCATTCCTGTTTCTTCAATACTCTTTTTGTTCCTCATTGCAATCTCGTGGTTTCCTTCATTGACGATTTCCTTCTTCTGCTCATCGTTCTTCCATCATTACTTTCTTGCATCTCATTCCCAATCGGCCTTTGCTTCCCAGCTGTCGATTCTGTACAGGTGGTCTTAACGTTCATTTCCCTTCTCGGTTCTTTCCTGCTCTCGAACATCCTCAGCACTTTTGTAACTCAGAGCTTTCTTTTCAATTCCTTTCTATCTCCGCACACTCCAACTTTGCTTTGGCTTCTAATTGTTCATCTTGCCTTCAGTGTGGCTCCTTAACGTTTTCTTCTCTGTTTCTTCCTTTTCTCTTTTAACATCTTCAAGTTCGTCTTGTAATTCCGTCTCTTTGTTCTGGTGTCTCTGTACTCAGTTTTCTTCTCCAATCTTTTCTTCTCTCCGCACACTCCGACTTGCTTGGCTTCTAACTGTTCTGTCCATTTCTTGCCCTTGTGTTTGTATCGGTCTTCCCAGTTCTCTTCTCCTTTTTAACCTCCCGTCCAGCTTATCAACTCTCTTCGATCATGTCTTGAAGTTCTTTTCTCACACTCCCTATTTTTATTTCCTTCGTGCACGACTCCGTCACCCCAATTAATTTTTCCCTCTCCGGTTACCGCACTTTTTCCTCAACCTCCACACGTTCTCGCCCAAACACGTCTCCCGAATTACTTTTTTTCCACCCGCCTTCACCGCGCGGCCTGACAAACCGTTTGCACCCCTCCCAGCTCTTCGCTCCACACGTGGCGTCGCCCATTACGCACTTCGCTGTTGTTGCCTTCATTTGCGCTGCCAGGCTCCGGCCCATTTGCTGCGTTTCACCCCGCATTTCTTTATTTTCTTCATTTCGTTTTTGTTGTTTCCATTTGAGTGCGTTCATCCATTTTTTCGTTCATTCCATTCCTTTTTGCCGTTCATTTCGTTTTGTGTTGTTTCCTCCTGAGTGCGATTGCCATCCAAAATTTTTTTTTTGTTGTTAGTCGTTATCATTCCTTCCATTTTGTTGTTCATTTGTTCCAGGCATGCGTAAATAGCCGGCCATGTCGGTGCACTTAGCTGATTGCGATTCGGCCAGGATCGGGGGGTTTGGGTGAGGAGAGGAGAGGGAGGTGTATGACACGCGGCCCTTCTGCCGCCGCCACGCACCCATTTTCAGCCACTGGATTCGTTTGGGGGGGACTGTTCCTTGCACACCAATGTCCTGCTCGGGGTTCATCCTGGGCAGGGATTCTAATTCAAACACATACACATTTCTACCCCCGCACCGCTCGCCTTGAACGCCTCTTATTCCACGTAAGGTTATTTACTCGCTCGTAGATTATAGAGGAATCGGGGTCGCTTTCCCTCCGACCCAGGGACCGATCCCTGTGAATTTAGCTGGGGAAGACGGAGGGATTTGAATCACACTCTGTTACACCAGTGGTGGAATTCGCGGCCCGTCGGCGTGCGATCGGCACGCGCTCGAACCGCGACGCCTCGCCACGGCACGACCAATTCAGTGTGACCTTTCCCGACTACGCCGGATCAGTCACGGTGGGCCTTTCGACCTCAACCACATCGTGCCATCGGCACCCGGTAGGATAGGTTGTTCGCCAAACTCGACCTACCAAGTACCCACGCGGATGTAACCGGCTGATCGTACCTCCCGCAGGTCGCTCCGGACACGAGCCGCTTGGGCGGGCCGTTCCGTAACTATCGGATAAACCGACGGTGTTATCGTCGACCCGACGGTTCAGGATTATTTACCGGGCGTTAATTGCACCCACTACGAACCCTTACAGTGAACGCAGGGCTGGAGGGTTCAAATGCAGAAAAGGACGAAGCGAACGGAGGAAAACAGTTGCACACAGATGACATATATTCCGTGCACACGGAGAACCAATATAGCTACGTTATTTACACCACAATTACGACTTGCACAATATATCACATTGAACAAGAAAATAGACATATAAAGGAGTTAAAACGACTACACGACACACGGGACCACTTATCAGGTTACTACCTACAAGACACGGCGCCACAACACGGCTTCACAACCGAAGCAAAGAAAAGACCCCCTCAAAGGCAAGGAGATCAGACTGGGCCCGGTGGGCCTTCAATTGCGCGATTGGAAACGCTGATGAGCGGGCCAGGTCACAGAGCGAGGGGTCCTTACCCGCGCCCTCGTGGCGAGCCGCAGAATTGTCGCTGGCACGCGGTTCCGTGGCACTGGCTGTGTAAGTCGGAACGGAGGCCCCTCTTGTCGCACTCTCTCAGGCGGGGAAAGGGGAATTGTTGATGCTCTGAGGGAAGGGAGTATGGCTGGCTTGCTCGAATCAAGGACTCGTCGTCCCGAGCCTCCAGGTCCTCCCTCACCGAATAGCACTCCAGCGTTTCGCACTCTGCAGCCGATAACACAGGACCCTTGCCCCACCTCGCTTCGAGCTCGTCATCCCACGACCCAGCCAAAGCTGAACTCTCTCACCGATCTGCTGCAGAGCTCCGTTCTCCAACGACCCACCCCCAACTGACTTTTTACTCACTGCGCTCGCGCTTTTATCGGTCCTTCGGGGAACCCACCATATGCAACATTCTCGATCCAAACGACTCAGCGGGCGGCAGACCACGCTCGCCGATTGGGTCGGAGAAAAAAGGGCGGCGCGTATCATTCCTATCCTCAAATTGTGCACTGATGCCGATTTTCCGTCAAGGAGCCGCGTCTGGAGCGGGCCAACCGCCCCGCGCTTCCGTGATTATGGGTGGATCAGAGTGGGCGTGCATTCATTCCGTATCGACTTTCTCTCGGGAAAAAACCCGCCATGCTGGCACTCACGCGCGTTCTTCTCGCTGAAGACAGCTACTACGCTCGCTCCACGAGGTGGTGCGGGAATGGCCGGTAGAGAAGGTGAGTGGGGGTTTTCGCGGTGTCCGATGCGCCATGGCGCTGTTGAATGGCGAGATGTGAGGTTTGCGGTAGCGAAGTGGTGAAGGTAGGTTTTTGCTGCTGGCGTTGTTTGTTGTTGTATCAAAAAAGGATAGAACGAAAAACGCCTAACTCAAGGATCCAGCCCGAATGAATACATTAATTCCCCCTCTATACAAAGATGGTGTTTGGCCTAAACTACACATGTACTGTAAAGAAAATGATATCTCACCTACGGGCCTTATGGTACCTGTGTTTCGAATTTCCAGAACCGTAACCAATATCACAAAGGCACCACGTTCACCACCTTGGCTTGAATTGATGTACCAAATTTCGTAAAATATATCTTGAGCGGATATCGTTAGTTAGCTCCGGAAACGAATAATGTTGAAGGACAGACGGCACGGACGGAACCCCATATTCTATATCCCCCGCCAACTTTAAGTCGTTTAAGTCAACAGTCCATA
>CM068952.1:73736533-73746859 GCA_035128595.1 Eptatretus atami
TCCAGTTTATGGAATAGTTAATGATTTGATAATTTCATGAAGTTCATTTTTGATAATTTTTGGTCAGTTTCGGAACGAAGTGGCTCCCACTTAGCTGCGACAGGCCTATGGTGGGGGATATCGAAGACTTTGTCTTCAACGGATGCTAGTTTCCTTTGGTACCAGGTCTCTTTGGAGAATCCTTCGCTATCGCTGGTCGGACGGACTTTGTGTCCAATGAGCGGTTGTTGAGGGAGACTCAAATGAGATTTGTTACCTGCATAGTCCGTGAGCATCAGCTGTGGCTGTATGGACATGTGGCTCGTTTTCCTGACACTGATCCTGCTCACCAGATTCTCTCAGCGAGGGAGCCTCGTGAGCAGAGGCGGTCAATGGGCCAACCACGTGCCTAGTGGTTGCAGCAGGTTGATCAGCATCTCAAAGAGATGGGGATGGGCCAGGCATTTGCCTGGGGGATGGCCAGATGGAGGCCCCTGGAGTACCGGCAGAAAGTGGACACAGAAACGCAATGCTCCGACGCATGCTCTCAATCCTGACCTGACCTGAATAAAGCTGCGAACACAACTTCTCTTGTGACAGGTGGGATGGCCACTTCGGTTGCCCAAAAATTTATCCATGTGGCTGGGTTTACGGTAAACCCGTGAGTGGAACTTGCCCTTTCTGTCCCTTGAGAGATGTACGTACAGGAATGGCAGAGATCCAGCTTGTTCTACCTCACACGTGAATCGTGTTGCTGGGCATGTTGAATTGATCTTTACAAGGAAACGGTCAACATCGGCCTTCTCTACGGATCAGGAATGCGTCAACGTAGCACAGCTACACCTTTGGAGAAGGCTCACCATGTAGTGCAAGTTCTTCAAAGTGTTGCACCACCAGTTCGGCGATGAGCCCCGAGATGGGTGAACCCATCGGGGTTCCTTTATGTTGATGGTATATGGTGCCGTCAAATACAAAGTACGTTGATTTGAGGCAAAGTTGAATGAGTGACATGAGATGACCTGAGTCGAGGTGGTTGTTGATGTACAGCTCCAAGGTCTGCATTGCCAAATTGACATGTACGGATGTGAAGAATGAAATGATGTTGAATGACACCATAGTTTCATCACTATCGAGGCGGACATTTCCGATGCGGTCGATAACGTCTTTAGCATTCTTTACATTGTGAACCAAATGGGTTGTTAAGTATTTAAGTTGGTGAAAAAGACAGTTAGCGAGATTGTAAGGGGGTGCTCCTCAGAGGGCCACAATGGGTCGCTGTGGGACATCAACCTTGTGAATCTTTTTTATCCTGTAGAAGCGTGGAATGACGGAGTCAGTTGGTCTCATCGCATCCCTTTCCTGTTTTATGAGGAGCTTTACATCTCGTAGTTTCTGTAAATTGGAAGTCACTTGTATTGAAGTTAAGGCCGCGTTCAAATAAATGGATGTGTTGTGGTTAGCTGACTGTGAGTCTACACATACAACGTGTGTGTAGACACACACTTTGTATGACTGCCATAAAAGTTGTGCAACCATCGTTTTTCTGTTGTTGATCTTGTGCATAACCGATTTAGTTTTGCCAAGAGTCGAGCCCCCCTTTTTTGGGGGATGCAATATCAAGGCTTGCATGAGCGCCAACACACAGAACGTACAACAAGGGCAGCAGGAGACAAGAGGGGTGGGAGAGGGAAGGCACAACCGTGGAGAACCGGACATTAGATGTGTCGAAGGGTGAGGGATTGGGTGGGGTACACGGGGTAAACAAGATGGGACACTACAGGGACTTTCAGGTAGGAAAGCAGGGGATTTGAAAGAGGTGGTTTGGGGTGAATAAACAGGGGTAGAAAAGATCATAGTTTTGGATGGAGCAGATAAGAAATGGTGTGAACAGCTGTATTGAAGACCTGGAGGGAAGAGTGTGATTGAAGAGAGTGTGGGAGTTTGTTCCAAAGGTGGGAAAAAACCCAAAGACTCAGCCTCATCGTGGGAGATACGTATGATGAAATGCCTTGGTTTCCACAGCGTGAAGCCGAGAAAGGTGAGAGGCAGGAGCACCAGCCTAGACGAGAGCAGTACTCCATCAGGCTGCGGACGAAAGCTTTGTAAGTGGTCAGGAGCTCAGATGTGCCAAGGAAGGACTTTGTACGATGGAGGATGCCCAGTCAGCGACTGGCTTTGGAGGCCAGGTTGGAAATGTGGCTTTTCCCAGGAAAGCAAGCTCACCAGGAAAGATCATGTCAGATAGTGGGGCCCAGAAGCTTAAATGAAAGGATTTCTTCAAGAGGATTGTTGAGAAAGTAGATGGGGGGGGAGGGGGGGAGGGGAGGTCCAGACAGTCCTTTTGGAGACGCATCGTGAAAGTGTGATATTTGTCAGGATTGGAACACATGTTCCAAGTGTTTGACCAGCTTGTGATTTTATCCAGATCTGCAGAGAGTGGAGAGGCTGCTGCTTGCCAATCAGAGATATGACAGATGGCATGGCAGAGGATAGAGTCATCAGCAAAGAGATGAAGAGGATTTTCCAGTCAGGGAGATAATTGATGAAAACCATAAAAAGCACAGGACCCAGAACACTGCCTTGAGGAACTCCAGCCTGGACGGGAAGAGGGGATGGGAGAACTCCCTTAAGGGCCACACATTGGCTGCGATAAGAGAGGAAGTCTGCGAGCCATGAGTGGAGATGGCCTTTGATACCATAGGAAGAGAGTTTGGTGAGCAGAGCAGGATGCCAGACTGGATTGAAAGCAAGTGATATGTCGAGGGATATGGCTCTGATTTCATGTCTGGTATTGAGGACCTCCATCCATTGTTGGGAGACCAGAAGCAGCATGTTCAGGGTAGAGTGTCATGGTCTGAATCCAAATTAATGATCCGAAATCAAGCCATTCGAGAAGAGGTAGGATTTAATATCTGAAGCGATGATGGATTCCATAACCTTGCTGATGATTGGGGAAGGCTGATTGGTCTATAGCTGCAAGGATCTGTTTTTGCACACAAAAAAAAAAAATTATGCAGAGCAGTAACGTTTGTTGATTTCCAAGCAGATGGCAGATGACCTTGAGCAAATGAGAGGGTGAATAGAACAGAGAGAGGGTGAGCAAGAGCAGCAGAGCAGGTTTTTAGGACACGTGGGCTGATGTCATCTGGACCGGTTGCAGAATCCGAGTCGAGGTGTGACAGCAAGCTCTCCACCTTGTCACAAGAAATGGACACAGTCCAGGAACAGCTGGGTGCCACTGGGTAAGGTGGGTACAGAAAGCGATGGGTTTGGGACGCAAGATTTAGAAGCAAAGACGGAGTTTAGGCATTAAAGCTTTTCACGTGCAGTGTCTGCATGTAGCGGCCATTTGAGGTAAGGGAGGGGATGGAGGGGGAACATACACCAGACACAGACTTAACTGAACGCCCCAGCATTTGGAAGAGGGAGACAGATTTGAGAGTTCATACTCAAGATGAGAAAGATGTTGTTTCTGGCTCTCCTGAGGGTAGACACACACTTGTTCCGAGCTTTGTGGAAGGAACGGAGATTGTCTTCAGTTGGATTTGCATTCATGAGCGACGGCAAGTTGTTCAGGACAACTGCTTCGCCACAGCTTCAGTATACCATGGGCGGGAGGAAGGATATGACAACTGAAGACGAGAGGGGATAAATCTGTGCACGAGAGAGCAAGTTTCTTTGAAAGAATTCCCAGGATGTGTTTATCTTGGAGAAAGTACAGATGGGAGACCAGTCGAGAAGTTTGATGGCTGCTTGGAGACCCTGCCAGTCAGTCCAAGTCAAATGCCAGACTCAATGGCACTAATAATAGCCAGAGAGATGTCTACTTTGACAAGCATGTGATCAGATAAACCGATTGGAGTGGAGGAAGAACAGCACATCTTTTCAGGGAAATTGGCCAAAATCAGATATAGAAGAGGAGTGCTGTTGGTTGAGATCCGGGTCGGGAAGTTGACAGATTGTGTCAGTCCCAATGAGTCGCAGAAGTCTTTTGCTGAAGTGCCATGAAAGGTGAGAGAGGTACCCACACCCAGCCAACTGGCATGATGACAATCAAAGTCACCACATATGAGGAAGAGAGAGTTGGGATGAGAGGCTAGAAGATGGTCCATGTTTTCGGAGAGTGAGATGTGAATGGAGTAATCACTGTTTGGTGGACGGTACAATACAACACACATATAACATCATGAAGTGGGAATGGAGGGGAAGCCGTAGCGAGAGGTATTCCGGGTGTGTGGGGAGTGAGGCAGTGCATGGAGAGTGAGGAATAGAGTCCTTGATAAGACAGCAACCCGCCGCCAGGTCAAGGCTCAGGTCTGTCATACCGGAGGAAGTAGTAATCACCGAGAGATACGAGGGAGTCAGACGCCTTGAAGGAGGAAAGTTTATGTTAAGCAGATTATGTTTGGTTTTCCAGTGGCAACCTGTAAGGAAAGATCTGTGAGGTTTGAGAGAAGACCCCGGATGTTTGAGGTCCACACTGTTGAGGAAGAGGAAGGGAAGGGGGAGGGTAGGACGAGGGAGGAGGGTAGGGAGGTAAGGGGAGTTGTTGAAAGAGTGTGGGGGATTGGAATTGTGGCATAGTTGAGACGTCTTTTGAATGGCTTTCTCGATTTGCATGATTAGGTCGTTATTGAGGATCATCAGGCAGTTAAGCTTGGATGAAATTGTTTCCGCTTCATAATAGGACCGTCTCGAATGTGCGTCTTGGATCAGAGTGTGCAGCATCTATCTGCCAAAGCGTGCAGCGACGTCCTTAGCAAAGTTGCAATTGACCTGTGGTTTGTAATGTAGGCTTGCAGGTCACACCAATGGCATTCATGTAGAAAATGTGAGTTGTTGGATGGTGGTTGCACCACGAAGAGCGAATCGGTCCCAACGGCGCACTCCATGAAGCGCTTCTCGCCAGTATTGTATAAGTACATGTCAGAAGATTTGCAGCTCAGTATTCATATTGATAAAAGAAAGAAGCAACACACCGAGCAATAAAATAATTCAACACAAGCCTTAGAACAGGACAACAACAATGACGAAGAGCCAGCCAACAAGAGCAGCCTCAGCTCTGGTCCTCTCATGCGACTCATTCAACTTTTCCTCAAATCAACGTACTTTGTATTTGACAGCACCATATACCATCAACATGAAGGAACCACATTGGATTCACCAATCTCGGGGCACATCGCTGACCTGGTGATGCAACGCCTCGAAGAACTTACATGACACGGTGAGCCTTCTGCAAGGTTGTGGCTGCGCTACGTTGATACATTCGTGATCATGAAGAAGGTTGATGTTAACCATTTCCTCTTAAAGATCAATTAAACATGGCCAGCAATACAATTCAGGTGTGAGGAAGAACAAGCTGGATCTCTGCCATTCCTGGACGTGCATCTCCCCAGGGACAGAAACGGCAAGTTGTACTCACCAGCGTACTGTAAACCCTCCCACAAGGTCAAAGTAAATGGACTATCCCACCTGTCACAAAATAAGTTGTGCAGCTTAGTTGACCATGCAAAAAAGACACTCCAGTGACCGTGAACAATGCCAGATGGAGATACTTCACGTCACTCAACTAATGCGAGAAAACCACTACCCTAATTCATTCATCAAATCCTGTCGTCGGAAACAACAGTCCAACCGCACCAACACACACAGCAGCACTTCCTTACATACAACATGCATACTATGAGAGTACAATGTTAACATCTCCCACAAACCACAACCATCCTTAGGAGCACAGCTGTCAAAGCCGAAGGACCACATGAACAAATTTGACAGAAAGGACGTCATCTACAACATACCATGTGAAGATTGTGAAGCCAAATACGTTGGCCAAACACTTAACCACATGGTTAACCGAACACCAACATGCTGTAAGGCAACAAGACAAGTTGTCCTTGGTTGTGGCGCACGCACGCACGCACCCTCATGGAATCAGACAACTATCCTCGGCACAGGATCATAAAGGGTGAACCGTGAGATTATCGAGGCCTGGTACTCCTGTGAAAAATCCATCAACCGACACATCGACTTGCATCCAACATGCAAATCACGATGCAATCAATTGCAACATCAACAAAAACAGAAGTCATTCAAATGCAGGGAAGCCTTGTGATTGGCGAGGACTAGGACCAATCCATGATGCAAACTGTCCCCGATGGAACTTAACGGTGTCACAACCGCACCACTCTCAAAGCCTCTGAGGAAAAGAACTAGTTACCTCCACCACCGAAGGTGAAGGAGGTTATGTTTTCACCCCTTTCTGTCTGTTTGTGTACAGGGTATTTCAAAAATTGTGGATGGATCCGGATGAAACTTGGTGGACATGTTGGGTGTGTGACAAGGAAGAATTGATTCAATTTTGGTGAAGTTCCGGATCCGGATCTGATAATTTTTGAAGTAATTCTTCACCATTGATAGATTGGGCGAAACCGATATATAGCACGATATCTCAAAAAGTTGTGGATGGATTTGGATGAAACTTGGTGGACAGGTTGGGTGTGTGTGTGTGACAAGGACGACTGATTCGATTTTGGTGAAGATCCGAGTCTGGATCTGGATACGAGAATTATTTGTTTTTTTAAACGATTCTTCACCATTGAGAGATAGGACCAAAAACGATACATCACTGTATTGCATGATATTTCAAAATGTATTGGCCCCAATATGCTCTCGTGGATCAGGCATTGCGTGCCTGAGGTGTGCGCTCTACCGAATGCCCTTCCAGTTTGTTCTTGAAACATCAGGTGTTTAAATAAAGAATGCAAATTTGAATTATTTTCTTGCTCAGTGTGCCATTCCTTTATTTTACCAAAATGAATCCTGAGCTGGAAATCTTCTGACGTATATGTACTGAATATACATGTATACATATTGTTGTGGATTTTCGCCCGTCCGGCGTGCGACGACCGCCTTTAGCCCAATTGCGGCCGCGCGCGCCCACCGAACGTGGCAATCTAGTCGCAGCTTCCGGATCAACGCCGAAACCCAGCTACAGGTGTTTTTAACACACCATAAACCAGCCAACTCTTCTGTCCACGAGCTACAGGGTCGATCGCCGAATTGTCGATGTACCTAATTATTTGCGCGGACAGAAATTCTGGGAGTTTATAACTCGACGGGACCTGCACGAAAACGAGCTGCTTAAGCAGCTCGTTCATATGCGATTGCCGAGCGGTTTTATATCGCCAAGTCCCGTCGGCCAGCCAGCTAATATTCCGAACTTATAATCAGCCAGCTAATATTCCGAACGCATCATGGCAGTCAATGGCAGAAAGTGACACAACGAGCAGGTTAACATTCAAAAATGGGGACATTTATTTCAAATGCACATAGCAATGAATGGGGGAATGGGACAGGACACGAGCAAAAAGCCTACAGCCAAGTTTATCATGTAATGTACAGGCACTTAAACAGTTTGTTACTTACGGACAAGGTGCCACAGACTTTCATGCAAAACCCAAGAAAGAAAGAACAGGCTCGTAAGCCTTTATTATTTGCTCGGAGTCGGGATGACCGAAGGGCTCCGAGAGACCGAGTGGGCTACCTGGCACCCTCGTGGTGACTCGCTGGGTCCTGGTTCGGCGACCCCCGGTGTCTTTGCCCGGACCCCCTAGCTCCGACTGGCTCCCTTGGTCGTCCGGCCTCCACTGCGGCCTGGTCTAGCGGACGACGCGCTGGAGGAGTGAATGGGTCTCGCCTCAGGCCTCCTGTCGCGCCGGCGAACCCCCAGCGAACCAACTGGCCGAACTCCGAACTCTCCAGCTCTCGTTTGGGGCGACTCTCCACTCCCAACTCCCACCGACTCCGAGCTCCCTACACCGACTCAACTTGGCGCTCTCCACACCGATTCAACTCTGGCGCTCTCCACACCGATTCAACTCTACTCTCGGCCAGCGAACGCGGCTTTTTATCGCCGTCGGGGCGTTCGCCCCTCCCTTCCAGCGCGTGGGGGAAATTCCAAGAGTGATCGGCTTGGCTCTTTGTTGTAATAACCGTCATCCGTGTTTACGCCGTTCTGAGGACCCGCCCCAACCGTCATTTCTGTTTCCTTCTTCGGGTGGCTTTCTGGGAGTGGTGTTTTTGTTTGTAGAGGAGGGTGCTGTGTTGTGGAGATTGACGAGGTTGTTGAGTTGTTCTTTATTTGAAATAAAGGATAGAACAGAATAACGGCTAACTCAGAGATGCACAGCCCGGCACACGAATAATTCCCGTTATACATTGGTGGGAAATCTAACCTGGAACACACACTTACCGAAATAACTGACCTCTGGGAACCTGAATGGTGATCTGTGAATTTCCACAACCATAACAATATAAAGCAGGCTCGCCCCTAATGCTGAGTTTCCACATCGTGGTTTCACTCTATCGCAGTTGAAGTCTCATGGTAAAACATTTTGATCGCGGCATGGGTCCTTGCTCTATGGCGGTCTGCACGAAAAACATACAACACTGCATCTCCGTCTACCTCACAGCCCTACACTGCCCTCCATCGCAAACTCAGTTGCTCTTTCGATACTGTGCCGCACGGACTGTTTCCCGTGATATCGCGTGTTTCGTTTATGCAAGTCTTTTCATTGTGGGGTGTTCGTGACAGTAAATAGTTACGAAGAAGCCGAACATGTTGTGTTTTTCTGAAATAAGGCAAATGAAACATTTATAAATATTATTGAAAGCTTTGAAAGTAAAATGCAAATTAATTCAAAATGAGGAATTGTTGGTTCAATTGCAAGTAGTGAGAAAGGAAGAGATAAAGAATGAGCCAAGGAAGAAAATAAGAGGCCAGAATGAGTTCTGATTTCCCCCTCGCCCAATGAGCAAAATCGTTTGTTTTGAAGCGAGGAGGGGAAATAAGAGAAAGATGAGGAGTGTGGAAGAGAACACTTGGATAAAGCCAAATGAAGCACATATCTTTAGGAGGTTTTCACAAATCTTCATGGAAAAGTTATTGAAAATCCAAGTGTGAGATGGATGCGGTCATGGCACCTTATAGGAGGTCTATAAGGAAATGCAGACCAAGGCAAAGCAGAAAAAGATCACCTCCTTCTTTACACAAGTCTGATGACTTGACAATCCTCGGCCAGGACGTCGATGTCATCTCAATAACCAACAACGCCCTCCATATCACAATCAAAAGCAAGTACGATTTTAAATGTTTTTCATTTATCCTCGTTTAGTTTAGGCAAAAACTCGATAAATTGAGAGTAGGTTCCACTAACCCCATTTTTCTCACAAGGTCGAAATGTTACGCATTGTGGTTTTGCCCAACGCTGGGTTTTTCCAAGAAACGTAAACCCGTGAATGAGGAGGGTCTGCTGTGTATTACATTTTATTATAATTATTATATAATATATATATATATATATATATATATATTATATATATACTGATATACAGGCTGTTCCAAAAAGATTTGGACAACTTTGGTTGTCAATATATTTGTACCATAATATATAAACAATAAGCTTTGTTTTATATGATACAGAACCTCAAAGTTTTCTTTATCTTCAGGTCTGGGTGTTTAATGTAAAATAAAATGGCGACTCCACAGGAGAAAGCTCAGCGCGTCGAATGAGTCATCAAGACGAGATCCGACATGCAGTACAGCGTAATTTCCGTACAAGGTATGGAAGGACTCACCATCATGGAACGGTATCAGAGAATGAGTGGTACAAGAGCTTTAAGGAGACTGGAAGTTGTCAGAAACAGAAAAGTACAAGTGCACAGACAATATCAATAACAATGTTTAACAGACAATAGCAATTCAAGCCAAATGCATCAACTGGAGAGTTCATAGAGCACGATACCCCATGCATGTCAAGTCTATACTGTACTTACACCTTAACAGAATGATATTGTTACGGGCCGGGAGTCGGCCGCAAACCGACCGCTCTGACGGAGCCGCAAGTCGAGTCGGCCCGACCCATCGCCCGGAATATAGATCGCCGCCCGGATAAAATCGAGCGACGGTCCTTGTACAAGAACCGAAATACGCCAATCGGCAGATCACGAGGGGTAGGGTCGATTGCCAATCTTCAATGTACCTAAATACCCACGTGATCCAACTACCGGGGTATTCCACCCTCGACGGAACTCGTACGGAACAAACCGCCGAGGCGAGCCTGTCCCGTGCGCGATTCCGAGCGGCTAATCGCCGAGAACCGTCGGTCCAAATGTCCCCCTTTTACGTCAAACCAACGGCTTTCTAACTGCCAACACACGAAATGCTCAGTCAATGAAAAAAATTGACGCGACGCAGCTGAAAACATTTAACAATTGGGGTATTTATTAATAATAATGGGGAATTAGGGAAGCACGCAAGAGCAGAACTATACCGACTTTCCCAAAATG